>OX451345.1:66355577-66955577 GCA_949629155.1 Myopa testacea
ATAATATTCAACCAAATCATAAGACTGTGGGTGGAATCCAAGCAACTTGCACTACTTGCTTCAGTACAATTTCTGGCACAACAAAATCAACAGGTAATTTTCTAAGCCATATAAAAAGGCGGCATAAGGACTTATTACCTAGTTGCCAGCAGCATTGCCAAACAAAAACGGTCAGACATCAGCACATGTTTGGATCCAATATGAAATCATTAGCTGCTATTGAAGCTACCATATCAAGGATATCAAGATATTCACAAATACATGTGGAGATGAATAAATGCCATTCATATCAAAATGCATTTACAATGAAGAAATAAAATATTTATCGATATATCAAACGTTCTTTCTAAAATAAAACATTTTCTTAATATAAGGTTTACCAACAGGCTATGTCAAGGGTTGTTTTCTTGCAGTCTCGACTTTTGGACTTTTTAATTATTATTCAACAAAATGAAAACATAAAAATAAATGCCTAATTAAAACTCATAATTACATATTTATTTGCTTGTAAATAAAGGTAATAAAGGAAGGTAATTGTAATTGATTTAATCACCTAAACAAGACTGCTAATAATGATTTTCCTAAAAAGAATTATAACGACAGTGTTTTTATTTATTACAGAAAACGGCTGTGGACTTAAAACGCATGGATCTAAAAGCATCTCAAATAATTTTGAACTGAATGCCAGATTTGGTTTATCAAAGAAAAATAGACCCCTACTTTGCATTGACAGTTATACATTTGTCTGCGATCAAAAATCAAGGAGAAAACATACCTACACATCTTCCTGGAGATGCTCTATGTATGTAAAACATTTGTGTAAAGCCAGAGCAGCGACCAGGCAAATTGGGGGACAAGTCAAATATAAAATAACGTTTCCCTTTCATACTCATTAAATAAGCGTATGTACTCGTATTTATTTTTGTTTGCATTGATACTACATATATACAAGTATATATAATTATGCTTTATTAAATTTGATGTCTGAGATAGATGTGTTTCGTATATAGGTATTCGATTTCATTTTGTTGTCAAGAAGAGGAACCTTTGAAATTTCATGAGCAATAAGAAAAGTTTGAGTTTTTAAGTTAAAATTAATAATCTTCAGATTTTATACTATAAGCACACGTTATAAAAATATTGAGTTTTTAATATGAACTGAAACTACCGGATTTTTGGACTCGTTCACAATTTACTATATGATTTTATTAATTTGTTTTGGATATTTCGGATAAAATTTTCATAAGTCTTATTCTACAAAATCTATTCTATAACGGAAAATATCCAAAAAATAAATGAAAGGCATGAAATTTCAAGAATCACAAGTTTAAATTTTATTAATATTAATAAATTTAAATATAAAAAATACATTTTTTTGTAAGGTGGCAACTATGGTTTGATGTAATGCGGGTCGTTTAATGGAGGCGTAGTTTCATTCGGTTAGTTTTTGGTGTATATTATATGATCTGGTAATATGTATTATATTAATTCTGTAAAATATGTAAAATATTAATATGTGGTAGATGTTCTGTGATTTATATGGCAATGAAATAATTTATTTTTAATTACTAGATTTACAATTCACAGGGGCAATGGATTAGACTGCGTTTATTCTGCGATCCACAGCGTCGATCACTTTGAAGTGTGCAGTGGGAAGTTTAGAATGGATTATATTTTGGCCGCTTTATTTGTTAAACTTATTAGAAATAAATTTCTGTTAAACTGTTGGTTTTGTTTTATTTTATTTTAACATAAATATACATATAGATGTGATAAATACTAATATAGCAATTGTGTTTTCAGAAACCCTTACAACTTTGATGAGTACACCAATTCGTCGTCGTGGTCGTCCGAAGTTGAAGCCAAACGTAGTTCCAAATGAGAAACTTATTGATAAGATTACAGCAGCGGTTTCAAAGGGTTTGGGTGAACCCACAGTCTACGCCTCGGCAACAAAAGGAGGCATGAAGTTAGTATATAACGGACATCATTTCAACTACTCCTTCCGAAAAGGGCAGTTTTCAATATTCCAGTGCTGTTACAAGGAAAACAAAAAGCAATGCAAAGTTCGCGTTGTCTCCAACCAAAAGCGCGTTTTTCATCTCGATGGAGAACATGTTCATTTTATTCAAGCCACAGATAAAAGTGTAACATCCTTAATTTTTGAGACGGGTGAAAATCAAGCGGAGGAATCGATCGTGATTGACAGTGATCATGAGCTAGAGAAAACAAAGTCAACGGATAATGTGTTATCTGAAAACGAAAGGGAGCAAAAAATAACTGATCTGGTGCCTGAACCACCTATCGATCAGCAAAGATGTCATGAAGTAAATTCTTCTAACGAAATAGACTCTCAACCAGATCTTGCTGCCAATTACTTTCGTGAAAGAATAAAAAAACGTCTCCAAAAAGCTTTACTTGGAAAGAAGAAATAGAAGTATTTTTGTAAGTATGATTGAAGTCCTTAAACAAATATATTTTGGCAGTGAAATATCCACACACCATGCCCATAAGATAGAAAACGATGTATAAAATTTAAGCAATTTCAGTTCTCCGATATTAGTCAAAACAGGAAAGTAACTAAGTATTTTTGTATGCATTTTTATATGATATTTAATTAAATAAAGTCCAAGGTAATTACTTTATTCCCACAAAATATTGCTGATTAATAATCACACAAACAAAAATGCGTTATTCTGGGTGGTGTAAATTTTTATATATCCTATATACACCAAATGGAATAGAATAACGTGACGAATTAAAGCAAAAATATTTATCAAAGATTTGATTTTCTAACATCAACATTTTTAGGGTGAATTTTATTTCCAGTTTTGTAGCCATTTGAAATTTAAAACCAGTAAGAGTGCTATATTCGGCCTGCCCGAATTTTAGATGTCATATACCTAAGTTTTTTAAAAATTTAATTGAACGAAATAGTTTTATTTATTTAAATTTTTAATTTATATAGATTTTTTATTGTAGAACAATTACATAGAGTGAAATACAAACTGAAACTAGAGGAAATATGTGCTTATAATCACATTTAATCACGGACGGGTCTAAATACAATGGTCGGCAGCTATGGAGGGGCGGGGGTGACGGTCCGCTCCTGGCGGCACAATGTCGGGGGCGGCAGTTTTGTAAATCATGTATGGAATTCTAGGAATTTTGAGGGCTGCAAGTTCATTAAACGTCCTAGCTACGCCACTGTATAAACAGTTGTAGGCGTTACCTGTTTTCAAAACAAAATAACTAGCTTAGTAGTTATTATTATTGTGTTAAAATTTAAATTTATTATTTGATTTATTTATTTCATAGTGATTATAACCCTCAGTATGTCAAACACCGGCTACGCAACACAATAGTGTTTTGTGGCCAATTTTAGGGCGTGTATGCGTAAAATACGCATATGTATGTATGCGTAAAATACGCATACACGCCCTAAAATTGGCCACAAAACACTATTCTGTTGCGTAGCCGGTGTTTGACATACTGAGGGTTGGCAATTTCACTTTAGCGGTTTTGCCCCGATTTTTTTTGTTACTTTTTTTACCGTTTTTTTGTACCATTATAATGGTAAATAACCGCCCACTTTATACAGGCCACGGTTATACAGGCTGCGCCAAACCGCTAAAGTGAAATTAAGCCATTTATTTCGTGGTAAAATTTTTGTTTTCTTGAGCTATACTGTATAAGTAGTGTAAAAGTGGGCGGGCCGCACCCAATTTTGCTGTAATAATGTTTTTTGGAAAATTAGTTGTTATGTACAGTTTTAATCAGGAAGTTTATATATTTAACAATATAACCATTTAAGACCCTATTTTGCTTGTGTAACATAAAAGTGGGCACAAAATAGGCGTGGTCGTTGACCGATTTTGCCCATTTAATATACCATTCAATACCTGCACACCATAAGAAAGAATATTTCTGCAAAATTTCATGAACTGATCCAGTTTCATAAAATTTTTAAACAAAAATTCACGTAATTTACTATGGTAAACATATATAAAACTCTTTGATATTAAACACTGATTGTCGAAATAAATTTTAATAACTGTAACGCTCTGAAAGTGTCAAGTAACAAACATGGTGTTGGACAGATATTCTCATTCAACATCCTAAAGACAATTTTGTATTAAGCCTATAAAAGTACCAGAAAGCTATTCGATTTCATAAATTTTTAGCAAATCATGTATGAAATTGGTTTTGGGATAGTCCGTGTTAAAAAAATCCCACAATACCTCTCGATCTGACAACATTGTGGAAATTTTCAATGTGTCCAATCTATTACGTCTACAATCTATTAGGTTTTAAAAGTTAATTGTTGTATACAGCAAAAAAGAATATTTGCGTGGAAAATTAACTTATTTATATAGAAATTTCTATTGCGATAAAATAAATTTTTCAAATTCTTTAACCGAATGAATGTCGATTCGACAAAATACGATGTCGACAAAATACATTTATTTTTTGTATACTGTGTAAATTTGGCATAAGGTGACAGTGGTACATTTTGTTTATAATTGTGAAGGGATGAGAATAAAACAAATAATTGCTTATTTGTTTTGTAGTTTATTTATTGAACTAAGGATTCGTAACATCATTTGAAGAAGTGTCTCTTAAATTTTAAATTGAATTGATAAAACCGTCGGTAAAATGTTTCTCGAAAATACGGAATAGAAAATTAAAGGTAAACATCTTAATTGCTATCATGGTTTTAGTTTTCCGTTAATATTTTTAATTATATTATCATAAAAACTATAATAAATGAATAATCATATTTTTCAAACTTAAGTGGTGCAGTAATTTGGAAAAAATTGAAAAAGTATAGTTAAAGTGCTATAAGGTAATTAACTGGAACAGCTGCGAATGTGACATGGATAAACTGAATGTAACCTGGAGTTATATTTTAATCCGGATCTTTTTTCTTGCAATTCTAAATAAACAAATGATTTCTTGTTTTTGTTTTAATAGTTTTCATTGTATATAAATAAATTTAAATACATATAAGTATATTAAAAATTACCGCGACTTCAGCGGAAACTTACAAACACTACGAATTTTGCTGAATAGCATTAATTTTCTATAAAGTTCTACATACTAACATTTAAAAAAATTTCAGGCTCTCAAGTTTCAATTCAACCTCCTCAGAAATTCACAAGAGACAATAATACTTTGGAAAATCTCGATGTACGCTTCACCCGCAGCGTTCGTGGAAATAATCTCCTCACAATTAACGGAAAACCTTTTACATTAAATCGTCGTATAAAAGATGCTTGTTATTGGGAATGTGTAAAGCTACGCAGCAAAGACATCAAGTGTACAGCTCGTGTCATAACCAAACTGGACCAAATAGCAACGTTGCGAGGACAGCACAACCACAATTAATAATTTACTATTCGATTACTTCGTTCGCAGCTATTCGAATAATAAAAACATAATAATTAATACTAATAAAATCGACTCTTAATCAAATTTGTAATTTTACTTTAAAATACGATGTAAAAATAATTTTTACACATACAATTTTTTTACTGAAGGTGGTGTCTGGTTGGAGACGAGCTATATGTATTTACCAAATCGGCGTGGAGGCTTTAATCTTACATATAAAGGGTATCTGTATACAGTGGAGCGGAAATATAATTCAACAATCAACTGGGTATGCAATAAGAACAGTAATTCTACACTGAAATGTCCAGCACGCTGTGTCACTGCAGCTGGTGCGGATACGATTAAGCTAAGTCGGAAGAAACACAACCACGCTCCCGTGCTGAAATCTGGCAAATAGCAAGTCCCGCTGCTAGATAGGTACTACGCTATAATAGAATATTTAACGAAAATAAAATAATTGCTTACTTTTAATAAGAATTTTATTGCTACTGACTTTGCAATTACTTATAATAACGATTATTATAGTTGAGACATCTATAAACTAAATATTTCATAGATCGAGATAGTGTACATTAAATTGGTGTGTAGTTTCCAAGATGAAATAATTTGTAATCAAAGTTAGTTAACCACATTTTTTTATGAACAGATTTAGAGCTGTTGCATGCCGACGGATTCGCTCTAATTAACAACTACCGTTTCGTTATTGGATCACAATCTGCCAGCACACTATATTTAAAGTGTGCAAACTTTCGCCAAAAGTGTCGCGCGAGGGCAATCCAAAGGAAGGAAACTTTAAGAGTTCATATGCGTAATTCCGACCATAATCACACATTGGAGCAACAGTGGAGTCATGCAGTGGATCATCCAAAGCCTACATTATTACTAAAAACAAGAAAACTAAAGCGATGACTAGGTATGTACTTTTTTCATGAAAAAGTTGATAAATTAATGTAAATACTGAATTCACAAATTATTTAATTTATTTAATACAGTATTAGATTAAATAAATAAGCTTCAAAACCTTTAGAATGTAGAACTGCTTTCTACATATAAAATGTCTTAATATATAACGTGTTTTCTGTATAGTCTGTTATTTAGCAAGTGCAAGGTTAGAAATTCATTTATAATTGTTTCACAACTAATTGTTTACTAACTAAAAATTTGTGGGACAGGCAGAAGAGGTGAAGTCTACACCTTTTTCTTTTTTCATTTTATCTCTCTTCGGTTGAAGACTGAATGAAGTTACTTAAAAAGGGGTCAAATCTTCTTTAGCCCATTGGCCCCAAATATTGGCTGAAATCTAAAATCGGTATGCGTACATATATACACCAAACTACTGCATGTATCCTTTTATGGATATCAAAAGAAAGGTAATTTCATTTGCTTTTAAACTACACCGATTCGGATGATATTTACATCTATAAAAGGGTAAGGTAATATTCTACTTTTTTAATATTGTGATATATATGTATGTCAATTACACATTTTACTTAGAAAATAATTAATCAATGGAAGAAATTTTACTAAAAATCTAAAATTTCATTTTTCTCCAAAAGTAAACGGTTTTCAATAAAATTTCGTTTCACATAAATAAAAGATAATTCTAATACCTTTCCAAAGACATCAATAACACGTAGCTATCTTCTATGGTTTGGGAGTTGTAGGTCTGAAATTTTCAAACTTCAAACAACTTTTCGAGTTGTTGAAATTCGAACAACAACAAAATCGGAGTTATACCACTGTGTTGAATTTTTTCCTTTTGTTAAGCGTAAATCAGGTTTAGAGTAAAGGTCATATTCTAAGAGTCTCGGCGAAGATACTGGCGGTAATCTCTGTGTCTCGATTACAAAACCAAAAACATTACAAAATGTCACTTTCGACGAAAAAAACAAAAGAGAATCACCGACAAACGTCGTGATTCATCGATACTCATTGAATACGTCCTATTTTTGGTTTATAGATATTTCGTGGCGAAGTTTTTGAAGATGATTTCTAGAAAAAGTAGTCAGCCATAGATGGCGGTACATATTCTAGACGCCATTATTCAATCTATTACTTTTTATTATATTTTCACCAGCGAAGCAAAGTTTCAGAAAATGGACAATTTTTCGCCGCGCTTTACCATAAAACAATTCGTATAAATGCATTTATTTATTTATTATTGTATATTTGTTAACAATCTAATAATTGAGATGAATTAAATGAGTGATAAAAGTTGTGGATGTAAATACATTTGTCATACTATACAATGCATTGCAGTGTGCTATGTTTCTTCATTGATTTATTTGTTGAGAATAATCCAAAATGTCGAACTTTTCAACAAATTTCTGTTTTTTTAATGTGTAGGAATTAGAAAAATACCAGATTAAATAACAATTGTTATTATAAAAATACACTCCTGTAAAAGGAAAGGATAACATATTTGGAACAAATGGAGTGCTGGCGAACATGTAATTTTTTTTGTAGTTCTTGGCGTTGACCCCAACAACAAAACAGTTTTGTGTGCTCTCATTTAGTTGTCGAGACATTATAAAACAAGCAAAAAATGGAAAGAAATCCGAAATCTCTGTTGAAGGTAATGCGCCAACAAAGAGGATGAAGAAGACTGGCGAAGATGTGGGATACGTCGTCGCCGTAGTCCACCACATTGGATTTGGTGCCAACAAAGTCTGCGCAGCCGCAGCAAACACTGAAAGAAACATCGGTTACTCCATCAACCGCAACCGAACCTAGTTGTTTTGGCGCTGGTGGCACAAAAAAGGTGGTGCAGCTAATAGCTTACAAGCTGAAAATAAAACAGGTTTGTTTCTTGTTGCTAAACGTATTTTACAAAGATTTTTTGTAGGTATGTTATATAAATATATATACATAAGTAACAAGCTGCACAGCCGAATTTTGAAACCTAAATGCAACAATATTTTCATATCGCCTGATGTGGAATCCTCACCATGACATGTTTGGCAATTAGGCCAGTGGTGCTATGAAATCCATTAAGACAATTTCTTGTCATCCAGTAAAATATACCGCCAAATCAATGAAGCATGTTCATCGGTGAAAAAACGCACGATTCCGTTGTTTGAGATTTCTTTGGCGTTGCATCAACAGTGATTGATTGAAGATGTATATGTTAAGGTCTGGTTTTTGTAACGAAACCGAGATTTATTTTCTTTCCTCGGCATTATTGGATAGAAATGCGCCATAAACTTCTGAAATTAACGTGATCATATCGATCACGTGACATCGCTTGTAGTCAGTTTTGAAGGAACTACACACCGCATGTAAAGTTTATTTTGTTGCGGACATACGGTTGCGAATCACAGCGGTTAACTACCGGCATGAATCTCATAATTATTTGTAAGATTCTAGATTCCGTGAAACCTCACATGTAACAGTCACATAAGTGTATAGTATGCATGTCCCAGGACCTTAGGGTTATACAAAATTCTTCATTGATGGCATATTCTTCCTAGGGTATTTGTCGTTATAAATTCTGTAGTTCTCTTGGCATATAGACTCTTTATATTCCCAGAATTATATTTCTTGTATATCGTTTACAGAAATTGGCTTTGTGCACGTTGTAGTTCTAATGGATCACCGACCCATTCGTTTATTGACGTATCCATCGTCACTAGATCAACACTCACAAGGAATCAATTGATCCCACACTTTGTGAAACGTGCGAATGGCGTTCAACTACAAATCGTAACTTGCACTTATTTAATTTGAATTGGATGATCGCAGCAGTGGTAATGGAATTGTGCTTACCGTTGGACAGCTCCAAGAAATGCTGTCACAGGTGGAACGAGATCCAAGTCACAAAGCATCGACTCGATGAGCGGGAAAGATTCGCATTTGCAGATGCTGAGGTTACTGCTCCGGTCACAACCCTGTTAGGTATAAAAAATTGATAGTTGCTAAAGAGGCAGATGGGAGGGAACTACGACAGATGAAAAATCTCTATTCCTGATGGAGACTCAGGCAAGCTACTTGCTGTAACTTGCTTAGATACTGTAGGTAAAGGTTTTTATGGCGTTTTCTCAATATGTGGAAAACGAATAAATGTCGTCGGAATAAAAAAGTAATGATAACGTCCTATCCCCATCAGGACGGGACCCATAATAAAGGGTTTTCGATAAATTTTGTTCACACATATTGGATAGATCTAGTTCGCTTGGAGCTTGTCGAGTGTTTTTTAATCCCTTTCATTAAATCAGCACTTCATGTTAGCTATTGTTCTACTCGCTGTCCGAATATGGTTTCCAAGGTTTCCAATCTCTTATACAGAGATATGTGGACATCTTTTTAGTTTTTAGTTTAGCACCATTTCAAGGTTCAACTCGTTCCGCACGAAAACCCTTCCTAACAGCTTGTTCACATACAACGGCCTTACTTTGGTTCGGGGTTTGGAGTCGAATCCAGTTTTCTTTCATTGAAACTGTTCTTGTGAATTTATCATAAATTTGCCTTGATTTATAGGTTTATGAGTCCACATAGCAGCCCCCGCAGCCGGAGCCTCCCTGTAAAGGTCAGGTAGAGGCCGCGAGAAAGTCATAACGGCGCTCCTAATAAATCCCAGAAGGCTAGAAACCGGTCGCTCTGCATGGCGGCCTGACTGTCCACGAAGAAGTGTATGTCGACGTTCGATATTCGTTCCTCCAGGACAAACTCAGCGGCCCGCTCGATCGCAAACACCTCCGCTTGGAACACGCTGCAGTAGTCAGGCAGCCTGTAGTGGCGCTCAACCTGCAGCGCGCTGGAGTAAAAACCAGCTCCCGTACCTTCCTCGGTCTTTGATCCATCCGTGAAGATAGCGATGCCTCCTTGGGGGATTAAATCACCTGTCGACCAGTCCTCCCTGCTTGGCAGGAGCACCGAGGGTCTACCGTCAAACTCAAGTCTCGGAAGAATGTAGTCCGTTGGAGCAGACAGGTTCAACTCGTGACCCGAGTTTAGCAGTCTAAGCTTGTGAAGCACACTGGCATATCCGAGCTGGGCCTCGTTACCGAGGTTGAGCTCTCTGAGTCTGAGCAGGTTTTTGCCTGCAGTGCTCAGCATGAACAGGTCTAGAGGCAGGAGATGCAGTAGAGTGTCCAGTCCAGCCTGCGGTGTGCTTTTTACTGCTCCAGTAATCGCCCTGGCAGCACATCTTTGTACTTCTGTTAGGGTTTTAAGATTGCTGTTGCGCTGCAACGCCTCACTAGGCCCCGTAGGAGAGAATCGGGCGTACAATTGCTGTGTACATCCAATGAACAATGTACGGTGATAGGCCCCATCTCCCTCCGATGGCCTTTTTGCAGGCGTAGAAGGCATTTAGTCCTTTTTTCGCTCTCTCGGCCACGTTGAGACCATTCCTGTCCGCCCATCTCGAAGTTGTCTTCAAAGCGTGAGACATAACCTCGCTGATTGTGGGTAGGAATTTACCCGATATCAGGATAGCTATATCATCAGCGTACACAGTCGCCCTAACCCCAGAACCCTGGAACTCTCTCAGAATTCCGTCCACCACCAAGAGCCACAGGAGGGGGGGGGAGAACCCCTCCCTGCGGTGTCCCGCACGTGACATTCTTGCGCAGCTTGGTCGTCCCCAAGGATGGCCTCATCAATCCAACCCCTAATGGCCTCAGGAATGTCAAAGTGCGTCAGGGCTTCGTTAATAGCCTCCGGTTTGACATTATTAAATGCTCCTTCGATGTCCAGAAATGCACCCAGAGTGTATTCTCTGTTTCCAAAAGATTTCTCTATCGTGGACACCACCCGATGAAGTGCGCTCTCAACCGATTTGCCTTTCATGTAGGCGTGTTGGGACTGGCACAACCTGTGGGTGATCCTGCTCCTGATGTACAGATCCACCAGCCTCTCAAGCGTCTTCAGCAAGAATGACGAAAGAGAAATGGGTCTGTAGTCCTTAGCGGAGAAGTGGGATGGTCTGCCTGCTTTCGGTATGAAAACGACCCTTACTTCCCTCCATTCCTCAGGGACATACTTATTCCTGAGACACCCTATGAAGATTTCGACATTACAGCACATTAAAGATATGATAAAATAAATACGTTAACATGAATTCTATCTCACACATAACACGAAATATTGATTTTTAAAACAGCAAGACAGTATATAAATAATAACATTTAAAAAAGCCACTAAATTCTGTAGTTAAACTAACATTACTTCCTGCGAATTAGTATTATGAATTAGTCAGACAGTTTTAAGCAAATTTTTAGTATTCATCTTGATATTATAAATGAAAAGATAATAATATAAGATATCAATAAGAAGAAACGTTAATTTTTTAACTTCTAACTTATCACACTAAAATAAATAAATGAAATAATTAAACTAATTTCGTTTCTAAGTAAAATTAAATACCAACAACAAAATAGGGTGACACACTGCGTGAAGCTTGAAGAGAAACATACCGAACTTATTATACAAGGTCATTCGCATAAGATGGAACAAAAGACAATGGCGTGTAGGTTGAATCGACACAAGAATAAAATCGTATGGTAGCGCAGTAAATTTCCCCCGTTTAGGTCAATGGTCTAATAATGGGACCATTTTCTAAAAACCCGGGTTAAAAACATCAAAAAATAACGGTAATATCTAAATAATAGTGGTTTGAAAAGCCAAATGTTTCTCCTGAACCTCCTTTTTGAATTATGTTCCTATCTTTAAAAAAATTACCGTAATAAGTATATATTTTTTCCGATAACCAAATTCTCGAATTCTAGATAAAATGCTTCAAACTGGTTTCTGCTAGTTTCTGAAAAACTAAAAAGTATTTTGTCCCCTCTTATGCAAATCACCCTGTATACATATCCTTACATATACCTATATACATGTTCATATGCATAGATCTGTGTAGCATTGTAATTTATATATGATATGCTAACATTTGGATATATTGGAGGTCTCCAGATTATTTAATTGGTTCAGATACGCAATGTCCAGATCAAAAATGTCTCAGATATAATATTTATTTTTATTTAATTTGCAGGGTTCGAATTTATATAAACAGCCTTTCGTAGTAGCCGAAAATTATCTCCTCTATTGCAAAAATCGAAACAGGTATTAAAATAGTCTGCAACGTAGCAAGAAGTATCAATTCAAAGCACGATTTTTTTCCTCCAGATAAAAACAGGTGAAGATCAACTTTATGCACACTCATGGACCAGAAAGTGAATAGATCGACTGTGTACATAAATTTTGCTCCGCGTTGACAACATAAAGTAAGAACGATGGTTTAATCTGAAACCAAAAATTAAAGTTTAATTTCTCCAAAGTCCACTTTATATTCCTATGGTAATGAAGAGATTGAACAAAGAGGAAAATATCATGGATAGGCGCAGGAGCTCTTAATAATATTAATAGGAAATAATTTAACTACGTGTTTAATAGTTCTTGAAAAAAAATCGTAAAATAAAATCGCTAATATAAAATTTCTTTGAATGTGATCATTGCAAATTGGTTGTGCTTATTATATCATGATTATTATGATGGGCTTAGTTGTGCTTATTGTCCACCAATTATAACACAGCAAAAATTAGAATATAACATTACATGTATATATTTATTTTTCATTTGTAGCTATTGAGAAAATATCACTTCCGTCCGGTGTCTGGCTGGAGAACCAAAAATTGTATTTCCTGCGAAACCAAAAACAAGGATTTAATCTTATATTTAAAGGCTACATGTACAAAAAAGAGGCGAGTTTTCGATCCACAGTAAATTGGATTTGTTCGAATGGAAATGGGAAGCGGGTTTCTGACAATAAATGCACTGCACGGTGCATTACAAAGGCCGGAGGCTCACTTAAACTTGGTAAAAATCGGCATAACCATCCACCTAAATTTACCGAGGAAAATATGCCAACTAACTTATTGACAGATCCAAATAATCTTAGATAATATGTATGTTTTTGAATGTTAATTAAGAATACATAATTTTATTTTAGAACACAACATATATAAATATATATTTCTACTAAGAACTTTAATGTTTTGTACATACCGACATATGTATGTATATAACTCGCAAATAAGACAAATTATTACCTTTTCAGTGGAATTTAATTCAATATAATCATATTATTTTAAATATACATGTAATCTAGGTAAACGTTATTCTTGTTGTATTTTATAAAAAATTATAAACCATTATAAAAGTAAAGGTAGCATTTGAAGAGAGGAATACTCCGCTCGTAGTCGATTGTTTTGATTTCGAAAATTATGGAGTGTTAGAAATGTGTGAGCAACAACGGGCTTTTCCAGTGTGGGTAAAAATATGTTTGCTTTATGGATGTGAATGTGTACTGCAGCCATCATACTTAGTTAAGAATTGGTATTAAATACAAAATTTTTTAAATAACTGTTTCATTCACGAGTGTCTGAAAAATTGCTGAATAAAGACATACATTCAATATTAAAATTATTAAGCAGAAATTTTAAAACTTTCGTTAATTTATTTTTATATTTATTGATTGCTTTTTATCTAATTTGATATATTTTTGGTTTTTAGGACAAGATCTTTACGACGGTCCTGTGTACGTCGTAAGTAAATATGGAACCAGACAATTGGTATTAAAGCAGCACACATTTAATCGCCACGTGAGTCGAGACGAGGTAACCTATTGGCGTTGCAGCCAATTCGCAGTTTTACGTTGTCGTTCCAGAGTAAAAACAAAAGGGAATATCTTAACCGTTCTCAACAGCGAGCACAACCATCCAGTTATAACGAAAACAAGAAAATATGGGTCACTTAAGATCAATAAATCGGATGCAGTATCCGCTCAATTTTCAACCAGCACGGGTGATCCACTTCAAGTAGATTCGGAAGTGAAGAATGAATAATAATGCATAAAAACAACTAACACCAGTTTCTTTATTTTTAAGTATGTTTTTGGGGTGGCTTTAGTATATTATTAGAACATATGTACTCAAACAATCGTTCGTTTTGATTGTACTTGTTCGACTTGTTTAACTTTGCGTCAATAAAATATGGAAATATGAATTGTAAACACCCACTAATAATAATAACAATAATAATACTTTTTCAATTCTTCTACAGATTCCAATAACTACTTCTCATACATAACTGGATTTCGAGGGAGTCGAAAACTCAAGGTTGGAGACTATAGTTTTACGCGCAACAAGTCGTCTGGACCAAAAACCTACTGGTCTTGTGCTCGAGCGGGGATCCATAAATGCAAGGCACGCGTTGTTACAATCGATGAAGAATGTCGACATGATGTTGTTGTGAAATGTGGCTATCATAACCATCCTCCCTTTTAACTTTACGTAGATTTTATTGACTAAAAGAAAAATAAAAAATTTTACTATTAAAATAAAATAGTTAATATTCAATTTTGATTTCACAAAAATTGTAACCTGATTTATTCCTTACTCCTTTTTTCATTTCAGTAGCATAAATCGTAATCTGATAAAAAGCGAAGAATATTTTCGCTAATATCACATACATTAGAATTCAATTTCATTGTCCAATTTCATTATTTCAGAACCTCATCGGAGACTTTCTGAGGAATTTAAGGATACTGAAGTTACATTCACTATAGGACAACGCGGATGCACGTTACTCGTATTTAAGGGCTTTAATTTTGTTCGCAATCGAAGAAGCGGATTGAAAACATATTGGATTTGTGCAAAAAAGGTTCTAAGAACATAATTTTCGTTCTTCTTATTAGATTTCGTACATTATTCATTTCAGGGCAGCACCAAGTGTAATGCACGAGTTGTCACTGATGTTATTGATGGAGTCCAAAAAATTGTGCTCGAATCATACGCCCACAATCATGACTTAAGTGTTGCTCGTAAAAAACGAAAAGTTTTAACGCGCGATAAAGAAGTAAAGAAGCCATTAACTGTTAGTCAATCAATTCAAAATACACAATTTCTGGATTTGCAGTCTACTTTAAAACGTATCATAGGAAATGAATATGTCTCTTTTTAAAAGAATGTAAAAGTAATTTCCTTAAAAACGTTTTCCTTAAATAACAATATTAATTACTTCAGAGGAAATCTGTTTCACTTCGAATTTAGGAAATATAACACAATATTAAATATTTTATTATCTTATGTATGTATGTATTTGTATATACATACATATTTATATGTATAACTATTATATTTATTTATTTTCTTTATATTTGCGTACTTATTTTTTACAGAAATAGCTACGTTCGTTAAAGGTCAACGGGGATGTGTTGTGCTCGAATACGAAGATCATAAATTTGTAAAAAATCGAAGATCCATCACACGCACATATTGGATTTGCGCTAAAAAGGTATTGAATTGAATATGTTAGAGATATACTGAAAAAGTGAGACAGCAAGAAAAAACGAAGACATGTAATTTGTTTGCTTAGAAATATATAATATTTAATTGGCCACAAATGGACGGACACTTGAAATGCCCTAAAACTGCAAAAATAGAAAATTTTATGTAAACTATTATATTAATAATATAACATGAACACATTGAAACGGATTTGATCTTTTTTTTTTAAATTTATATCTTAATTTAAAGTAAAAAATTAAATAAATTCAAATTCATGTCTCATTAATTGCTAAGGAATTTCTCATTAAATCCTTGATAATTAAATCATCGAATTAAAGGCATAAACTTTTATTATATTAACATTCTTACACATCATTCACATTCTTACAATCATTGTCATTCTAACATCCTTACTTTCATTAACCTTTTTAAATTTACATATTGCACATATAATCACCTTAACTGGACTTCATCGAATAGCGTCCCTCGAATAGCATATCGTCGTCTTATAAAGAAAACTGACTGCTTGTTTGTATGTATTGTATTATTGCAGCATGTATTAACGAAATATATAGCTCATTTATCTATGGCATGTCATATATTTAAAGCCTCGAATAACAAGGAATCAATTAATCGTGCTATTCGAGGGACGCGGCTCGAAATTAGAAATCGATTAGAAATACTTATTATTTATTTCTATTTAGGACACCACAGTTTGTAAGTCACGAATTGTTACCGCAAAAGATTCGAGTGGAATTGAACGAATTCTTCAACGCAACATCGAACACAATCATCTTAGAAAATTTCCGAAACGTAAAGATTTACTTCTTGTAAGAAAAAGGGAATCAAAATGAAAGATTACTTCCGCTTGAACATATCATTAATAAATCATAAATTGAATGCTGTTGTTATGAAATTAATATTTTGTGTTTTAAATATAATAACCACCATGTGCAACAAACAAAACAGTCCTCAGTGTCCAACGAATCCATTAAAATTATATTAATTTTTATTTCAGGATCCAGATCATACAGATATAGCATTACAAATTACGATTTTGATGTAACATATTCGAATTCAGGGGTTAAGACTGGTCTGTCAAAAAGGAAGCCTGTCTTCTTGGATAGTCGCACCCTCGACGATTGGGGGCAAATAAAGTACACAATGTCACCGCGCGGAAATAAATTATTATGTTTTGAGGGGCATAAATTTATAAAAAACAACATTTACGGATCGAACGTGTACTGGAAGTGCACGAAATGGCACAGTAATTGCAAAGCAAGAGCGATTACTAGCTTTGACGTACCATCGCGATGCATTTTAAAAGGTGTCCATAATCATCCTATTGTGAAGGACGAATAGATTATACGACGGCATACTAGGTGTAGAGCATAGATGTATGTACATATGTGTGTGTATGTATGTATGTAAGAGAAGTCCTGACAAATAAAATTTTAAATTTCAACCGAACTTAATTTTTTTTTAAATGCTTGAATTCATTATAATCTTCTTCGTTTAAAGCTCTAACTACTTAGTATTATTTATTTTTTTCAGGTTTCCGCATCGATTTCATTGATTCGAAAAAGAATGGTGGCAAACTTTTAGTCATTAATGGCTTCAGGTTTTTCCGAAACAAGAAACGAGGATCTCGTCAATATTGGAAATGTAGCAATTATTATAAGGAAAAATGCCCTGCTATTGCCATTTATGATGAAACCACTCTGAATCTTAGACTCTGTCATCAGCACAGACACTTGACAAGTAACGATATCGAAATAAAGCCTTACCTGTCAAAGGACACTTTACAAATGACAGAATATCGTGATTTAAAGTCTTAGTTTTTACAATAATTTTGTAGCATTTTTAAAAAACTAATTTATTAAAATTATAATACATATTTACAAAAAGAAAAGCACACTTCAATATTATTGGATTGAAATTGTAAAATTCTATCGCTTTATATATATAAACTTCTATATATATAAAAATATATATATATACAAACTAGTCGCAGTTGCTCTACTAATTCCTATGTATTTTTAGTTCACAATCCACCTAAAATTCACTTTTCCATGTCTAAAAGAGGTGGTCAACTACTCTGGATGGACGGTCTGAAGTACTTTCGCAACAACGAGAACCGTACGAACCTGTTTTGGCGCTGTCACTGTTACTACCGGAGAGTTCGTTGTCCAGTTCTTATTTGCATGAACAAATACGATGCTACCGATTTCCGTCAAATTCACAACCATCGTCATATTAAATCAGAAAAGGCGGCAGCTAATAATAAATAGTTCCACAGGCAATAGGATAAATCGCGTTAGTCCATCAATGCCGATACCTCTGTAGAAAATCAAATGGAAATATATATTGGAAAATAAACAATAAACTAAATATAATTACAATTTCTAAGTGACAAGAGCAAAGAGCATTTGCATTTAAGGTTCAATAGTAACATTAAAATAAAGAGCAGCTGCAGAAAATTCAAGTTTTACTCTTTGTTTGATTGTTTGTTTTACAAAAATATGAATTTTTCTTTATAATAATACTTGTCTAATTTTCTCCTTTAGTGGTGCTGGCGAACGATGTCTTACCCAATCCGGAAGATATGTTGGTATTCTTCACACATTCATTGCGCGGACGTCCTGCAATTATGGCGAACGGAGTACGTTTTTTAGTAATGAGTGAGAACAAGAAGAAAATCCTGTGGAGATGTAGTTCAATGGCGACAAAAAAAATTAAATGCCCAGCAAGAATCACGATGCTGAAAGAGAATCCACCCAAATTCATTGTCAAAAAGGCGGAACATATCCACGCTGAGCTTAAACGTAACAAATACGGATCCAGCAAATCCATGAAGAGTGGATCTGTAAGTTTTGAAGTCATCCATCCGCCTCACCAGCTCCAGAAACCACAGCAGCTGCACTAAAATCTTTCTGTATTTTCACAAAAATTAAAAAAATATATAATTATACAAATTCTTCATATATTTAATTGAATTTTTTTGCGAAGTTCTTGTTTTAAAATTTTTCGATTTCAAGATTTCACTTTTCCGATTTTTTTAAAGGTCTGCATTACGTGACTAGCCAGAAGGGTCGCATCCAGTTGGTGCATAAAGGATTCTACTACGTGCGAGAGAAAGCCATACGGAAAAAAGTGTATTGGCGATGCACACAGTACACTACCATGTTCAAATGTCACGGCCGGATTCATACAGAGGGAAATAAAATCGTACACAAAAGTCTACATAATCATTATAGAGCCGAAAATGGTGAACGGCCAAGAGTGGGAAAACTTAAGACGAAAGTGACCTCACTCCACAAATCCACTGAAACTTAAATATTTACAACATTAGACAAAGTATTCTTAATAACACGCAAGTTGGTTCTCCAGCGTATAATGTTTCTGCTGCTTGTCCTGTTCATGTAAAATAACATAATTATATAAAATTATTAAGCAGAATATGCAGTAAACAATATGAAAGGAGGATCAAGTCAGTAAAAAAAAACACGATTATGATAGATTACATAAAATGCAAAAACAAAAAGTAATAAAACCATGCACACTTAGAAAAAAACAAAATACACGAGACCTCGTCTTTGGTTGTGGAATTCATTGATATACCTATACAAATTAATTCGAATATAATACATACATATGTATGTACATATTTCAAAACGTTTACTTTAATAATTCCACTTTTTCAAAATTTATGTGTTGCTAACACACACACGGGTAGCTTTTCGGAATGTAATATAATCGGTTATTTCTTTTTCGACCATTAACTTAACTTTTGTTTTTCTTTTTTCTAGATCGCACTGCAAGGTTTGGCAAAACACATAAAAAAAATAAAAAGTTATTGATTGGAGATCATCATTTTATCATGGATCGTAAGCTTAAGCAAACGATCAACTGGCGCTGCTCGCGATACAAGAGTGCCAAATGCAAAGCACGCGCCACAACCAGAATTATCGATGGTGTTGAACGTTATACTGTACGCTATCCCCATCACACACATAACTAGATAGTTTGAAACGTGTAAAAAAATGACATTGTAATAAAATTGTAAAAAATTCTCCATTGAAATAGATTTTTAAATGCAGTGCAATGTAATATTTCGATTCAAATACAATACTGCAGTTCTAATGAAATAATATTTTATAACTATTTGTAGATTTGGAAATTTTGGCGAAAAAACGTGGCATTATGATTGTACGCGGGAACAAGGGAAATCCGAAATTACTTCTTGCCGGTTACGCCTATTTTCGAAACAATTCAAAGGGCCCGAAAACCTATTGGCTCTGTGCGAAGAACCGCTACAACCGATGTAAAGCACGTATTATCACTTGCTCGCTAACTGGAGAATTAGTTATAAAGAATCAGAATCATAATCACGGTCCTGAATCTGTAAAGCAACACGCCGACTTTATCGAATGAAATTATATCGTTAACTACTAGTAAATACTTGTGTAGTGGCACAATTTCGTATGAATTACAAGAATATTTTCTTTCACATACATTTATAAATAATTGATATAATTAATATCTTAATAACTTGCTACTTATTTATATATTGTATTTATAGTATTGTATTTATATGTATTTTGCGTATACTTCTAAACTATATGTAGAGTATGATTTCGCTTCAGTATTTATTATGATTTCGTTTCAGTTTCGTTGACTATTTGTAGTCAACGTACTTATGCAAGAACTCGACGTATTAAGTAAACTTTCAGATAGTTGAAAGTTATCTAAATGAGAGTTTAGTTCGAATCGCCTCTCTAATTAATAATAAATTAAGAGGAATCTCATTAGCCTTTAAGTTTATATAAATATTGTCGAAATCATTTGTGCCATAGAAAATATTAATTTCAGATTTTGCAAAAGCAAATATATAGAAATCATATTTTTTTTTTCACTAACACAGTACTGCATAGTTTATAATCTTTGTAATTTTTTTAAATGAGCATTTTAAAAGAATGGAAAATCAACAAATTTGAGAGATTAATAACAGTAATATATAATAAATAAAAAAAAAATATAGAAGATATTGTTAATGATTTGTTGTTTTGTAGCTTTTACTATTCATGTAATCAATTATTACAATCGATGGTTAAACTAAAAAAGATAACTATGCAAAATGATTATATCATTATTTTTCTTCTGTTCATTTCAGATGCATTTGTTCTTCGCGATTCTCTTGGGTATAAAAGTGAATATTTCAATACCATTGAGTATGTAACCGGTCAACGTGGATCGCGAAAGATGATATGTAATGGACATTCGTATATTTGTGCTAAATTTAAGAAAGGTCGTAAGTACTGGGTTTGCGCCAAGCAGCGTAGCAAAAACTGTAAGGCACGTCTTATCACTGATGCCGCTGAAGAGGAGTTTTGCGTACGTAATGCGATTCATAATCATTCTCCCGACCTTAAACTTCAGAAATGAAATGCATATTTCTTTTTGAAATGAAAAAATAATAATTTGAAATGAATTACGTACATAACTCAAGTTAACTCGCCACCAAGTTCGTTTGCATGATTTTTTTAATTTTATCCTAATTTTGCGATAAATTACTTTTGTAATGAAAAGTTAAAATTAAATTTTTAAATAAATTAATATATGTATCTATGTACATGTAATTTTTTTTTTTTGTGTTCCACTTGTTTGAGCACTCATCGTCTTTTTTACTGCTGTCGTCTGTTGAATTGAATATATGTACAGTAAGACCCCGCTTAACGCAGGGGATACGTTCAAAGTATCAAAGTAGAGCGTAATGCGAAACAGCGCTAAACGATGCTATCTTAACATGTAAATAGTACATAATGGGGTTAGGGGAAGATGGATAGAAAATTGGTTAGGTATTAAATATAATAATTATGTTTTTTTAATAAAAAGAAAACAATATAAACTAATATACTTATAAAAACAAATAAAATTCAAAGTCAGTCAGATCAGTGCTAAACCGAAACAGCGTTAAGCGGGGTCTTACTGTATTTGTGTTTGTTTCGGATGTGACTGTTGTTTGTGTTATTGGGATGTTTATTCTCGGTTATTATGATCACACCACATCTGAAATTCTATTGTATATTAATTATGTTGTATTCAAGACTAAATAAGTTGAGTACGAGTACATGTATCTTCGCCAAAACGAAGCACAAACTAATAAATAAATTCCTAGATCAATTTGACATTTTAATATGTTGCTTTTCAATATAAATATTCTCAGCCCACTTTCTCTTTGTTTAAATCTTTTAAGCATACATTTTAATATAATAAAAGACATTTACTTCAACTAAGAGAGCGATTAACAAGTGATTATATATATTTATTTTATAAGTATTTATCATACTTTAATATTAAACAATACATTTAATTTGTGTATATTAAATAATAAATTCTATTCCTTTGTTTATTAATATCAATTGGAATGTATATATATTTTAGCAACGAGTTTCGTAAAGTCCGCTGCGACCGATGTAGCGCACCCATTTGACAACATCATGGTCGGAATAATTTAATTTCGGTTCGAACACTTTCAGGTAGCGCACTTTGAAGCCCGATGGAGCGAATGGTACCTCAAAGTTCATTGAAATCGGTGGTCGTGTCCATTTCTTTTTGGTATCCGTTTCGAGTAATTCAATTTCAGCCGATAATTGTGTTTCTTTCATACCAGCCATTCGTTTAATCTTCCAAACTATAGCATTTTCCGAAGCTTTATACTTTGCCTTGCCCTTTAGACATATCAACTGTACTCCAGATGTATTGAGTGGCGTAGGAATTTTAACCTCAATTTTTTGTCCTAACAATGATGGCTTGAAATTCGATTTTAACACAACCTTCACCTCCATTTTGGTTCGGCCAACTTCACGTACGAGGGGTATAACACGGAATGGTAAGGAAATATCTTTCGTGGTACGATAGCGCATCAATTCGAATTCTCCATCAGGTGGTATAAAGCTAATCGAGTGTTCGGTCTCAAATTTACTAAGTTTAACACATTGATGGAATTGGCAGTCATCGATTACAACTACAGGTTTCCCAGAACGGGAGGTTTCAGTGTCGGTATTACCAGAAAGTCCTCGTCCTTTTGACTCCATAACGATTTTATCGTTTATTCCAAATTTACATTCCGGCATTCCTGTAGAAATGTATGATTCGTGATTAAATGCGATCGTTACTGTTAAATTCGTACTGTAAACGTACCAGATAAGTATGATTTCATGACCACTTTACCAGCAACGTGAGCAGATAGCACTTGACCCTGTGGGCTCATCAAGAGATTAACATATTCTAGTACATCCAAGAAGAGTTCATTGCGACGATATTTAATACCTTCTCGTCGCCATCCAATTTGTCCAGTTACCTTCATATATAAAACACGTCTTCATTATTAGTGCGTATTCTATTTTGTTTTCTCACCTGAGACGTTATTTGCATTTGCTCCTCTTTAGTCGCAGACTTTATTCCCTGTTGAGTTATGAACGTTTTCAAAGTACCTGAATCGGTATTTTGTGGATACCCGAAATCAAGAATTTCATCAAGTAATTCATATATGAGTACAAAATTGTTCTTAATATTTTCTTCGGAAATTTTTCCAAAGTACGACTGCATCACCTCAATAATTTTAAGGAGGAACTCGAAAACCATTGCAGCGTTCACATTTTGCTTAGTTACAGCAGCTAACCATATATTTGCTCTCTATGCGGGGGCGGATTTGAAGAAAATTTATTAAGGAAATACCGAAACATATTCTGAATCTACCTTGATGTGGAAGAAACTGGTTCGAGCAATGTTGGTCACAGGAGAGCGCACCTGCTGTCTGGCATGGATTACGTTTACTCGAAATGCATCAACAGCATTCCTGCCAATGTCATCGCGATAAACACGGCTGATTAGAACTTCACCTTTGTGGTTGTATACGAATAATCCACCGATCATTCTTTCTCTTTCAACGATTTCAGTTGCAAAGTTATCAAGATTTCTCAAACGAATTTATCAATTTGATGAAATTTTACTTTTGCACAATAATCGATTTACACCACCCTTTTCTTGAAATTTTAACTCTAGCAGTAATGAAATCTACACATCTTTTTTTGCGTTCACCGTGCTGCACAAGCTCGCGTTTTGTACTATTTGAAGGAAATATTTTCTTTAAAGTGCAGTTGCGTGCAATCATCTATGGATGGTAGGTATTTGTCTTTTCTACTGTACAAAATAGAACGGAAACGAAATTTTATGTGCATTAAAAGATATCAGGCATTACTTCCCAGTACACGAACATTGTTTATCAACATATGTCCTTACGAAAGTGAGGTTGATTGCGTGAGAAGAGGATGTGTTGCTATTCATAGACGAGCATTAAAAATAAAATACAAAACAAAAGAAAAAAGAATTAATTAAAAAAAGGAGTTGTTATTGTTCGAAATCTCAACTACGAGCGACCCTAGTTAAATATAGTTAAAAAAAAGAAAAGCCTAAAAATATAGCAGGTTTTTGTTCGTATGAATTCTGTGACAACGACAGCCATTTTATATTCAAATACATACATCTAGGATATAAATACATCACTATTTCAAAATTAAACAATTGTTTTAGCGTGTTGTTAAAATTTAGTGGAAACGTAATTTTATTTCATAATCCTAAAAAAATAGACGAATGCAGACGTACGAAACGTGTTGAATGTCTGCACTTGTTTCGTCTATTAGCCAAAATCTTACGCAGCAAACGAGTAGATTTCGTATACAAAACTTCGAATAAGAACAGTTAACGACGAGTAAATGATCCGTATGCTGTACGGTTATTACGAAAGCCGGAACGTATTATCAGAATGTTTCGTTCACAATCGATCAATTACGTATACTAATTTTATGAAGTCTTTCACAATTCTTATCTAACAGCCGTTCGTATGTTTGCATTCGTATATTTTGGTTGTGGGTATAATTGCCTCATTGGTAATCTCCTTACGTTTTTTTGAGATGATAAATTCCTCCACTGGGAAAATGCTGTGTAGAACACTTTGTCGTATAATACATAAACCACAGCCAACTTTAATAAATTAATGACACTGCGGCTTTGCAATTTTAGTTGTTCTGCCTTAACTTTTTCTGAATCATATTTAGTTTGCATTTTATATAAATTGTGAAAATGCCAATCGAAAATTTGGAGGAACAAGGATTAGAAAAAAATCCAAACTTAGGTTTGGCGCAGTTAAAATTTTTATTATCACTTCCCGATCAGAAAAACGATGCGAGTTTGAAAGCTAAGCTGATGGAAGCAATCAAAAGTGAAAACATGGCTCCATGGTATGAACACATTTGTGTGGAGTTGAAATGGCCAGTTGATAAGGACCTTTTTGCACGAATGAAGGAAAGTAATCGTCTTGAGTTGGTAAAACTTGATGAGGCCATTGAAGATGCAGAAAAGAATTTGGGTGAAATGGAAGTGCGAGAAGCCAATTTAAAGAAATCTGAATACTTGTGCCGTATTGGAGATAAAGCTGCAGCTGAACTAGCATTTCGCAAAACGTACGAAAAGACGGTATCACTTGGGCATCGTTTGGATATAGTATTCCATCTTATCCGCCTTGGCCTCTTCTACTTGGATCATGATTTAATTACGCGCAATATCGATAAGGCCAAGTATCTTATAGAAGAGGGAGGAGACTGGGATCGCAGAAATCGCTTGAAGGTATTTGCGAAGGCTTCTAAATTAACAGTGTTTCTAGATATTAATATCTTCGTACGTTACGTAGGTTTATCAAGGAATATATTCCGTAGCGATCCGTGATTTTAAGAGCGCTGCAAACTTCTTCCTGGATACTGTTAGCACATTTACCTCTTACGAGCTAATGGATTATCCGACTTTTGTGCGCTACACGGTATACGTAGCAATGATAAGCTTGCCACGAAATGAACTGCGTGATAAAGTAATAAAAGGGTCTGAAATTCAAGAGGTTTTGCATGGCCTACCCGATGTGAAGAAATATTTGTTTTCATTATACAACTGCCATTATGCAGACTTTTTTATACATCTTGCCGAGGTGGAACTCATACTACGCAGCGACTTCCTAGCTAATCCGCATTATCGCTTTTATGTCAGAGAAATGCGCATTTTAGCTTACACACAGCTGCTGGAATCCTACCGATCTTTAACGCTTCAGTATATGGCAGCCGCTTTTGGTGTTGATGTGGAATATATCGATCAAGAGCTCTCCCGTTTCATAGCCGCAGGTCGTCTACATGCAAAAGTTGATCGTGTGGGTGGAATAGTTGAAACAAATCGTCCTGATAATAAGAACTGGCAGTATCAAGCCACGATAAAACAGGGTGATCTTCTTCTGAATCGCATTCAGAAGCTTAGTAGAGTCATAAACATTTAAAGCATTGAATAAATTACGTACAGCTTTTATTTGCACAAAGCTATAATAATTTGTATCCTTGTACTTTGAGTAGAAATAAAAATAAGGTAATAAAAATATCCCACCGTTTTTATTTATAAAAACATAAATGCAAAAGTCTCCTTACAAAAATTATATAACATATTTATAAAATAACCTGTATACGGCCACAAAGCGGAATTGACAAGACACCTATTTGTATCATTGTTCATTACTTGTAGCGAAATTTCTAATAAAAGTATGTTGTTCTGCCTGCAACACACATTTAGAACAAATATTTTAGCATTTGGATTGCGTGACGCTTTAAAAGTGTTAACTGTACAGACAAATGAATTAACAGCTATGCGTGATCCTAACATATGTATATATGGCATTAGTATAATTTTAAAGTGTTGCGTTTTAGTTGATAGGTGTACTGTTAGCGGTTCAGGGCTTCATTCGTCAATGTCTTCATGCCACAGTCGAGGGGTTCGATGTCTTCTGGCAGGTTACTGGGCTTTAAGGCATCCATATTTGCAACGGAAGATGCAGACTCACTTCCACATATTATCTCAAGAGATCGTCGGGTGTGTTCCATTTTATTTGATTGTAGGTTTAGCTGGGGTGCATCTACTATGGAATTGTGAACCAGCGCTGACAAGTTGTGAATATTGTTCAAACTACTGCTGATGCTGTTCACACTTTGCCGGCGAAGATTTTCAGAATAGCGATTCGAGCTCAGATTAATGAGAGCATTCATCATAACTTTGTTGCGTTGGTAGTCTTTTCGCAGATGCTGTCGGATTTCCGTGTGACAGTGCTCGTTGTTTGTTACTATAATCTCGCCGGTGTCGGTGGTAGTTACGCGGGCTTTGCAGTTGAACTTTCGAGATAAATTGCATTGCCAATACTTCTTGTCCTTTCGCACGTACTGGATGCCAAACGTATGACCGTCGTGGACTAGCAACGGTTTCCCCCGCTGGCTGAGCATAAATTCTAATTTGCCCTGGAACCAGTGTTCTCCCGGAGCAACTGCGCATAAGTAAGGAATTATCACATTATACATAATGTTATAAGCAATGTTGGACTATTTTGGCAGAAATTATTTATAAAATTCAAATATGCAGTACGTGATTAAGAAATGAGTATCCACTGACACACAAGTATTACAAGGACAATGAATAAGTTGTTTAATATAATACCAGAGATAAGTTTTACTTAGAACTCAAACTTACCGTTCGTGTACAGTTCAATGCGTTTGTTTATTATGCAATACATTTTTTTATATTTTAAAATATATGATAAGTACATAAATAAATTTAATAAATAATGCATTTACAAATGGATTATTATTGCACAAAAACTTGAATGAAGCATGCATATAGATATTCCCTTTTATATAGTAATTAGTTCCTTTCGGATATACGAAATAGGCTTGTATATACCATATGATATGTATCTATGTTATTTATCACCAATCTTGTCATTAGTTAATGTCTAAGGATTTGAAGAGTAGAAATGTTCGGACTTGCAAAAAAATTCAATAAACTCTCTAAATTAAGGAACTTGCTTTTTATAATCTAAAAAGCGTTTCTTCCAACCCTCCCTCCACCCCTTTTAAAATAACCTTATAGTATATGAAGCTATATGCTCAAATATTTAAAAAATCAGGTTTTAATATTCAAGAAATTCACAAAGGATTTAATGTTTTTTGATCTTTAAACGAAATGAGATTTAGTTTTAGGTTGAAATTTATTTTTAGGGATAACCATCGTTATAAGAGATATCATGAACATGGAATTAGTTTAGAACAAAATGGTTTAGTGAAGCAATATTAATTTTATTTAAATTGTTCTTTAAATAGTTTTACCAAAAATAATGTAAAACATGTCAAAAATAAAATATTTAATTACACTTTAGTTAAATATGATACAAGCTACGAGTATAGTAAAAAACTTGATAAGTTTATAAATATATCCCATCTCGATCCAATTAAAATTCTTTTTGGTTAGATAATAAATAGTTATATAGAAGTATAAAATATGTTCTTGAAAATGCCGTTAATAACTCCATTTCTCAAATGAGAAATAACGAAAAGCAAACCATCTTAGTTTTCTATTTTACAATATAAAAATTTATCATCCAATTCATATTTTCTGGGAACAAATTAAAAATCAGTTCCAAAGTAAAAATATTTATTATTTCAGGAACTTATCATTTATTTATTTATAACGACCACAATTAAGCAATAACGTTTATTAACTGATTAACGTTTATTAAAATGATTACATCTCTTTGAGAAAAAGAACAAATGACACGATTAAATAAGATTAACTGAACAAATTATATCAGTACCGTTACATGTTCTCCATCTTAAAATTCTGCTCACTGTCAGAACAGATGGTTACAGACTCATCGGTCTGGTCTTGTAGTCCAAAGCATCGTGCATCACAATTCGATGGTGATGGTCCGCTTCTGTCAACAGTTTCTGGAACTGCTTCTGACGGTGAGAGTTCAGCGCTGTTGTGTACCAGCGTGATTTGGTCTGGCGCGTGATTTGAAGAGGAGCGACTTCCTCCATGTCCAGTTTGACTAATCTGCGAGGGCGATTTAGTGGTTTGTCCATCGGAAGTGGATTCATTTAAATTACTGCTGAGTCGTGAATGTTTACTACGATTTGACGTAAGAGATTCTGATGTAACTGAAGTGATAATTAAGTTGGAGTTCAAATTTTGATGTTGCACAGAACTATCGCGTATATAAGGTGCATGTGGCGTTGATGTATGTACGATGGCTGGATGGTGCAACAGATTATTAACATTGTGCATCGTATTTTGAATGATTCCGTTATTCGATTGCGGTGCTGGGGGTAACGTAGATTGGGAGCCTTGAGTAGAATTTGTCATGTTAGAATTCGGTACAGATGTGTGCTGTTGAATCATTAGATTAGGATGTGGTTGCGCTAAGTTATGCGGTTGTAAGTAGGACGAATGGGTTGGTGAGAGAGGCATTGTTTGGAGGTGTTGCAAAGGCTGATTTTGTTGAAACACATTTGAAGTCGCCTGCGATAATCTTAAATTCGGAAAACATCCGGCGCTATTGCTTATGTTGCCACCTCCCGATGCCATTGCGACAGACGGCATATTGCTCACAGATATATTATTTGGATGCGAATTGGCTGGTAGAGATGGTACCAATTGTGTTGCGTCCGTGAAGTATCCGCCACCGGGTACAACTGGGCCTTTGCGCATGTGTGGCGGATGATTGTGTACTCCGGTTGCGGAAATTACACGACCCTGGTGTGTGATGCAGCGGGCGCGACACATGCTGATTCTGTATGATTTACACAGCCAATAGGTTTTCATACCCTGCTGAGTGGCCACAGTATTGTTGCGATTGAACACGCAATTTCCGTGCAAGAGCGAAGTGGATGACAACATTGTGAGGTTGCTGCTGCCTTAAAGGAAGATCGAGGTAACGCCGGTTACGTACACAGCAGCAAATTAAATATAGTTATTATAATAATAAATCAATTATTAAGTAAAAGTTAAAGAAAAATTTTGAATTATTAAGAAAGTTATTTACAAAAGCTTCTGCTATTCCTACAAACAAATAATTGTGGGCAATAAAATTCCGAAAGACAAAATCCCGATTCCGACATATCGATAAATTTTCAGATTAAACCAATCCTCACGTTCATTTTGCTGTTTCTAAAAACGAGGACTTACAACAGCAATACTTTTGCGTTGAAAAGTATACTTGCATTGAGTGGACAAATCCGTTTATCGCAGTGAATTTGTCTTAATTATAATACATAAGTCTATAAGTCACACCGTACGTACAGTACAAGTTCAAAGTTTAAATTCAAAATTACACAAAAGAAAATTCAATATTTTTAAAAATATATCAGATTTTCATTGTTTGTTGCTAAAATGGAATTAGCTGATACCTATATGATACGGATATCATGTTATTTGGTAGTTCCTGGCCCAAGTTAAGATTCTAGGAGGCAAAGCATACATATATGGAAACAAGTATAAAATGAACATCTTCAATATTAAAACATTGATTCTAGATTAAACCATGTTAAATGTGTACATGCAAATTTACAGTGATTAGTCAAAAAGATACAAACATAAAATAAAATGTAATTAATTATTTTATAATTTTAAACATGTTGTAAATAAATCTTAAATAAAATGACAAATTTCTACATTAGGACGGTTATTATCAATCCCTAGAAAGGTAAGTCTAAACAATTACTAAACTAAATTTTTTTTGTTAATTATCAAAAGAGTTTAAGAAAAATGTACTGAAAGAAACAAAAAAGCTGAGAAGTGTGTTAGTTCAGTTCACATAAGTTAACGGATAGAAGTTGTGTTCTGTACCATCAAGTTACAAGACTTAGAGAAAAAGAATAATACAGAAGACTTAACGGAATGGTAATGAAGGAAAGTCAGGAATCTCGATTTTCCCAAAAATAAATGGAACCGTGGAATGGAACTTTAGACAATATGCCAGATGATGTAAATCGGCTATCAATATTCTTCATTTGTTGTTAATATAACTCGTATACTAGACCCTGATGGCTCGTATAATGGACCCTGGTGGCTTGTATAATAGACCCTGGTGGCTCGTATAATAGACTCCATCTTTTTATAATGCCCAAATGTAATCGTTTGAAAAATCTTCCAAGAATTCTTTGTTCTAAAAGTAATCTTCACGTATAATGTAATAAAGCTTCGTGGGTTAGGTTATGCTGGCTTGTAGCCCTCTGGGCGATGCACCTACACCTAGGCATAGTCGGCCCATCAGATAAAGTTTTGTAACTTCTCGTGAATTATTACAAATGGAAATTGTGTTTGTAGATCCATCATAATATATTGTAATGATGCTAATATTCCGATATTATTATATTAAATATCACTTAACATTTCTATACTACTCGTATATTAAAAATATTATTAGTAGTTAGGAAGCGATTAGTTGGAATCTCGTAGTGATAGTTATCTGAAGTAAACGTATTTATACTTTAAATACGAAAACTCTGCTATAACTAGTAATATTATATATTTACTAGTAATATATATAACTAGTAAAGTAATAGTAGTAGTAATAATAATATACAATACGGATCTCCTACTTTTTTTCTAATAGTTCTCAAGAGTAGAAATAGAAAATATTGGTCATTGTAAAATATGAGCTATCTATTTTACGAATTAAATGATATTTTGGTTAATTTAATAACAAGTCTTACTATTAAACATAATTTCCAAACAATAAACAAAGGTGATGAAAAAGTGAGGAAGCATTTGAACAATCTATCATTAACTCAGTTCTACTTACTTGAGGGGATATCCATATGGTTTCCGAAATTTTTCATACAATCGTTAGCTAAATGTAAGTCATTTGAAAACTCTGATCCCACATTTGGGTCACTGCTGTTTTTGTATAGATTATAATCAAAGCCAAAATTCGATGGGAAGGAGTTTCGCATCGAACTTGAAGCTGCCGAATTATCACTGTGGTCACCTTCCCGTTTAACGCTGCTGTAATCATATCTGGATTCTACCATAGATATGTGTGGGATGGCCGATAGAAAGAAGTCCTCCGAACTGACATGCTCCAATCCTCTGTCATTCTCATCAGTTTGATCACTGTTTTGATCAGTACGCGAATCGGTTCTTCGAAATTGCTTTTTAGTGTAAAACGATTGAGTATCACTGTCGGTCTCCGCTTGACGCTTTAGATTTGCACTCGACTGAAAATCGTGCAATGCGAAGTTGTCCTTGATTTGCTGTTGATTGGTCATTGGCGAAGGTGAGGATGCTGGTGAAGTAACTAATCGTACTTCAGCTCCTTTAGCTATATTAGTTGCATTGTTAATATCTCTTTCACATTTATTTGTTTCGTTTACAGAATTGGTACTGTTCGTTGTGTCCGTACATATGTTTGCTACAACCTCTGATGGGGTTTCTTTCTTATTTGCTTCTTTTTCGGTCAACGTTGATGCTGCGGAAGAATTAGTAGCCAATCCTTTTATATGCAACAATTGGCCAATTTTCATGAATGACTGTAGTTCGGTATGCTTTACGTTAACTACACCTTGATACATGAATTCGAGAAGCTCACACATAATATTAAAATGTACATCTTTAAGAATTACTGAAACGAAAATGTATAAACGTTTATTAATGTTAGAATTGCTTTGTTTGGGTAAACTCAGTGTTTTATATTTTGTGTTGTGTTCGTAATGGCGCCTACAAGAAAATAAACAACTCTTGGAATTAGAGAACTAGTAATAAAACTCTGTTGCTAAGGAAAATTGTATCGGCAAATTGGTGAAACCATTGATAGATCTCATAGTAGCGTCCAAAAAATCATTATTAAGTATGGGTATGAAGGAACAATACGAAATTCCGCAGGAAGAGGTCGAAAAAAATTGCTAACAGCAGTTAATGAGCGCAATATTGTTCGGAAAGTGGAAATAAATCCCAAGATTGGTGAAATCAAGTCATAATTGCACAATGTCCATTCCAGGAGCAAAACGGTCATAAAAAGGGAAATAAGCAAAATATGGGAAGAGATATCGCCATATTTTACTCAAAAGTTGGTTGTTTTCATGCCACGGCGAATGCAAGCGGTAATAGACGCAGGGGGTGGTCCTACGGACTACTAAAATTCGAAAATTTTTAGGATTAGAAACATTTTTCTTTAGTTTACTTTTAGTGTATGCTCAATTTGGTGACGTGAATTTCGCCTTAATTTTCTTATTTATAAATATGTTGTGTTTTCTTTGTAAAAATAATTATTTATGGTGGTTACTACCTAGTAGAACCTCGATCTGTTAATATGAATTTTTAAAAAAAATTTCCATTGACTTATGAGGTCAGTAGTCACCATTTTGCTATTTGAACTAGAGTGTACGCTCAATTTTGTGAGTAACTGTATGTATATAGAATACATAAGAGCTTCGAGTTTTATCATTGGATTATTCTTAAGGTATTATTTCAACCAGATTCGAGTTGTGAGGCAGACAGATAGTGAAACAGATAGACAGAAGATTAAATATCAAAATTGTCCATTTTTAAGTTTGAGCAATAGAGGTGCTTAGGCAAAAATTCGATAGATCGGAGCGACTGAACTCTATAGAACATACAGTATCAATATAACAAAGATCAATATTAGCAACAAGCGACCAATTTCAAAGACCTGCGCTTCAAGTGTAATTTAATTTGTAATAATAATAAAATTGGTCCGAATAAAGCTGCTACTTATTTAAGTTATAAATAAGTTACATTTACTATTAAATAGGTCATAAATTCCTATGCCACGACTAAACATATAAATAGCAAGAAAAATAAAAAGGTTTTGCGATTTATTTTTTATTTTTTTTTTTTTGTGGACGAAATTTGTTATAAGAAAAATTTCATCAAATTCGATTACAGATTCGATTCTTTTCTTTCTCAGAATTTCATGGATGTTTTACATTTTCGTATCTTTCGTTTATTTTGTAATGATATATACTCGTACTACTCAGTATTCGAATGATAATTCGTAACATCCAGTCGATTGATTTTTTCAAATGAATAGATGTTGTTTACAAGGATTTATCTCTTTTCATTGAACTTTAGTCCAAAGTTTATCTTTAAATATGGATTATTGATGCAGTGAAAACATTATTACTGTATATTGGAGCCCTCGTTAAGTAAATATCTCTGTGTTGATGTTAAAAATACAAAAACCGTGGTTACACTGAAAAATTATATTCTATTTAAGTATTAATTTTTCATTAGAGAGTAGCCAAATCTATAGATCTATATTCACTCGATTGAGTGTATTTTTTGTGTGTAGTACAAACCCACACACACATATCAATGAATATGTGTGTATACAAGTTTTGAGGTTATTTAGTACAACTGATAATATTATAGTTAAGTAGATGTTGATGCTGTTAGAGCTGCATCAGACGGGTAGAGAGATATTGCTTTCAAGAATTCATGTCTTATCGAAACATTTCAAATATAGTTATTATACTATACTATACTAGTCTATTGCGATAACATCTTTAATATGTTTGACCTCTTTCGTTGAAAATTGTTTTTTTTAGTTCAAAAAGTTACACAATTTTATAAGAAAATACATTTTAAGCATGTGGAACTGAAAAAAAGCATTCGATTTGATAGATACTAAAATGGAATTAACAAATAAAAAAGGAAAAATTATTATAACGGTTGTGGACGTGGCTCGTCCATAGAATACAGTTGGGTAAATCGTGAGTATAACTCTCAAAGCAGAAAAATAGGAGATTGAAACAAATATACATACATTCTCAGTGCTATAAAAATAATTATTCGAGGTCATAATGCTTGAAAATTGCAGAATAACATACATATGATGAGGAAGGCATACTCGTATATATAAGGAACTGTTGAGAATAAAAATAACAATAGTTATAGAAGAGATTATTTATTTCATAAGGGACTAGTATTACAATTGTTTTGACCATAATCGATTTTATATGAGCTTTAGTTCGATGGATAAAAAATAAATTGTAAATCGCTAAAATATGTTAATTAGATTAAATTAAATAAAATCCATCTAATGTTTATACTAGAACTCCGTTAGATTTATAAGAAAAAATTGATAAGAATAAAAATGTACTTCTCCAAATTTATTAATTATATGTATGTAAATGGTTTTTTAGTACGGGTAGACGGGTTTATAGTATAGACATACACGGCAATCACCCAGTACCTAAGGTATGATGTATGTTACTTGCTTATATGTTCCTTAGAAAAAAACGACGCGTTATTATTTATTAAATACGTGTATATAAAACTTGTTATCTTTAAAACCTAAAAATCTTATTTTACGATTAAGCAATATGCGATAAATTTCTGATAAACCATACTTTTGTTACTTCAAATTGATTTTCTAGCTTTATTATTCGGTGGTATTTTTATGATGACAATGGATTATGTGTTAAATACGGCCTTTGGTTGGACAATTAATATGATTCCTCAATGACTTAAATAGATAAAACTGTTTCTTTTTTTCGATTTTATTTTGTTTTTAAAATAATCATTTATTTTTAATTTATGGTATTCGTTTGTTTTCTTTATCATTGTTGAATTAAGTGTTGGTAGCAACTTTGCTACTACTTGACAGATAAAAGCCACTTTATTGCTTTTCGATCAGATAAAACACCTCGAGGCAGAATGATATGATATCCAAGCTGTTAGGTAGGTAAAGAAATACATGTTGATATTAATATTTGGTAGGAGCAAAACAACAAACAAAAATCAATTGTAAATCATTCGGTTCGAAAATTTGTTGATAAATATATGTACAAATATATTTTATCTGCACAAGTAAGTATATATACACGGAGATATAAATTGAACGTATATTGTATGAAATTATTTTACAACGAATGATTTTTTTAAAATCATTTTATAATAATTAGAAACTTAGAAAAAATTACTTATTCATAATAGTAATTCGGATGAATAATGTTATGATTATCATTTTTTTACAGTTATTGAAGGAAAATAACGAAACCCAAAATAAATAGAATTTTCTTTACAACAAAACACCCGGTGATACAGAAGAAAACATCAAATAATTTTTTTAGAGCAGCTAGGCTTTGGAAAGATCGAAACCCCAACCAGTACAATAGTAATAATTAAAATACGTATTTTGCTGAAATGTGGTTGATTCACGTGATTTTTATAGGATCATGACAATATAAATAAAATCAACAAGTTTATTAAGCAACAATTAAGCAACTTTTTAAACAAAGGGTGCAAACAATGTTTCTAAATTTTAAATTTCAATATGAGTCAAAAATATCAACTGAGGGATAAAGCGATAAAACGTCTTTAATTTCAATCTAGTATGTGAAAGATAACATTGTATTAGAAAGCTAATATTCGATAATTTAATTCGATAATTTGATAAATTTGTTTGCATTTAAGATAAGTTATGGAAATATACTTGGTTTGGAAATGGTTGAAAAATTGCAAGATCATAAACAATCCCATTTATTTTTTTTCTCCGAAATGCAATTTTGTTGCATTTAAAGGATATAAGGTAACAAAATCTTTGTGCCGTAATTTGATGGAATGAAAAATATATTGTATTTCAAATAGGAAAATAAATATGAATAGGATTTAAATAATAAATATTCATATTATTTATTTAATACTATAAACAATGGAAATAGGAGATATTTTTTTTAATATAATCGGCAATCTTTTTCTCATTAATAAGAATCTAACTAGAATATTATTTTTCATTACGTGCATTTTATAAAAGGTATTTTTAATATTATACAGCAACCGTTAAATTTTCTGAATCTGCGGATTCTATATGTCCCTAGAGTTTAAATTTTAATATTTTCGTCTTAATGAATATTGTAATGTTTACAGAAATGTATACATATTAATTGCTACTTACTAATAGGGTGCTTGCAAGGGTTTGTTATGAATATCTCTTGGAAATAAGGGCTGCATATGGCCAAAACTATTTTATGAGCATGCAAGAGCTTTCCGTCGCAAGCCAACGTAACATCCACTAAATCCCCTCGATCGTATAAATTCTGAAATCCACTGGCAATGTTGTCTTGGAAGTTCTTCCAGCAAAGCTTGAATTCATCATCCATGGTGAAGTTTTTGATACGGCAAATGCAAATAAATTGGTCATTCACTTTCGGTACTGTTTACAACAATTTTCTCTGGGGGGTTGACATTTGCGTTCATGTGTTTAAATAAACGTCAATTCGCAGTTGCAAATGTGAAAAAATTTCGTTAAAATTTGCCGTGGATTTAATTCAATTAGAATCGAGAATAAAATAAACTTTGTATAAAAGCCGCCAAATAAACTCTTGACGTAAAACTCCACGAATAAAAAGTTCCTTGACGGCCGCCGGAATGAAACTAATTTTAAGAAGTTGTAAAAGTAAAAACAATAAAAATAATTGGAAAAGGCAGTGTTGCGGAAACCGTATTCAACACTAAATTTATAATGGATTAAGTAGTGGTATAACGAAAATACATTGCAGTGAAATTCTGAAACATATGCATGGAGATTTTAGGTACGTAAATTTTAAATTTTGATGCACACAACAATCGAAAAATAAAAAATATATCAGTGATGCTAATATTTCTTCCTCTCTGCTTTCAATAATGATAGAGTAAAAGCTGATGATATATAATGCGATCATTATTGTTAAAATATAACGGTATAGCGGAATGCGTAATCTTGTTATCTATAATTTTTGCTCTGCTTGTGTTGTTGTAAAATTAAAAGTTTTTATGCATAGAAATGTCAACAATGTGTTTGCCCTGAATGCATATATGCGAGCATCTCAGATGCACTTGTGTGTCATCCGTATAGCCTTGTACAGGATGACAGTGCCGCGAAAATTGTACTAAGTTTTTCTTTAATTATGTTTTTAATAGATTTCAGTGATGCCAATGTGATGCCCAACAGTATTTCATACTGTTTTTCAGTTGCATTTCTGCAATCAGCAGCTTTGCATCCCACTGTTTTAACCTTATTCTGCATACTGACGCTAGAAAAACGTAATCCATAATTGTATCATATGGATTACGAATGTTACGCTAGCGCTGTAGAGAACGTCAAGGCGCGACGATAAACGCATTCTGAAAGGATGAATTTACATAGATTGAATACTCTGAAATGTCGCTTTCTTAATTTAAATTTAGGGACTATTATAATAAATTAAAATTAATCATTTCACTGATTTTCAGAATTTTACAAAGCGTTATGACAAAGTTTAACGTTTGATTTAGTTTGGAGGGTCAATGCATCCCTGGCAAATGGAAAACAAAATAGTGAAGAAGATAACGAAGAAAACGTCACAAAGTACATTAAAAAGAACGACGAAAAAGATAAAAATTTTCTTGTTATTCATTACTCTTAAAAATTTGCTTTTGCAGTTGTTTTTATTATCTCTGGTTTTCTTAAGTTCGTGAACCAAAAAACGATTCTACGGATTTATGAAATATATATTTTGATTGGTTTTAAACCAGTAGTATTAACAAATTATACACTGAGTACGAATAGTGCATATCTGCTGAAAATTCTGGAACAAAGCAACACAGTTTGCTAAAGTGCAACTGGTGCAGAAGAACTAACATTTGGATTAGAGACAAATTATGATGGTTGAAACTGATGGAACTGTGGACGCAACTCGTCGTCTCAATGTTAAGAAGCAAACATTGGATGATGCATACGCAGTGCCAGCTAACTTTTTGGAAATCGATGTAGTAAATCCTCTGACCACTATGACGGCAGGAAAGAAACGTTATACAGACTATGAAGTTTGCATGCGAGTAAGTTATTCCGAAATTAAGAGTGATTCATCCATCGCTAGTACCAAAGTGATCCATCATAGAGTATTTAACACCCAGTATTAAATCCTTTGCATATATTCCATGACGAATTTGTTTGAAGAATGCCATTGCAGAAGTGTTACAGTCATACGATTTAATATACATATGTATATATACATACATATATATTCAGGAGTGTGCATGGGGCGTATTTTAATGATAAATATTTTCTATGAATATGTTTCAGCTATGATAAACGAAAGTTCAAATATAAACTATGAATGAGAATGTTGTAGGAGAAAAAACTAAATTAATTAATCCACTCATTTTTCAAATTTTTAGACGAATTTGCCCGTGTTCAAAATTAAAGAATCCAGTGTAAGACGTCGTTATAGCGACTTTGAGTGGCTGAGAAATGAATTGGAACGAGATAGTAAGGTGAGAAATATGCATTCATTTATTAAATAAACTAAGTGAAGCATTATTCTAAACAGATTGTCGTGCCGCTGCTACCAGGTAAGGCTTGGAAACGTCAAATGCCTTTTCGTGGAGATGAAGGTCTTTTCGATGAGAATTTCATTGAAGAACGTCGCAAAGGCTTGGAAGCATTTATAAACAAAATCGCTGGACATCCATTAGCGCAGAATGAGAGATGCTTGCATATGTTTTTGCAGGAAAATGTAATCGATAAGAACTACGTTCCCGGAAAAATTAGAAATACGTAGAAATCTATTGTAAATTATAAAAAATTATCAACTATAATCTCTGGTGGGCCCTACTCCTTAATTCGATTCCAACATTAGTATAATTCTCAAACGTTTTCCGATTCGTATTTATATTGAACTTCGAACTTTTTTTAGTTGAGTATATGTAATTTTAAATAAAATCTCGGAGTAAAGCAAATTTTTATATTTATATATTTTTAAAATTTTTTTCAAATTTAAATATGAAAGTAGATTTTATTGGTAAATCCGTGTTTTGATTGTGAAATTGAATCGAAATGCAGAGTTGGGCCCTGAATATAATTTGAATTTCGAATTAAATAATTATTTTTCGTTAAGCTCAGTTAATGGATTAATTTTTAATAAAAATATATCTTATCTACAAAAAACTAAATGCAATGAGAAGCGAGGGAACCATTGCAATCACTCGAATTTTTTTGTTTTACATAATTTCAAATTCCTCTATAACATTGTCAATTCTATCCGGATATCTCTAATAGTTTAGGAGATATAGTGATAAGAATTCCAATTTTCAACGGGCTATAACTTTATAACTATACCAGAGCAAAAATTTGTTTTAATCAGCATAAACAACTAACGCAACAACAACAACAAAATTGTAGTGGTTCATTACAGTGTGAAGTTTTTTGGAAACGAGAATTTAATTAACATGGAACTCAATTAAATGTTAAATGAACATATACATTTTTTATTTTCATTTCCAAAAGAATGATTTAAATCTGATATCAATCCTAACAGGTGCGCACTTAGGAGTACTAACGTAGAAAATGTTGCTTTTAAATGAAGAGCAATTGTTACAATGTTCTTTTAACAAGTTAGAGAACGCTTTTCAATTTATAGCATTTTGTTTTCTCACCAAACAAATCTGATTCCTGATGTTTTCTAAATCGTAGTTTCCCTTGCGTTCCTTCCCGCTCCTAAAACAATCATGTTTTTTTGACGGATTTTTTGATTTTTTTTTAAAAATCCTAAGTTGGCAACTCTAACGAATCTTATTATTGTTATTACTCCTTTTTTGGGCATTTCTGAGATATCAATACTCTGACAAATTTGCAAATCACAAACAAATCTTTATTGTAATCAGTCAGCACCTGAGAATTGTGTGAGTTGACAACCCCTTATTTTGACATTTACCACAAAAAATTCTATGCATTTATCTTAAATATTTGTGGGCAAAACATAAAATGGATCCTGATGAAGTACCGTCTTGTTCAGGGACTTCTAAACAGTCCGAGGAGGAGTCCAAGTTAATGTCACAGGCAAAGGATGCCTTTGAAAGGTTTGTTGTTTACTGTTAGCAGCTTAGTGCTCTCTTATCTCTGGCTTTATTTTAGGGAAGAGTACCAAGAGTGCCTTAGAACATTAGATAAACTTGAGGCAACTGTGGGCAGCAATCTAAAGATTCGACACAACAAAGCTATCGCAGAATTTTATATATCAGGCTGCAAGGATCATAATGAATTACTCTTGAAATTGGAGAACTTAACACCACCTGAGGTTAAGTTTTAAGAATTTATTTAAATTAATTAAACATAGATACTTTTGTATTCAAACTATATAGCTGGTTCAGATTCGAAAGTTGATCTTGTGGTTGGGAAGCTTCCAAAAGCAAATCTCGAATAGACTTTTCCGTCTCTAAAATTTGTTTTGCTTCTCTTTTCAATTTTTCGTTTTTAAAAATCGTTTTGGTTTTTTCTAGAAATTCTTTCATCATTTCACCATAAGCGGCACGTCGATTGTTTGATTGTTCGAGCAGAGATTTATCATAATCCACAAACAGTTGCAGTTTCTTGACTAGAGTGATATATTGTTAATGTAATAATATATGTTACCAATTGCTCCGGTTTTACCTTCGTGTAGCTTTCTTTTCTTTTTCTTTTCCAAGATATCACCAAGTTTTTTTACATATGACTTTGTTTGTTCCTTGAAAATTTCTTTCGTAATTCTTGTCTTATTAACCTCAGATATATAGGGCAATATTTCATCGTCTTGGTTGTTGAATTGAGATGCATTGCTACGGGATGGTATTGCTAATGATTGAGTTTTTGAAAAATTCATGTTTTTAGGATTTCCCTTCTCTTGCGTTTGTTTGCGTCGAATTTTAATATGCTTATGGGTCAAATGCGGATATGAAAATATAGTTTATAAAATGGCGTTTTATATTTTAAAAAAATCGTGTTGCCAGCTTTTTTTTAGTTTTGATATCTTTAAAGACGTATGTAGTACTTTTTATGTAATAGTAGTATTAATGGAATTAATAAAAAAAAGTATAAAATAATCAAATATAATTTGTAGGAAATTAAAGAAAAGCCCATTATATTCAGCACGAAAGATATTAGCCTGAGTCCAATTGCAAGATACAATATATCTCTCATATATTTCTACAAGCAAAAACTCCATACAGCATTCAGCATATTGTCACCTTTGATAGATACATTATTCGATTTAGATGAGGCAACTTCAGTTGCGGTTGGAATTTTAATGGTAAACATTTTACTGAAAAGAAATCAAATTAATCGTGCAAAAGGACTGCTCGACTTGATGCATGCTCAATTTAAATTGCGAAATGAAAGAAGTCTTGCTTCGGATGGAGGTACATCAAATACAATTATTTCCACAGAAATCAGTCAAGAACTGGAATTTATGTCGTTGTTGACACAAGTATTACGTAAAGAAAATGTCGTTGTATCGGATGGAGTAAGTCTTCAAATTATTTTTGAAACGGTAAAAATAATTCCTATCTTCATTATAGACACTCGAAGAATCTGTATTAAAAGCTCACCAATTTTATTTACTGAACGATTTTCAGATGGCTTCAAAGCAACTTCTGAAAATAAGTCGAAACAATTATCCGCCAGAGTATGTTATATCTTTATCATAAATTGTATTAATTACATTTACATATATTATTCGTATTAATGTATAAATTTTAGAATTCGCAAGGATTTGGACATATGCATTGCAAACAACATGGGCATCATACATTTACGTGTGCGACATTATGCAATAGCTGCAAAGTTCTTTCAAAATGCAATTAGTTTCGATCGAAATGTGGTCAACAATTTACATGTGGCTCCGTTACATCAACTTGGAAGTATTCGGATCGTCGAGATTTTATACAATTTAGGTATTGCAATGCTATATTTGCAACGGCCTAAGGAAGCTTTTCAGTGCTTTTTAGTTCCTCTCGAAAAGTACCACAGCAATCCACGTTTGTGGCTTCGGTTAGCAGAAGCCTGCATTATGCATTTTGAAATGGTATGTTGATTATTTGGTATGCCTTAAAATGTAATTTATGAATTCAATACGATCGAATTATTTTCAGAGCCTCTCAGAGCGTAAAAATATTAATCGAACCTCATATTCAGAAAGTTGTAAGAATTATAATCGACATTATACGAAACCTCTTAAGTAAGTTAACGTTGAATGTATAAAATGGCGTTGAATAGTCTATATTTATTTGTTTATCTTTTTTAAAAATCTAATTTTAGACAGGAACCGTCTTTGGAATACGCTGTCCTGTGTCTACGAAGTTCACTTACACTTGTTAGATTTTATAAAAGTCAAATGACCACGAGTACTTATAAAAATACTGAAGAGGAAAATGAGAGTTGGCAAAATATTAAAGATTACAATTTTTGTAGTCCATCGATGCCTGTATCAAAGGAATCATTTGATTCCATGCTATCAGCCATTTATGCTGCTTATAGTTATGTGTCTTTGCGTATTGGAGACTATGTGATGGCATACGAAGCGGCGTTGGAATTATTAAGAGTGGAAAACCTATCTGATGCCTACAAGTATGTTCCAAGCCAGTAGCCAAACGGTTTCTATTGTTTTGATAATTCCTTTCTTAATAGAATGCTCGCGCACATGTACTTAGGGCAAGCATTTACATTGATGAATAGATTTACCGATGCTCGTCGACATTTTGAGCCATCGCTATTTTCTTCGCTTAATGCCTTCGATTTCGAAACGAAAAACTGGAAAGTTAAGTCAGTGGATGCAGCTCAAGCGATTGCCCGATACAACCTGGTTGTGGTTATGCTAATGCAGGGAGAATATGAAGCAGCTGGGAATTTGCTACGTACCTGCACTCATCCAATAATTGCCTCGAATGTCATGGACTTAAAATCGTATTTAGATGGAAGGGTAATTAGTGGTGAATAGAAAACTCTTCGTAGTCGTACACTTTATACATCGCATAACTATTTATACATGTGTAACAATTTGAATGGTTTGAATATGATACCTAAACACTTTAACAAAAACTGAAGATGTAATTTTAGCTCGAGTTAAACTCACAGTTGGTGCAAATCTAAAAGGAGATTTACTAACTACTTAGATTTTACAATCGCACTTCACTAAGACGTTTTTTACTTTTGAATTCGGAATATTACAATTTTTAAATATATACGTAATACCCAAGCACTATTTTTATAAGGATTGAATACTGTATTGCGTTAATACTAACGTTAAATATACGAATTATTTGCGGACTGACCGTTTTTTCAGAAAAATGTCAGCGTAATTGGGGAAACTAATTAAACGTAGTTAATTTTTCTAGACTTTTATTTACGAGTACATATTTATCATATACAAATTAGTCATTAAACTTTATTGTTACAATACGTATTATAACTAAAAGTTTGTTATCCTGAGTTTCGATTTATTTAAAGAATTTATAATCTTAATATGTATAATAATAATTTAAAACCACAGCCTAAACTTGTTTTTCTATAAACTATGAGAGCTCACTAATTTTTAGTGACCTAACGATTCTATCAAAAATAAGCTGACGTACTCCAAGTCCACAGATAAAATCGAAGTGATTCCATTTGCTCCAGGGAAGTTTGTATATAGCTTGTATACGTCTCAATCGGGGTAACATTTTCCAAATGTCTTCCACTGAAACAATATAATCATTTTCGGAATAATAAACCGTAATAGGTACATCTATATTTTCTAGACGATATTCCGGAGGCTCACACCTTTTATAAAGCAACCTATTTTGCTTCGGGCCATAATCGTACATGCCGAATCTTCCGGAAACGTATCCTTGAAAATAGTGGATCATTTGCTTGAACGAACCTCCAACGGGAAAATTGGCCATAATGTCTGGAATAAGTGTCTGGAAAGTGCATATAAAATTGAATTTAATGTGTTAGTGTCATGCTGAAAATATTTGAAATTAATGATATATAAAATATTATTAAGCCGTTAAACAAGCCGTTACTTGTCCATTTGGTTCCTTATTTACCTTATTTAGATACTTCGTATCATAACCAAAAGCCGGCCATAATCTGCTCACGCAAACCAGAGGTCGCTCATTATCTAAACAAGCCATAGACAACAACTTTTTGACAAATTTATTGGTCGAAACCATTTCCACTCCTTCCAGTAGATTTGATATATAGTTTCTTGTACCTAAAATAGGTCCAAATATCTTAGCCAAAGTTCCTTTGGTATGACTGACATATGAGACTGGCGCCAATAAGGTGGCACTTTTAAATTTAGAATTGTATTGAATCAGCACAGAGTTAAGCACTAAGAATATGGTTCCGCCCTGTGATATTCCAATAAAATGCACTTTCGATTCGCCGGTTTGTTCAATAATGTATTCCATCATGGCTGGCATATCGAGTATACTCATCTCGTGCCAACTGAAATTCCAGAATGATCTGTTCGATGGTGTGTACCAAATGTTACGTTTGGAATATATATTGCCTCTGTTGTTACCCAACCATACATCGTAGCCATTGTTCGAGAGTAAATATGGCAGGGAATTCTCACGTCCATTTAATAACCAGGCATCGGATGAAGCATAAATTCCAGGTAACATAAAAACCACCGGTCGACGCAAAGTCTTCCCGCTGATGGCATCTTTAAAAGGTATACGATGAAGGGTTAAGATGTATCCGTCTTTGGTTTGTACCATGTGCTCTTCTGCTGGGTAACCATCGCGTCTGATTCTGCGAACCTTAAAGTAAATGTTTTTGAAATATTTAATTTTTTTTTGGTTCATATAAAATAAATCGGAGTTGGAGTTAAATCAGGGAGGGGGTCACACATTATTAACATCATTAAGCACTGCAGTAATATTGTGAAAACATATTGAAAACATTCAAATTTTATTTTGAAGCAGTTTGAATATCAGCCCTAACTTTTGAAATTTCAATATTGTGCAATCAATTAATAAAGTATGGCTTAAAAGTGTTAAGTTAAAACTGATGAGCATTCTTTAAAATCTCCCTTTTCTTTCTGTTCTTATATCAGGTATCAGGTATTTTCTACTAAATTCAAACATATTCATGTATTTTATATACGAAAACGATTTCGGACAAGGTAAAACTGAAACTGAAAAGAATTAAAACATTTTAATGAACATAAAGCTGTGGAAAGTGAAGATAAAAGATGATGACGAGCTTACTTTATAGAACTAACGGGAGTATCCACATACATATGTATATAAGAACTTGTACATATTCGCAATTTTAATTAGTTTCTCACCGCATCAGTTATGATAATTTCACGAGCGTTGGTAGATTCTGCTGTTAACTCGGCCCCGAGGTCTACTAAACCCCATGCAAGCAATATAAAACCGATGGCACCAAGCTCAGTTTGTCTCATATTCTTTCAATTATTATTATTTGTTGTTTTTTGCATTCAACACAATTCGGACGCGACTTTTTAATTGAAAATTCAAACCACATGCTAAATTTTTAAATTCATTGCACACACGCTTTTGGTCCAATTTTATGGGCTCGCGAGTACATAATTCCGCGAGTATCCAATATAGCTTTTCTAGATACTTATCTATGTACGATATATGTATGGAATATATGTAGCTTTTTTTCAAAATTTGTACGTCTTCAATAAAAACGAAGGCAGAAAAGCCACACCGCTCGCGACGATTGTAGTTTGTGGACTGTTTTAAAGTTTGTGTTGGCTCGCTCCCGAAACAAATTATTGCGGTATCCGGGAGCTGTTGAAGGCTTTAGCTCATTCCTCAACAGGGCACGTCGTTGATCTTATTGTCCACACACAAACGCACTGGCTACTAACGTACGTTGAATGAAAAATTATACATCTTCATCGATTTGCCGCATTTACGGTTTATTCCATTCCTTGTCATTCGTCCACGAGTATTTTGCATTTTAAGCCGGACAGTCAATCAGTCGGTTACTTTGTCATGCGGTCATAAACTATAACTTAAGGTTAAGTAACCTAATTACTTAACATTAACTGTCAAACAGGATTTTATTAATCACTAACTAAAGTTAAGTTAAGGATAAACACGGTAAACCAATGTTTTCGATTAGTTGACTACACCTACATCTCAAACTATTAATTTGATATCGTCTATTGTACGATAATATTATTGTACAATTATATGGCTTAATATATTACGAATTCAAATCTATGGTCGATACTTTCGATACACAGTATATATGGCATTTGTATGTATTGTATTATAATAAACTGAGCTTTTGTGAACTTACTTTGCCGTCACTTATTTTTTTTTACTCAGCTGCATGCGGAACAATCACGTACGATTAATATTGTATGTTAACGGCTCTTCCGTTGTTTTCGTATCGGTGTGTGTGTGTGGCTATTTATGCGGTATTTATGTATGTATCTTAAATTTTATCTGGCAGTTTTTTAATATCCAACACTATTTCATTGTAAGTAAACAAAATATTTACTTATTACTTTTACTACGGGAGGTCGACACTTTTGTTTACGTAACCTTATTATTAGGTATTTAAAACTGTCTTCTTTCTTTATTGTAGGAGGAAGAAGATGTGGTGGATGTTGGGAAGCATTTATATCTATACGTTTCTATTTACGTTACTGTAATAACATACGAGTATATGCTAATGGATGTCATTCAGCAAGTAGTGGGAATGTAAAGTAACTGTATTTTATAATTTTTGTGTCGGTTTATAATTTTATATTTTATGTTGCTTTCAGTTACGAAGTCACATCGTAGTGATGCATTGATTTTGGATAAATAACTTTTAACAATAAAAGCCAATCTTCCATTCAAATAATTATTTACTATTGACATATTAAATTCCAAAGATGATAGTGGAAAGACGACTTCCACTTTTTTCGATTTCTTTACGACTTTAATTCATAAAAGAATATGCAATAAAATGCTTTTTAAATGTGTTTTATATAAAATAAATTTTAAATTGATCAACGACAGTCTCATAAAGTAGTCTATTCATAAATGAATTTTAAGAAATCTTTAGCTGTGGAAGCTTTAAAAAATGATGTTAGATATTTATTGGTATTATTTGGAGTGGGATTGGTGTATACTTGAGATTTGTATTATTATTAATATAATTTTTTGCATGTAACTTTTTTTATTAAACTCAATCCTGTTGACTTCAAATGACATATTACGATTTGGTTTCCAAAACACTTAAATGTATGCAAACATTTTGGTAGATGTAAGAAAACGATTCAACTACATATGTACATACATTTGTCATATGTACAAATGTTGAAATATCTTCGGTTCAAAGTAGATGCATTATTTGCGCATGTTAATATGAAGAAATAACGTTTTACACATTTTAATATTCTTTTCACACATTTAGTTAATTTGTATAATAAGATTGCTGCAAAACACCATAATATACGTGTGTTATTTGCACTTAAAATCGGAATTCGTTATTGTTCAATGATGAGGTGAAAAAATCATGGCTGACCTTGAGGTCGAACACTACGAATTCGCAAAATATTGAGTGAGAAAATGTCAAATTTTAAATATGTCAATGACGAGTACGAAATAGTCGAAGTACGGATACAGCGAAAATGAATAATAAGTCTCTAACGATTTCATTAACTTGAAATTGTTCAATTGTAAATAAATCAAACATCAAATAAAATAAATTAAATGCAACAAACCAAAGAATTTCACTCAAGATAACTATTAACAAAAAAACAATGCCAATCATTAAGTCCACTTTAATTGTAAATCATAGTAAATAAATCTAAATAAATAGGTGTGGCTAATCGAGATTATTTCTTTCGGATCGAAATGGAGAGTACTTATTTATATCACAACAGTTTTTTAGAAGTTCTTTTAGACGCTGACTGAAGTTTTAAGAAATATCCTAAAAGTAGACAATTCTTTATAATTATTATTTACTTCATCTATTTATGTCATTAAAACCATTAAAATATAATTGAAAACACATAGCGTACAGTACGTACCAACGCTCGTATCATTGTTGCTTGTTAAAGGTTTGGAGTTTAAAAGCAAATTTAAAAAGGTGTGGCATCGCTGCTTTTTTGTTTACTTTCAAAAGATTTGGACTTTTCTCGGTGATTCTCAAATAAATTAACATGCAAATTAAATGTGAAAAAAAATCAGTTTTAAAAATAATAAATAAAGAGACAAAATAATTATTTGAATATAAAATGCCCAAAAAAACCGATCCTATTAAAAGGAAGCGACATTGGTTGGAATTTATAAATACATAATGTAATTCATAAAATGTCGCTTTGCTAATTGCTCTTAAGTTTTAAATGCTATTATTACAATGCTGAAATTAATGCGATTGCGTGCTTCACTCGCTCTCTCCCTCTCTCTAAAAAACCGAAAGTCGAATCGAACTCCGCATGTGCATATTTTTAAATTTTAAATCACATGAAATGATCCCAGTAAATTTCCGAACAACATTATATCATGCTTGAAAATCTCTTGTTATAATAATTATTATGCACTTTGTATGTATGGACGAAATTAAAGAATGTAATTCAATATGTATTGGTTGGATGTTAAAATCAAGTATATTTTTAAATCGAGTATATTTGAAAAAATGGCCCGTATAATTTTTATAACTTTTCAGGAGTCAATTGAAATACCCAATACTATTAATTTATTCTTCAGTTAATAATTGGATTTCAAAAATTTTATCCATTCAGATCATGAACAATAAACATTTTAAGCAAAATCAACGGCAAGGAAAATTAAATACAAGCCCGACATTCGAAACTCTTCGTCCTTTTATTACTGTACCAAAGCTAAAATGCATCGCTCCCTGAATAGCTGACACTCTTGTTGCGCATCACGAAGCCATCCGAAAGATTGATTCATTACACTCGCATGACAGGATCGCCTAGAACAATGACGAAAGTCAACTCATTTCACTCAGTTTACTCCTTTGGCCTCCTTTGCCAAACGTTGTCGATGCTGCATGTCCTTCATTTGCGTTGATATACAGAGACAACAGTGATAGAGATGCCAACTCATCGTTTTTCAAAGAGATTTAAGAAAAATTTAATATAATAACATTTTTTATAATTTTTTTAAATTTACATTTTAAATATTGCAAACAACAATGTTATTAATCTTAATAATTCGCGTAGGAAAGCAAGCTTTCTAGCTTTAACTTTAGCCGGTGTTTTCAAATGTTATCCAAATTCATCCGAAAGGTCGACGTGTTATCGCATTGTACGCATTGTCCATCAACGTAAACACTTCCCCTTTCCAAGAAACCCAAATGCAGCCAGCAGAGCAGCTGCTGCGGACTTCAAGAAGACTTCGATGCTGCTCTTGAAATTAGTTCATTTCGGGTTTCGTGTGCGATCAGAATAGGTGAACTCGTGATCATAAATACAGCAAGGAAGATTATATTTTTATTTAAAAGATACATATCTCCAAAGAGGAATAGAATAGCAAAATTTAGAATTGACTCTAAGAGACGCAATGAAAACGAATTGCTACGTGTTATCAATGGAATTTCGAGAGATAGCTAGAGACATGTGTACATAGTATGTCCTGATCCTAGCTGTAGCCGTAATTATAGTGTTATCTGGCTGTTAAGTGAAAGGAACAGGAAGTCTGCAATTTTAATGGTTGAACGCTTATCTTTTTCGTCATACTATCGTCAAAATACTCCACTGGCGAATATAGCTAATTGTTAGTGCTAAACTATTGCTATTTCACATATATTTCAATAGCAATGATAACGTTTTGTAGCATATTCGATAAATGCAGGAACTGCAAAAGAAACCAGTTTTCGTTCAATTACCTGCATCAAAGATCGCTGCTTATGTTGGCCTTGCAAATAACAGGTAAGTTTTGTTGCCTGCACTGGACAGTTTGATATGTAAACCAGCAGATTTGAAAACCTTTTATTTAGACAACGTTTGATATACATTCTTATGCTGGCGATAGTAATTAATTTGTTTTCATTAATTAATAAATGCGTATGTGCACATCCATGTATTAAAGCAAAGGTTCTTTTGAAGGAGAAGAGGAATTTTTAGAAATATCAAGTGTCAATAATAGATTAAGGGGAAAAATTATTATTTTCTTTCGGCTTTGGAAATTAATAACTAAAATGAATACATAATTTTCGGGGGCTGCATTTTTTATGTACGAGTATTTACTTAAAATGCAATTCAATTTTTTAGCGATTTTTTCCAGACAGTGCTTAAAGAATTTATTTCCATTTCATTAATTAATAATGTTGTATTTATGCACTTTATATATGTATGTATACACAATATTATTTGCAGCATTATCCGATGCATTTGTATTGAAAGATTATACAACAACAACGAATGCTCCCGCATTTCACTCTGTGACGGAACCAGCTGTCACAACAACAATATACGATGATAGCGCCAACAACTTTAAACTAAATGAAATTGTAATTCCTGCAACTAAAGAACATATTAAACAAAAGTCATTAGATGACTTCAAAGCATTAGCAGAGAAATCAGCAATATCAAGAAATGTTTTTTATAATACAAATGAACATAATACCGAAGAAACTAATAGTGAAGAATCAAATGGAAGCTTTGTGGAAAATAAGACTGCACACATGAAAAGTCTAAAGCCATTCTCGTCAATGGATACCTCGCTAGATAATAATGAACTACAGAGGGGAGGGAGGTTTGCCGACTTGCCATCGCTGGAATATCAGCAGAGCGTAACCAATGCACAGAATAGTTTTGTTTGGAAATTGGATCCTTTACGTGGTAAGGTATTCGTAAAAAGAAATTAAAATTATACTTTGATTTTAACACATGCTTACGATTGTATACTCAAAATTAGAAACCATTGGAAATGAAATTGCGATAGATTCCGAAAATAATAGTTCAAGGGACTCAACTATCACAGAGACTGGAGCAGATGTTCTTAAGGCGTTAAAAGAAAGTGATTATGGCTTGAGTTTAGAGAATAAAGAGGCTGAAACCTCGGAGATTCAAATAAGGTAGTTTAAGAAACGATTTAAGTTATTTACTGAATTTATTATTTCAACGAAAATAATTAAATGTTTTCAGAACATCCTCTACTGGTCCAAGTGAGGAAACACAAAAAGATTCTAACAGTGTTAGCATGGCTACGGATTTCTTGAAAGTCGCGAACTTTATTGTTAACAATATTGAAGTTGATGATGAAATTGGAAAAGAAAAACATAGTAGAGAGAAAAACATAGATGACGCCAATTTAAACGCTGAGATAGACATAAATGAAGAGATTGTAAAGCATGGAGAAATTGTATCAAGTAAAAATCTTTCATTAAGCAAGGAGCCATTAATGGAATTAAATGAGTTGGAATCAAAAGAAGGAGGTGAGGAAGAAATTTCCACAACTAACCAGTTTATGGAAACAACGGAGCAAATGACAACCCAACGCCATACACTTCCATATGAAAAACAAATCGAACCTGGTTCTGATCGAACAGAAGCGAATGTGATAGAAACAACTGAGTACGTGACAAACACGGACCACACCCAACGATTCGAAGTTACAACGATGCTTGATATTACAACTCTTTCAGAACTGAATGTTGTGGATGGTACTCAAATGACTGAAATCCCACAATATCAATTGCCATCCAATGATGATGGCGACGATGATGATGATGATGAAGTTTTTACGATAACAACAGAAGAAAGTATTTTTAAAACTACGATTGTGACCACAACCGATGCAACAACACAACATCCTCAAATTGACGCTGACGCCGGAGGAATGGGAGACGTTCTGCCTTCTCGCTTTACGCTTGAAGAACACTTTCGAATTCAACCGCTTTTACTTCTGCTAATCTGTTCCATATCAGCTTTATTTATATTGTTGTCAGCAATAATTTATCTCATAAATTTCCAAAGACAACATGGCACCTTGGATATTGAACTGCACGAAAGAAGATGTGGCAAAGATAATCTCGACGAAGAGTATGAAAAACGAATGACTCTTCTGGGTGTTGAGCCCGTTGACTCAAAGATAGAAACTGAAAATGACGAATGCCTTCATAAAAGTGATAAAAGATAAGAGAGATTGTAGACTCCAAAATATTGACAATAAATTTTTTATAAAAGTAAGAATTGTTATGGAGTATCACTTTTTATATACATATGTATACTTTATATATTGTTAGATGTTGGAATTCTAAGTTGTTAATAATTGAGTAATTACAGTTGTATTTAACTATAATGACAATGTTTGGCATTTTATACATATACTGGTACTTTTTACACATTATACAAAGCTTATATAAAAATTTTATTCCATCCATAGAGACCTGGGGACGTATTAGTTGTATGGCGAAGATCTATACATTTCATTAAAAAAAACGCAGCTAATGATAGAAAACAAGATTGCGTCTAGGTCCTTTACCTTTTTTCGTTTTAGTCTTACCGCAAACTACTACTACGAGGTGTCTGTAGTTGACAGTTTTCTTTGAGGTCCCTACACACCTATGTTTGTGAATGAAGATCAGTAATGAAGTCCGCTGTCAAAGGGCTGTAACTCCGAAACCAGAGACCGACATGTTTTGAAATAGGAACTATTCGGACAAGCTAACAGTGTTGTCAGTACTTCCCGCGACAAATTCCCGCTCAAAATTCCCTTTTTCCAACGACTTACAATTAAAACGAATTTTTTCTTACAGCAATTACAAATTCCCGCAGTGAATTAGATTCTAATTAATAATCCTTTGCAAATCCCACACACTAAAGAAAGGCATTAGAGTTGTTTATACAAGTAGTAAACGTGTAGAATCTATAAATAATGTTATGGGAAAAAATTTACCACTTGTATTAAAATTTACCACCGAATTACCATTTTTACTATGAATTAAAAATAGCACGATAATTCCATTTCCTATGTCATATTGAAAATTCCCATCGGTCGAATCCAAATCTGGCAACCCATGCATGCTAATATATTTCAATTGGACGATTGGAAACATCTCCGAGTGAGGTGACCAGTGTTGTCATGTGACGTTAATATAATTGCTCAGATCGCTTCAAAAATGTTCGCAGTTTCCGGAAACAATTCCCCACTCGTAGTTGTAAGGTACTAATTCTTACATACCACATAAAGTAGTGTATAATACAGTAGTTATAAGCAGTAGAAACTATATTTTGTAAAATGATTCATTGTTTTTTTTTAATTTACAAATTAATTAATCCTGGACCTTTTATCGGTACTCAGAAAATTATCCATATAATTAGAAATTAACTCAAAGGGGTTAAAATTTCCCGCAATGTGGAGAATTCCCTACAACATAGCGACACTGGCGGTGACATCTCCGGGGACCATAGTTGCCACCTTTGGATTAAAATTTCCATAATATTAATTATAAGTTCTAGACGTTTACTACTTATATAAAGAACTCTAATACTTTTCTTTAGTATGTGGGATTTTTAATTCATCTTATTCACTGTAGCAATTAGTAATTGCCGTGGGAAAAAATAGACAGAATTCCCGTGGGAGTTTTAATTGTCTATCGTTGGAAAAAGCATATTTTGCGCGGGATTGCGTTTTCGGAATTAATGGCAGCACTGGAGAGAACAGATATGTCAGGAACACAACTCTATCATCAACTCAGTTAATCTGCGACTGTTAATGTATCGACATCAACCATACTCGTTTATGGTGTGACGTTTCCAATAAATCCAATTCATTTTATAAACTTAATTGTTTTCTACTAATCTACAATTAAATCACTTGTGTTTTGAAGCAGCTGTATTTTTGTGTGGAACGGATTCTCTAAAATATTATATTCGAAATCCGAGTATATTTTGTTAAAGAAATAATTGAATGTGTGAAGGAAATAAAAACAAATTATAAAGTTTATATGTAGTGAAAGCTAAAATGCTCTAAGGTGAATCGAGACAGGTTAGGAAGATAACTTAATATTAAAAAGATACAAGCAGAAAGGCAGAAAAACAATGACAACGAGCAGTGTTCAGTTTTTGTCTTCTCGTCGAGTGCAGTTGGTGGGTTTGCCGCCACAGCCTACGACTAGCAGCAGCAGTCAGCAGCCCGTGCTGTCCAATTCTGCATTTGCGCGGGTAGATCCAGTATTTACGCCCAGGCGGGTCAGTCGAAATCTGTTTGGTTCTCCGAAGCCAGGTGAAGTTAAGGAACTCTTGCATAAAGAAACTGCCCAAAGACGCTCTTACATCCTTCAGCGCTACAACTTTGACATCTTTTGTCCGCAGAAGACTGAAAGTACAGCTTCCAATTGCATTAAATCTACGCAAGCGACGCATTCAGAGGAAGCGTCGAGTCTCATTGCCAAGGAATTGATAGACCATAAAAAAAGACTGGATGGAGAGGTATGCATTTCAAGTCGTTGTGCAACGTCGCCTTCACAAACAAATTGGAACATGCAACTAAATGAAGCGGAAAAAGTGCAGAAAACTGAACCGTTCGACGAAACAACTTCTGAGCCTAAATATGTTGAAAAGATCACGGAGTCATGTACCTCGATTTCGAGAGCATCTCAGAATAGAGGTAGCGACCGTCTCAAACCGTACGATCGACAGACTTTGATTACAGGTAAGGCAATTGGAAGCACATATATTCAAATATAGAAAACAAGAAAATAGAAGGGAATAAAAGAAAAGTTTAGTCGTAGTTTGAATTTGACACGATTAAGATTTTTCTTCGTTGTGTTTTTTCTTGTTGTAGAGCAAACCACAAAAGGGAAAATTACCAGTGTGTATAAACAAAAATATTATACAAACTTGTGACCTAGAATGCTTCGTTTTAATAATAGAATTAAGTTTAATTATTAAAGGCCACTTTCACAATTTACAGCGAAGAGCTAACAGCAACTCACCGACTCATATAATACACAAGCTAGTAAATTTGATTGGATAATTTAAAACATTTCAATTTAATTGCCCTTGGTTGGGAAATTATGTCTGAGTAACGGCTGAATTCTGTTATTGAGTATATCTTGTAAATATCTAATATCTAGTGACTGAACACATTCCCTAGCTGTGAAGATTTGTCGTGTATAAAATTGAACTTTCGAGATAAATTTGGATCTTGTAGCTAAAGAGATCTGCTGTGATTCTTAGCCGTGTGATTGGGTGGGGTCGTGAGGTGTACAGAAAATATATTAACGACTGTTGGGAAAAAGAGATGGAAATGACGAAAATTAAATTATGTAATATATTCAAATTACATAATTAGTATCAATAAATATCAGCCATCGTCTTGAAATGCAATTGAACTTCTGCCCGCGATTTCATAACACGCACTAAAGTAGTTATTTCTGAATTGTTTATGTTTGGGGTTTTCTTTTTTCTTTTCTGGCGTAAACTCAAAAGCAAACAGAATACAAAAACAATTTTTGTTTATGTCGCTTGGCGGCAAATTAAATGCGAAGCAGCTTAATTGGATGTACATACAAAAATGATGTACGTATTTATAAATTATATATACGTAAGTGTGTATATATAATTTATATCTCTATACATTTTGTGTTTCTTAAACATGTTACATTATAAATGAAAATCTTTTTTTAGTTTATTCATATTGTATAATATTTTATTTAATAGAAAATAAGACAATACTCTTGTGTTTCGAATTTCCAAATAACATTTGTTGACTATCATTATTTAATTAGTAACTTAACGCACTACGTTTTGTTTTGGCTTTGTGCTGTAGCAACAGCAAAAAGTGTGTACAGTACACACACGACGACTCAGCGGAGCGAGTTTTACACCGCCGCACCCACAACTCCCGCCAACCTCCACCCCACCACTCGATCCAGAAAGCAGCCAAAATCGTACAAGCTTTTGATTGTGTTCGTGTATGACGTGAATTCTCGGTGTACGAGGGTCGTAAAGAGCCATGTATTGAGTCTCTTGTTGTTGATTTTTGTTGTTGCCTTGCTGGTCTCACTAACAATTATTATGCTGCCCATACACTGTAGGACCTCGTCGTGCAACATTGCATATTGTAAAAAATCTGTGGCGTTCTTATATGACCCAAATGCAATGAAGTACATTGCATAAATCATTTTGGATTACGCGAAAAATTTAGGTACATGGTTTTTGAAATGTCTCTTCAGATTTGGTACTCTTAGAATGAATTTTGTTTTGATTTAAAATATTTTAGAATTATCTTCTGACTACTAACGTGACAAGATAAGTAGAAACAATTAAACAACATAAAAAAAGCTATTTACTACAGATAATAAGCAGAGAGGGAGAGGGAGGGCATTGTTTTCGTCAACTTTCGGATTTGACACAAGATTGCTAATCTGCAGAGGTACGGCCCATGTACCTTGCTGATTGCTCGTATATTTGATAACTTGAATGTGTACCAATAAATAAATGCTGCCATGCTAACCAATAATAATGGCGGGAAATGAAATAATGCGTAGATCCTAGGTAAAAAGACCCTAGTTGTTTGCTGTCAACATAATGTATTTCATGTGCATCCCTTGTGTAGACATAAATACATATATACATAGGTATAACTTTCTAGTATTAAAAATTGTGAATTATACAGGATTCATACATGGTATACATGTTAATCTTGTAGTAAAGTACACTCTTCTAATTTATATAATGGATGTACATATCATCTTTTGTATCTATTTGGATGCACTTCATTTGTCTCTGCTATGCAATGTGTAATTATAAATACCATTTGTTTTTTCAGATTGCTACAGTCTGCGAAAGAGGAGGATCAGTTACAGCAAAAGTAATGCAATACCTAGCAGCGTTGTTGATTCGCATCGGAAGCCAATAGAAGCTCACAAATCAGTTCTCTTAGTTGAATCGTCCATATCTCCAAGTGCCGCGCCAACAGACCCTGTGATAGAAGACGAAAATAAATACGAAGTGAGGGACACATTCAAGCAGCGAGTGTAATAAGTCTGGAATACGCTGTGATAATGCAAAGTATTTCCACCTTTCAAAATATGATTCATATGCGGACAAATCAACGAAACAATTGGAAATGCAATGAATATTTTCGCATTTAAATTCAAATTCACATTTGAAGGTGTCTTTCAAATGATCTCATTTATATGCAAACAATTATTAAATAAATGGTTAATTACTTTGATCTTTAATTTATAATGTAAGTTTATGTAAGTTTTAAACAAATTGATTTCATGCGAACGGTACGATGTTAATATATTCTGAATTATGTATTCGTATTTTAATGTTCCTTAAATTGTAATTTCTATCCCATTTTAATGTTTTAAGCTTTGACAATTTAGACTTAGTAATATATACTTTTATATATGTACATGTATATTTTATGACTATAAAAGATGTCACACTTTCAAAACTCTTCATTGGTAGATGAATATTTTACTTATATTTAGTGCAAAACAAAAAACTCAAATATATCAATTTCCAACACACTAAATAAATTTTACAAACATTTGTATTTGTTTTTATGTGGGAAATTACTAAAAGGGTTTATTTTTGTCCATTTCATATTGATAATATATGCTTGTGTAGGATACAATTAATATGCTTTATATGATTATAGTGTTAATCTCGGCCTAGCCGAGGCTCACTTATTTTTGAATTCAGCGTTCGGATCATGCCCATTTTTTGCGCCGATTTGTTCTGATACATTACATACATTATAATGTTCTGATACATTACATAATTTGACCTTTAAAATAAATAAATTTGGACTACCAGCTGCATAATTGAGCTCTCGGATCGATGCATTATATTTTTAAAAAGGAGGCGTGATAGCGGGCCGATCGCCTGCAATCGTAATCTCCACAGACAGATGGATAAAAGGAGCAAGGACATGGCTAAATCGACCAATCAGTAACATTGATACATACATAGTTTTCTATTTACCATACCCCCTTCAATGCGTTACGAATTGACGAACAAGGTGAACAAACCATTTCTTCGGGTGTAGGGTATAAAAAGGAAACCGTTTTAAACCCGATATATATAAAGTCTATAAAAGAGCATTAAACAAGGAAAAAAAATAACATAAACAATAGTTAATGTTAATCAAATAAATCGGATAATTTTCATTAATTTATTTTGTAAAAAGTAATTAAAAAAAAGAGCTGATAGCCTTCAAGAGAAGAAAGCCATGAAGCGCTGTACTAGTAAATTAAGAATATTAATTTGAAATAAAGGTTTTCAGTAAAAAACTTGAGATTTATAACAGCATCAGATTTATTGATGTTCTAAATGAATGTGAATGGTCAGTAAAAACCATATTTTGCTTCAATATCTCAAGTAGTTTCAATTTTATATCGTTTTTTGCTTCTCCTGTAAACTTATGAAAAGTGATGTTACGTTATTTTGCATTTTAGGTGACGATGTACAATATATCTATCTATAATTATTTATATATATATAAATTATTATTATATATATTAATAATTAATTAATTTAATATATTAATATATATAATAATAATTAATAGTTTCATTAATTTATTAATTATTAATAATTTTTAAATATATTAATAATTTGAGAGCTTAAATTTGTAGTGTTTTTTGCTGTTGGCAGTGCTGTGAAATAACGACAGTTCGCGAAAACCAGATAAAATGACAGTTCCGTAAATATTCACGAATACCGAAAATCGAAAAAAGTTACTCCGAATGTCAAGAAAATTCGCCAACGGTGAACCAAAGAATTAGATTAATGAAGAAATTGTAAGGCCAGTAAAAGATGGATAATTAATATAACATGTCGAGTGTGATAAGTAATTTTGTCGCGTATAATTAGTAATTATAAAGTACCGCGATCACATCCGGATATTGTCTGATTTCTAAACAAGAAATTGACTCGCCTAGTTTTGTTTTGAGTGTGGGGTGCGTTGGGGAAATTTCCACACCCCGTCAATGCCAAGTCTTGTTATTTTTTTAGTAAAACGTTCGATGTCTCCTAAGTTAGGGGAATGATAATGTTTTAATTTAAATATACAATATAAACAAAAAGTTTGTAGTTAGAGAGGTAAGTGGGTACTTTTGGCATTTAGCATTTTAATGCTGTTTATGACCGAGTGGTTGGTGTAGTGACTTATTGTTTTGATTTGAATTGTTTTTTTCTAATTAAAAATGAAATTTTTCCTATGTACATATGTAAATTTTTTCTGAAATATAATTACTTATTTCCTTAATTCTTTAGTTAATTCTTTTCATCAAGAAAGATTTTTTTATTCTTTAGCTTCAAATGTAGATAGATATCTTCCTGTACATGCTGAAGAGCTCAATTGTACATACATTCATACCTGTACGTAAGCACAGGTGGGGCTGATACCGAAATCTAGACAATTCGTCGTCACTTTCAAGAATTTCGCCACAAACAATCTGCGTTGTTTATAGCTTATTAACTATATCGTCTTTAATAAATAAGGTACTTTAATAAACTATCCATTACACACTACAAATTATCCACTATTATCCAACACTATAGTGTGAGCAGGAAAAAAACAATTTCAAATGAACTTGTGAGCTAAGATGAAGTCAGTATTTTGTTGTAGTTTTGGAAGAATACAATTGCAATCAGACTGGGCAAAAACGTTATTAATGCAGGACTAGCTGGTCGTCACTTATTGGAGAAACTCTTTGGAAGAGATACAATGGAATTAAATCCAACTACGGTGTACTTTTGCCGTGTATCTGGGGAGAGGAATTCAGTATGTGAAGGGTCTGCATAACTATTGGTGTCATTGTGTGTAATCCTATCTTCGACATTTGTCTTCACAATTGGCTGCCTTTTTTCCTTAACAAATAGTATGGATTAGTTTGGGATATGTCACTAAAATGCATTCATTAAAACAAATACAATTAACACACCAAATTTTAATTTTTCAAAACAAATCTAAATAATAATGAATAAATGTTTAAAACTGTATATGATTTTTGCATTTCTTTTGTAAAATAGTAGTTATTTTATGATATGATTGATTGATTAATATGATTTAATATATATAATATATTGATGATATTATTGATATATTGATGATTTAATATATGATTTTTGCATTTCTTTTGTAAAATAACTACTATTTTACAAAAGAAATGCAAAAATCATATACAATTTTAAACATTTATTCAAATCAATTAATCGTCATGCGGATGTAGTTGTAGGAAGTTGGAAAAATACCATATATGGTATGTAGTATACTATGGCTATAAACTCAGGAATCGTTTATTGGTTAATAGTGAAGTATTTGCTGGTAATAAAAGCAATATTAATTTCTAACTTTCATTTCTAGCCTGACCAGAAAGTGTTTGGGATACGATATCAGAACCAAAGTAATTAGCTTCATCAGTATTAACGACGTAGAGAGTAACACTTATTTCATAAAGAATGGCTGAAGATGAAATATTGTTCGATGATGTTTATGAACTGTGTGAAATTATCGGAAAGTATGTCAATATAGTTTAAATACAACTTATTACATAGTCAACATAATCATTTTTGTATTCTAGAGGGCCATTTTCTATTGTTCGTCGATGTATTCATAGAGAGTCGAATCAACAGTTTGCTGTCAAAATTGTCGATGTGGCCAAATTTACTGCTAGTCCAGGATTGAGTACAGCTGGTAAGTTTAAGCAACGCTGTGCTGAAATGTATTCAATTTGTATAAAATGTGTTTTACTATATCATTATAAATAATGAGGATGGAATTTTATTCTGATACTATGAACATATTTAAAACGTTTAGTGAGATAAATCAATTATTTGAGATCTATTTAGTTTCTTTTCTTATCTGAACTTTCATCTTCTCTTCACAGATTTAAAACGTGAGGCAACGATTTGCCATATGCTTAAACATCCTCACATTGTCGAACTTCTTGAAACCTACAGTTCTGAAGGAATGCTATATATGGTCTTTGAATTGTGAGGACTTTTTGTTATTTAGTGATATCGTATGAAAAAGGTCCTTATTATATTTTAGTATGGAAGGATCTGATCTCTGTTTTGAAGTTGTTCGTCGTGCTGTTGCTGGCTTTGTTTACAGCGAAGCTGTTGCATGGTAGGTAGATTCAATATGTAGTAATAAGTTAGCATAAAAATAAGTTTAATATGATTCGATTCCTCTGTTACCATTAGTCACTACATGCGACAAATACTGGAGGCATTGAGGTATTGTCATGAAAACGATATTTTGCACCGAGATGTTCGGCCAGCTTGTGCTCTCTTAGCAACTGTGGATAATTCAGCTCCAGTAAAATTAGGCGGTTTTGGATCGGCAATCCAATTGCCAGGAGGCAGAGAGACAATAGAAACTCATGGTAATGCCTTATTTAACATATTTCTACATTAGTATAGAATTATTTGTGCAAACTACCCAAACTATCGCCCGCATTATTTTTCAGGTCGCGTTGGTTGTCCCCATTATATGGCTCCGGAAGTTATTTCTAGACGGTTGTACGGAAAGGGATGTGATGTTTGGGGTGCAGGTGTTATGTTGCATGTGCTTCTCTCTGGTCGGTTGCCATTCCTAGGATCGGGAATAAGGTTGCAAAACTCAATCACTCGAGGGCGGTTATCGGTAGGTTTTTAGTGAATTTTATTATATAAATAAAATATAAAATTGAAGAAACAAAAAATTTGATAGTTTGATGCACCCGAATGGAAATCGATTTCATCATCTGCCAAAGACTTAGTAATGAAAATGCTAGCGACGAATCCTAATCACCGATTTTCAATTACGGATGTTCTGGAGCATCCATGGATGAGAGTAAGATTAAAATTACGATTATGATTATGATTTAATATTCTAAAGAACTTCAATTACAATCTAGGACAGAGACAAGCTACAGCGAAACCATTTAGCAGATACTGTTGAGGAACTTAAACGTTATAATGCACGGAGGAAACTAAAAGGTGCTGTCCAAGCAATTTCTGGCGGTACTCCAATGGATCCTATATTTGGAACTGATACAGACTTAAGTATGTAGTAAAATAGAAATTATATTTATATAGTGTATTCATATACAATTTATATCTGAACAGTGCCAATCGGAAATGCCACAGATATTTTAAATGAGTGGGCAGATGAAGATGCTGGAATTGAAGCCGTTCAACGGATTCTTGAATGTCTTGATGATATTTATGCTTTACAGGATTCTCATACTGATCCCGATGTTTTACGTGATATGCTTCACGACACTAGATTGCATCAATTCTTGCAAGTAGGTGGTGTCTATCGTAGATTTTATGAAACGAAATTGATTTTATATCGTTGGTTTATAGTTGTTTGATCGTATAAGCGCTACTGTAATTTTGCCAAATCGTGCACCACCCGGAGATGCTGTGTCCAAAATACGTGATGTAATTGACACGTTGAACTCATCGTCTGGTAGTAAAGGTCCCCGCGAAGAACTACTGTTACTCTTAGCATCACCACATTTAAAGGTATGATTAACAAATTAATATTCGCAACAAATTAATATACATAAACACATTTTATAACAAATTAATATATGGTGAGAGTTTATTAATTTTACTATAATAAGAATCGTTAAATTTCGAGATAGAGAAAACTATGAATTGATTGAGAATTCATACATGAATTCACAGCAAATGATTTTTATGGATTCAAAATTTACAAAAAAAATACATAAATTAATAAATATATAATAATAAATAAAATATACGAAGGCATAAAAATAGATATTATTATTTAATTGTGTGGTTAATAACTAATTAAATGAATACAATAATATTTAATATAATAAATATTAAAACACATAAACAAAAGGTAAAACGGTAAACATATAGCAAGATCATTTCGGCGATAAGTGTGATTGATTTTAAAAATATTCTGATTGTTTATTTATTATTTGAATTTATGTACAATATTTATTTGTAATAAATACGTTTTTTAATTTTTCACATTAAATTTGGCACCAACAATCGAATGGTTGTTTTACATATCTAATTTAATTTACTGTAACCATTTCTCCCAATATGAGATTAACTTTTCAAATGATTTCGAAATTAGAAGGAAACTTGTTGACATTACTTCAAAAGTCAAAAGCAGGCACAACTTATGGATTGTTGATTGAAATTCGGTATGTCTTTCTCGCACATGCACTCTTTTGCAAGTGAATTAGGCGAGTCCGACCGACCAACCTACCAATCGACCGACTGCATTGCAATTTCTCTTCTCATGCAGTTGTACATGACTCTTTGCACGATGAGGTGTGGCGCTCCGTACGATTTGGGTCCAATACTTCTGTATACAGTGTGGACTCATTTCGTAATATTTGCTTCTTTGACGAATGCAAACATTTGAATTGCTGGTCTCATATTCAGCCTTCTTCCTGAGACTTGTTAATGTCGAAGCGTTTCTGCTTTTAATTATTTGACATTCGTTAAGTCATGTGTTGTTGAAAATGTGCTCTAAGTGTATTTATTATGCTTTATGGTCTAGTGTTTATTCTCTCACTACTGGTCCAATCCTTTTTCTTTTGTTTTTTGGTTATTAAATATGCGCTATGGCCTCATGCATCTCATAGTGTTTGTTTGTACAGTTCACATTGCACTTTACTTGTGCCTGTAGCTGCTGCATTTACAATTTCGTAGATTTCCCTTGAGTATGATGTTCGTAAGAAGTACTGCACGTAGAAAGACCAAGACATTTGGCCTTATTTCAATGTTGCAAAGTAGTACAGAGGAAGTCGGTTGTCCGAATGCATCATATTATTCTGTACCACTCGAAATTGAATCTCGTGAGATTTTTTGGCGCCAAATATTTGGATATTCCTTTGGATATCTTTGTGAATAGCATAAAGATTAACAGTTTGTGCGCATAGAATATTAAGATTAAATTCTTTGCTCATATTTAAAGTGGAGCGGAAATTTGAATGGAATCCGAATTTTCCGATTCCGATACATCCACGTTTTCGATTGTTTTTCAATGGATTGGATTGGAAACAGCCGGCCAATTACCAGCACATATCATAAGATATTATAATCATTTACACTTTCAGGTATGTGAGAATTTGATTCAAAGCTATTGGTTTTAGCATCGGATCGGTTGCAATCATGCCTGATCAAATAAATAAACTGATATAAGTTTAAATAATTTAAAAGTAATGATTTAATAATATTTATAATTTAATAATTTTTTTAATTGCTTTTGTTTGGAGTGGAACGAATTTAGGAATTACATATGCATGTGTATTGTGGCTGTTTTGGTGTTTCAATCTTGATTAATTATACTGTAAAGTGTTTCAAATTTGGCTTAAATTTATGAGTTCATTTTTTGCTCATGAAATAGCCTATAATTTGAAATTTATCGGTTTTATTTATAAAAAGTTTTATTACGCTTTGTCACAAGAGATGATTGTGATTGATGACTTGCTGCTCGACTGTAACTGATTCTTGATCGTTTGACCCCGTCTAAAATAGTTAATGAGAAATTCTGAATTGCTTACAATTAGTTTTCTCATTCTTTATGTTAACGGAACTTTTCGCATAATCTTAAGAAATATTGCATATTTACATTTCGCGTCTTTATCGAAGGTCAATGATATTATCTAAGTAGAATTTTTATACATCTTCTTGCTTTGTGAGGAAATCAGAAATGTTATATAAAATACAGAAATACATTCTACACTTAAAAACCCAATACATGTGTGGGTTCGAATGGGGCCAAAGTACTCGTAGATATACTTATTTGAAGTCTAGTTGTTTTAAGGCAGTTGGTTATTTATTATCCTCACGACACCTTCGAAGTGAAACTGTTGTCAAATTCAATTGTTCCCCATAGTTTTCGAAAGGATTTTCATGCAGTTTAGTTTTGTTAGAATGGCAGAATTCGGTGGAGAATTCACAGTGCAGCGGAAGTGGCAATGTGTTGCAGCAGCCGAAAAGTTTGCACATTTCTTGGCTCGATAGTTGCATTTGTAAACAAGGCCATCAGATGGGCATTGCGCAACGAATCTGTTTAGTAGCACTATATATATGTATGTATGTGTATGTATGGATATATGTATGTACGTGTATACATATGTATGTGCGTGTATTTGTGTCTTCTGCATGTTCCAAAATTTATTCTTTGGTTCTCGATACAAAACTGATGGATGATGATGTTACTGTCGAAAAAGAAGCGACGGAAAGAGATGTGAATCGCCAGATTTTTTAGTGTGGGAGCCTCGCAGGACTAACGTTGTCCCGAGTTCCTTATTGCGCATGCACTAGAATTCATCATATGTATAGTATGCTTAGAATGCTTTTTGCACTCTATGTTTGTATGTATGTGCTTTTGCACTACAAGCGCAAGCTCACAGAGTTTCTCTACAGCATCCACCACCCACCACAGCATTCGAAGCAATCCAACCAACCCTCTCCTACTCTCTCTTTGTGAATGCCCAGCCACACTTGCGTTTTCCTTTTGAAAGCTAGGATTTTGATTTCGGACACACCATTGAAAGCCGTTGCAGTTGAAAGGTGGGAAATGTGTGAGAGCAAACAGCGAACTCGGCATCCTCTTTATTCAGTCAGTCTTTTATACATCTTCGAGTGTAAATCCATAATTTTGCGCATTACATGTGATGTGCGACGTACAGTACAACGCGAGCCCTAGACTTGAGAGGGTCCTTTAGCAAAGGAGGAGAGTGCTGTGAGTTTTTTCAAACAACCAAAAGAAAAAAGGAATATATATTCATTAGCTGCACTATTTTGGAGTGAATATGGACGATTAGATACTGCAGCCTTTTAGTGAAAATTACTTTTGTGACATAATCGTTGCTTTTTACATAGAATAGATCTCGAAAGTCTCCGTCGTCGTTTCGTTGTATTGAGTATCGAGAGAGAATATAAATTTTTCTGTATGCGGGCATCCTTCCTGGCGGTGCTGCTGCTCTCAATGTACAGGAGGACACAGTAGACACAACCATCCACAGACGTTGGAAAATTGCACTAGTTGTTGCTGCAAGTTCTGCTCGAATGCAAACTCAAACTATCTGTATCCTAATCTATATATAATATTTCCAAAGGAACTGCTAAAAATTTTTTCTGTTGAGGTGTTCTATGAGGTGTTTAAAAAGTGTATAAAAGCCAACAAGAATTTTTGCAAAAGAAGATTAAAATAGGAATCGGAATAAAAATAAAAATAGGAAGCAAACGTGTGACTTTATGAGTACACAGACACCATCTACTTTGATTATCTCAAGGATTTCACAAGGAAAGATTTCTGAAGCATTTCACAAACTAGAGTTCAACAGTAAGTAAAAATTTTTCCGTTTTGCAAATCATATCATTTAATAAAAGGTTGCGCCCTTATTTTGTTATACTTTTTCTTATAGCAACATTTTTCGTTCTTCTTTTCCGCCCCCTCTTTTTTCCTTTTCCATAATTTATAATTTATTTTCATTAAACACTTTTCTTTTTCACTCGCTCTTTTTTCTTTTTTTTTTGGGAAATAAATTTTACGTTGAATTCATTTAAGTTTCTCTTCCGTTTAGAACAGTCTTCTGCAAAGTCTATAAATTCTTGGAATAACTCAAAGAATAATTTGTGTATGCATGGGCTGCTTCCCTCGTTGGTTCGATTGTTTGCGAGGACTTCGAAGATTTCATTGATTTTATTACAATAGAAAAAACTGTGTGAGCGCAGTTGAAGTAATTGTTTTTTAAGCTTGTGTAATTTTTAAACTAATGTAAAAGTTTACCATTTATACGAGTATAATATACATCCAGAGCTTCGAATTGAAGTGTTTCGTCGTAAGTCGTGAACTTTTGTTCTGATTTCAATAGAGTTTAAAGAACTCAGAGAGGGTTGATAGGTTACTTTGTATGCGGTTTTGTTGGTTTTCAGGACCCACTTAGTGAATTTAATAGTTTCGCTATATGAGAAGTAACGATATGAAAATGACTTCCTATGAGCAGTGAATATTATAAATATTATATATGTATAATACATTTTCCATTTCTATTTTCCATTTTATAACTTCATCAGCTTAGTTTGTAATTTTGTGAGCACTTCCGTAGTGAAATTTTATATATGGTAAATACAATATATATAAATATACTTGCCATAAAAGGCACCTATGTAGGTACATGTAGATTTTAATATATTGTACAATATTCCCTTAAATATTCTTTTCCAAGATTAGAACTTTAAACTTGTCGGTTTTTTTCTTAATCATACATTCCTCATATACGTGATTACAAAGAATTATTCGATTTCTCAACGAAATTATTCCCGATTTTCTCTTCATACTAACGTCTATAGTTTATTGTATTAAGGATATATTGAATGCAATATTGAAGAATTTCGTTAGAACAGAAAAATTTCTTGGAGTCTGTTTAATTGAAAATGGACAATCTCAGGTTGCGTACAATTACCGAACAAAATTGGGTCGTTAGCGAGGAAGAGTGAGAGAGAAAGAAAGAGAGAGTGAGAGAAAGGGACAATGTATAAAGTTGATTTAATGGATTTTCACCTCAAATAGATTTTTATAACGAAATTCTTATTGAAATAACTTAAAGATTAAATCAAAATTTTAATTCCATTTGCTTTTTTCTTTTCGTTTGTTTTTTTTAAAAGCATTTCAAGCGCAGCCTTTTTATGCATAAGTTTTGCTTTTTTGACTAATTTCCTTTTTTCATGATTTTTTTCAGAATACTCCCGTAAACTGATTCGTTATTAAAGAAAGCTAAATAACATAATAATAATGCTAATAAAACTAATTGTAATTTTATGAATTTAATCCGAAAAAAAGAAACCGAAAATCCAAGAACCTATCTGAAAATAAATAAAATTTACATATATACGAGTAGACTTTACACAGTGATAATTAATAATCATATATGTAAATATAACAAAAGTTATCCTGAAGTAAAGAAGTTTGTTTCATCCTTCGAATGAAATATCGTCGAAATGATATTCGCTCGTGTAAATCATTATTTTCTTTAACTAAAATATACACGTTCATATTTTAGAAGATTGTGAATTAATCATTGCTGTGATTCGAAAAATATTTTAAGGAAATGTCATAAAGTTACGTACGTAACTCAAGGTTAACGAAAAAAAAATACAACAAAAAAAATAAAAAACAAAACAATACAACATTTTTTAAAGCAAAAACCAAAGAAAACCTTTAGCCACGTGGGAGAAAGAGTATATAAATCCTAAAGAAATGATTGAGGTTGAGTTCGATTGCACAAAACAGTTAAAAGAGAAAGTTCCAGTGATAAGAATCTAGTAACGCCACAGCAAATAAAACCCGAGTAAGGTTAGGATTCAACATATCAAACTTGGCTACCATCTGTCGAAGGATATTCGTAAAACTATATAAACATTTACTCAAGGCACACATCTCCACCGCCACCGCACAGATTGCAATGCTCTGGTAGCCATGACAGTTTTGCCGTGGATCACTATTGTGTCGGCGATTCACATTCAGCGAATAGCATTCATAGATCAGGAGCAGCAGCAGGAGGAGGTGGAGGAGGAGGAGGCGGTGGTTGTGGTCAATGGTCTACGGCGGGTCCAGCGAGTACGGTAGGGAATTGTGGAGCTCCAATGTGCCTCCAACATGGATCAGCAGCACCACTGTCACAGTCGATGATGTCCGGTGGACATGCCGGAGGCGGCATGAATGGCGGTTTCTTAGGATCGCACATGTCTCTTGGAGGCATTGCTGCTGGTGACACAATACTTCCGGGAAGTGGTGGTGGCGGTATTTATTGCAGAAGTAGCATGGGGCCCCTACCGCCGCCATTACCCCCTCCACCCATGTTTATTCCCTGTAGTTCAAATAGTTTGAATTCAATGCAAATCGCAGGATCCTCGTCTTCCCGCTGGGGCCCCAGAACATCGTGTCCAGTGCATAGTCCGTTTCGAGTACGAGTTCCTAACGGTTCGATTTGTTCAGGACATCAGGTAATTACATTCTGTTGCATCATATAATAGAAATAGAAAAAGGAAAATATTCAAATTCATTCGTTGCAGTGCTTGTGATAACAAAATCCTTGATTTTTTATTTTATCCATAATTTTATTTAAATGATTTTAAGATACAATATTTAATGATGATTGAATTTTGTTTTCGTATATGTACACATTTAGTTAGAGTGAAAGATGTACCTAAATTAGTCATGAATCCACATGAATCCGTGGTTCGTATTTTTGGGAGGGTTTCTATAGAAAGGTCTCTAAAATGGTCTTATAATAACTAGCTTTATCAGGCGATGGTATAAATTTATATATTTTATTAATAACAGTCGAAATACATATATAAAATACAGTGAAATATAGCTTCTCGGAGCTTGTATGAAATATAATAATTTGAAATTTTAATATTTTTAAATATTGTATTAACTTTAAATTCAAACACTTCAGTTTAGATGCGTAAAAAAGTGTTCTTTTAATAAAACTAGTTTTCAATCGGTATATAATCGAGTTTATAATCGATATATAGGCTTTAATACGACTCGTTATAATTATTCGTATAAAGGGTTCATAATACCCATGTTCATAAAAGGAAATTGTTTGAGTTATCAACATTTTCAATGACTTTTCCAGATGATCGACAAATCACAATCTATTCAAAGTGAACGAACACTTGCGACCATTTTCCACATTTTGTACTTAGGGGTCTATACATCTATAAATACTCTATATACATATTCTATGCATAGCTATCTAAATACTGGTAATGCACCTCAATGAATTCTTCATACCGAGTCCTTCATCGTCCTCTGTCTTCTTCCAATAACATAATCAAGATATCTGACAAATCGAGATATCTGACCATTATCCATACATTGCTAACGTCTGCATCATGTTTGGGATCATCCAAAAAGCATTTACAAAACAAACTCGCATTTTTTCTTCGAATTTCAGAACCTACTTTCCATAATTTCTATTTTTCCGTTTTGATCCTTGTATACTTACGAAATGCCATCTCCCTCATCAATAGCTTAATTAAAGACGTGTTTGTCAATATTTTATGTACATTCATATGTACAAGAACTAAAATGTATATTAAAAATGAAAGAGAATGGTTGAATGCTGAAACTTCTTGAAATGCTGAAAGGAAAACCTTTTCTGCGACTTAAGAATTTATTTTACAAAATATAACAACAAAGTATACAAAGTATTTATAAAATTAAACACAATATAAGTAGTGTAATATTTAAAGTATTTAAAGTATTTATATCAATAATAAAAGCGATGGAAATTATTTTTTATGTGTTCTGTATTATTATAATAATATACATAATATAATAATGTATTATTATATAACGATTTCTATGAATAAATAAATAATTGCTTCAAGAAAATAAACATTGTTTTTATTTGTTTTATATACAAATTTTGTATTTGCCTTTGTGATGTTAATATTTAAATAACGAGTTTTCGTTTATAAAAAGGATACAGAAAGAATACAGATAAAAATGACTCACCATTTATATAGTATCAAAATTCGAACTCTTATTTTGTGTGATTATCATTATTTCGCATAATTGTATAATATATAATTTATTCTCTTTTTTTAATTTATTATATAATATTGAAGTATGCACTTTTAACTACGGATTTGTCTATCTATTTTATATCTTTTCAGGTAAGCAAACACGAGTACATTCGTTCGAGTTCTAATTTAATTCTGCTATGATCCAAAGACATGTAAGAACATCATCTGAAAAGTTACAGTTAGGTGCAATATAGTTAATCAGTTTCATTATTTTTAAAGCTGGATTAAATTTAATTCGTTATACATACATACATACGTGTCAACTTTCGTATAAATATTGTTGGACTAAACATTATATTGATCATGTTGTTTTGGTTTTGTCGGTTTTTTATATATCAAGACGGTTTCTTGTTTAGATAGATAGATAGACTTGTGTCTGTGTTAGATAGATAGTGATAAAGAGTGATATGGATATGAATGATATTATATGGATATTTTGAAAACTGGGACATAGTCATACAGCAAATGTTGCGTACTGAGTCAATGTTAACTGTAAGACTGTGTCTCTGTATTTAAAAAAATCAGCGATGGAGAAGTAAAAAGCTCGGGAATCACAAGAAAAAGAATTCTATATTATAACAAAAATTGTAACTTACATATAATGACGGAAATGTAATTAACTAATTAATTCAATAATAATGAATGACGGTAAATTAAGCAAAATTTTCGTAAAGTTGTAAATATTGAATAAATTCGGTGTGTTGTGTAAATATCATATAGCAAGAAAATTATTAATCAAATTTTCATAAAGATGACTTCCCCTTTTGTAGCCACAAATGGACCAAGATACATCTTCGAATCCTAGCTCTTCACTCTTAAATATTTAATCCTTGAAATGGATAAAAAGTCGATTCCAATACAACATTCCTTGTGGTTTCTTTCTTTAGGCTCTGTTGCACACTCATGATGTAGTTGCTCGTGAAGTGTATGGAGAGGAGGCTCTGCGTGTTACTCCTCCCCCGCTGGGGCCCTACATCAATGGCGATGAAATTGATAACGCGGATAGCAGTGAATTGCAACATGTGACACGAGTTCGTCTGGTTCAGTTCCAGAAAAACACCGACGAACCAATGGTAATTAATTTATGTTTATTATAAGAAGATTTTCTATCATATCCCTTGATATATGTAAATATTTCTATTTTCTTGATATATGTAAATGTTACGTATTATTTTCAAAGGGCATTACTCTGAAGATGACAGAAGATGGTCGTTGCATCGTGGCCAGGATAATGCACGGCGGCATGATTCACCGTCAAGCGACATTACATGTGGGAGACGAGATCCGAGAGATAAATGGCCAACCGGTGCAGCATCAATCCGTAGGTCAACTGCAACGGATGCTGGTTAGTTTTTGATGACATTATTTCGAAATGATATACTTTTTAATTAAATGTTTCTATTCCTTGGTGCAGCGAGAGGCTCGTGGTTCGGTTACCTTTAAAATAGTTCCTTCGTATAGAAGTGCTCCACCACCTTGTGAGGTAATTATTATTATTACATTAGTATTTTATCCAATTTTGTGTTTAGACTTTTATACCAAGAGTTTTTAAAGAATACTTAACAAATTGTTATAGTGTCGTCCTTTGTACCAATCTATGTTAAGACTGTCCATGTTTTTGTACAGTTTATTTGAGCATTTAATTAGTAATCCATTTGGTATAAAAGTATTTTGTGTTTTCCTTTTACATAAATAACTAACTTTAGAATACGATATTCATTTTGCTAAACTCATCTAACCTTCTCATCCAATAAACATTTTTGCACTTAAAGCTATTCAGGATTAGACCTGCTCCTGTTCTAGTAAGTACACATAATAGTAAACATTAAAATAAAGTTTTGTTTAATTTGAAAATATTATAAAAGTAGTTTGAATTATAAATTTCTATAATTTTGTATATGCTCATAAATAAAGTCATAAGAAGCCTGTCTAAAGGCGATTTAAGGTGGACCATTTGATCCGAGTTACATTCTCGATATATGAGTAACATTTTGTTTTAAATGTCAGAATCCTATTAGTTTTATATCACTAATATCTGTATTATTTGTAATATTTTAGTTACAATTTTTATAACGCTTGTAGCATCATTAATACTAATTAAAGGAAACTCATTACGAAAAAAAGAAATAGAAGCGGAAACACTGTTTTTCGTTTAATACAGGAAAATAATCATTTAGCGTTGGTATCAAAAACTATTTGAGAAACTATAAATTAAATGTCATTTGTCCCCTCTTTTTTATATATTATTATAATTAAATATTAAGTTATTTATCAATAATTTCGTTTATTTCGGTTTCCTACTGACTTTATACAGATTAACGATAATACATTATATCCTTGTCGTATTCTTAGTATTGTTTAAAAGAACACAACAAAAAATCTTCAACTTGAAATCTTCTGCATCTCTACAAATTGAATATGATTTAACATTTTAATTGCATGCATATTATCGAACTGTTACAATATATGTATGTTCATATAAATTTCAAGAAATGGAAATACATACCTCTTTACAGATCTTTGTACGAGCGCAATTTGATTATAATCCTTTGGATGATGAGCTTATTCCTTGTGCCCAAGCTGGAATTGCTTTTCAGACTGGTGATATTTTACAGGTAATATTTATTTCACATATTCAATTTGATGCGTATTATTATAATAGTGATATAGTCGTATGTATTGACATGAGTATTCATTTGATCACTCGTTGGTTTGCTGTATATTTATAATGTCGCTAATGTAGTATACTTTGTTTATTATCAGTATATAATTTATGTAGTGATTTTATTATTTTTATGACTAACTGACTGTCTGTTTTCTTTTTAATAGATAATCAGCAAGGATGATCATCACTGGTGGCAGGCTAGGCTCGATACTGCAGGCGGTTCAGCTGGTTTGATCCCATCACCAGAGCTTCAGGAATGGCGTATCGCCTGTCAAACTGTAGACAAGACAAAACAGGAACAAGGCAAGCTTTTTCATTAATTTGGTTTTTTGATTTTACTAACACTTCTAACGTGATATATCGTATGTGTATGTATGTATGTATTATGTATTAAAGCTGATTAATGTTATACTCGTACGTTATATGTAATGGAATACAAAAAAAAGGAGTGAAGAAAAAATAAGAATACAAGATCTTGGAAATACAAGACATTAAAGTGAATGTGATCAAGTGGTTGATTGCTTACTTAGAAGTTGTTGTCATCGCGTTGAAACAAAATTCTCGAAAAAATCACGTCAGACATCGCAAAATAATACAGCATTTAAGATTTCTATGGAGACATTTTCCATATAGGAAAATGTTTCTTTCTATAGAGACATTTTCCATATAGAAAAATGGGTGGGGAAAAACTGTTGGCGTTATTCGCATAAAATGTCCAATGATTTGTGGTTCTTAACTGAAGGGGCTTCAGCGAAACTTCAATCTGTTCTGGAGTTCAAATCGATGATTCAGTTTATATTCTTTAAAACTGAAAAACTAAAGCAGAAAACTAGCAAAAAAGCTATACCGAAACCCGTTCTAAGGATCATTAAAGCTTCAATATTAATCTAATGATCTTAACTAGTTCATACAGAAATACAGGCAAATATACTTTACACAGTATCTATGTAAATACCTATACATGTAAATGTTATTTATATCTATTGAAGAATTGCATATTGACGTGATTTCCTATTACATACTTTAAGTCTTATTGCTTTACATAATAATATCGGGTTTTCTCATCTTCATTTGGCTCTTCATTCACAAGATATACTCGTGTACCCCATGTTTAATATATCACAAATCACCATCATATCATTCGCATAGATCTAAGTGTAGAAGTGTTGATTGTGTGTTGATCTATTGCATACATATTCGTATATTGTACTCATACTTCATCATCATTGCATCAATGAATGATTTCTAAATATTGAATGGAAAGAAAATTAGTATTAATTATTGTTTCGCTGACTTAAGTGAGTGTGATTCTTTTAATTGAAACATTATCAACTGTTATTTCTGATTCTGAATACATTACAAAAACCAAAAAAAAAACCGATAACGTTAAAAAAACCAGGAGAAACTGGACCAGGATGTTCAGCTCATGCTAATGGGTGTGACGGATCCACAGGTAGCTACTAACTATCATGCACAACAAACTAACTCATGCATAATAAAGTTAAGGAACAATGTTTTTCTTAGAATAGTATTCATTTGATTATCTCCACACTTTCTCCACTCTGCTTTGATTGAAACCTCCAATTGAAACACATCCATGCAACCTGCATATCTAATGTCACGAATAATCACGCTCTCACTCACTTATTAGCTTATTACTGTGCAATCAAAATACAACAAAAAAGATCACCACATTTTTTTAATGAACAAATTTGAACATGACTTTGGTTCTGTTCCTTGTCCTTGCTTTATCGAGACGGAAATTGAACGAAAGAAATATAAGATGATATAATAAATTCAATAAAAACAAAGCACAATGAACTGTATGCTCATGAAATGTCTGCGTGGAGGGAGGGATGAAGGGGATGAATATTTCAGTAACACTTGACATATAATGTTCAAGTGCAGACGTTGACAATGCATAGATTCAGTGTGTAGATTCAATGTTTTAGGTTCAACATAGTAGAATAGTAGAATTAGGAAGAAAGGACGTTTAAATGACATTCAAATTTCGGACTTTTCAATAGTTAATATTTAGTACATACGATACAAAGAATGACAGTCAGACGAACATGCTACTTTCTGTATGGTAAAAATTATTAAATAGTTAAACTGTGGAAGTCATCTTAAAAGTAGCGCTTTTTGGAACATTGCTGTTTGAAAACAAAACCTTGGAATCGGAATTTAATTATTAATTATCTTGTTGACAGTGAAAATTTTCTATGTATTGTATATAAAATATTTCCGCACGACATTTTAAGGTAATAAAATTATTTCGTAATTTAATTCGTTTTGCAGATTGCAAAAATAATTGCATGTTTTTGGTGAAAATTTGATGTGGTTTGCATGGATAATAGTAGTTTTAAAATATGTCTAACAATTGGTATCCTTTCTTGTAGTGAATTGCTCAATCTTTGGACGTAAGAAGAAACAATGTCGGGACAAGTACCTGGCCAAACACAATGCAATATTTGATAATCTAGATCTGGTTACCTATGAAGAGGTTGTCAAAGTGCCAGGTAAAAGTTAATGCAATGAAATAATGTAGATTGGTTTCCATTTGGTTTTTTGTATCTTTATCTTTACTCCATGAAGTTACATTGTTGTGTAAATGGTTATAATTTAATGTGACTCATTTCAGTTGGTGATCCTACATTCCAGCGGAAAACGCTTGTCTTGTTGGGCGCTCATGGCGTGGGTCGACGTCATATCAAGAACACTCTTATATCTAAGCATCCGGATAAGTACGCTTATCCGATACCACGTATGTATTGTCAAACATCCGGCGAAGCGAACTTCCAAATATAATGTCGTATTATTGTGTATATATGTATGTATATATTCATTCACTGTCTACAGATACAACGAGACCTGCCAAACCGGAGGAAGAGAACGGACGCAGCTACTACTTTGTGACTCATGATGAAATGATGGCGGACATCGCTGCTAATGAATACTTGGAATATGGTAAAAAGAAAAAACAACTGAGAACACTTTTTTACTAGGAATTCTAATTTAAATCTTAAACTTCGAATATCCTTTGAACAGGCACTCATGAAGATGCGATGTACGGCACTAAGTTGGATACGATTCGCCGCATTCTAACCGAGGGCAAGATGGCAATACTTGACGTTGAACCACAGGCTTTAAAGATTTTACGCACAGCAGAATTTACTCCTTACGTTGTTTTCATCGCAGCTCCTACTTTGACAAATATAACCGATGTGAGCGAGAATACTTAAAAACTTACATCTTTTTAGTATTTAAATCCATCCCTGTCTCTCTCTCTCTTGCTGTCTTCTAGTACGATGGAAGTTTAGAACGCCTTACAAAGGAATCGGATATGTTGCGGCAATTGTATGGTCACTTCTTTGATTTGACCATTATGAACAACGACATCAACGAAACGATAAACACGCTGGAGAACTCCATCGAACGTGTGAACTCAACTCCTCAGTGGGTGCCCGTGTCTTGGCTCTACTGACAAGACAGTGAACTGGAGTGCCCCGACTGTTTGGAGGGCTGCGACTGCGACTGCGAACAGCAGCTGGCTACGGACACGCAATACCACTTCAACACAGGAGTATTCTAGAGAAATGCAGCACCAATAATAATTAAAATTAAATGCATACGTAAAAACACAACATTCAATGAGAAGTTTGCAAACACAAAACACAAAATACACCACAATACAATATGTAAATTATTAAGTTACGTTTTAGTGAGTAATACAAAGTTAGTGAGAACTAAATACATAAATACATACATACGATACACGCATGCAAGTGAGCTACCTACATTAAAGAGAGGAACTACTAGAGTCGAAATTACACAGGAGTTCAAAAGGATTTGATCTGCGATCTGTTCGCTGATCTTAGTAAAGCGCATGTACTCGTATGGTTAATATAACGAAATTAATGAATTTAGTATTCTGCACACATACACAGCAACGGCGTGTTTGTTCACTCTTCCTTACACATGGGTTGCAATTATGGTAACATTTAATCAGATCTACAAGCGAAAACCAAACAACAACAAAATTGTGCTTAATCCTGGAAGCAGCACTCGGGTTTTTTCCTTGTATTAAGCATTAAGTACAATCATCCGCAAGAACACTGAACCAACACTAAAACTATTAATTACATACGACTGTTAGTTAACGTTAAAGATTGATTGATTGTTTGATTGATTGATGAATGGAGGGGAAAACTTAGTTAAAAATACGAAAAGGGTAACGTCGTTGCAGACATCGTATTCTATCGTCGTAACTTATCACTTCAAAACAATTTAGTAGTGTATATTTTGGTTATAACTTTATTACTGCAACTAAGAGAAGCTGATGGTTTCAAAACACTAAAGTAAAGCTTAACAGTGACGACAGTCGTTCGTGGTACCACAAATCGTATTAGCATTTGTCAATTGATCCGGCGCGGGTAACAGACAAGATTAGAAGCAGGAAATATTTCAATAGTGAGTCTATAAGTTTGGTGTCGATCTTGGGTTGGATTAGTTGTGTGGTGATGGAGTGAGGGGGGTGGGTGGGCGAACAGGGATCACTTATATATATGTATTATTTGGCATTTGTAACATTGCTAACAGAGAAACGAACTAAGAAGCTTTTAAAATTAAGTCAACTTTCTTTTTGTTACATTGCGTTTATTCTATACTATACTCTATAACTACTTGTTAATATTTCTAATAATCTGATTCATTTATTATTTTATAACAAAGGAGTGTAAAATGTGATTGCCTCAGGGTTTTCAAAGTTAAAATTCAAAACATTCCACTATTTTCAACTTTTCAACAGTTTAAAAGTTTTATTTTGTTTTACTTGTATTATTCTCTATTATTATAGATATTTAATAACTATATTATTGTTAAAATATTATGTTAACAAGTTATTATTATGTATTATTTTGGTTTATTATTTCTATTCAACTTTTTTGTAACTAAAATTGATTAAGATTGATTAAATTTTTGTATAAATTGTTTATTTGAAAACATGTAGTTCCAATTTCTCTGAAACAAGTGGAGTTTCCTCCGGATATGTCGGCCCTTGCGTCTACACTATAATATCTGCACTGTATTTTATTCTACATTCCAAAATCTTGTTCCATGGACTTAAACGAATTTAATTAACACTACGGTTAATAATACTCGGGGTTCATTAACGGGGGATTGACATTTAATTCCAATATACGAGGACAAAGTGGTAATTTTTTTGTGGTATTTATGCACCGGGAAAACAATTGGTTGAAACGAAACTTGGATCACTTTGTAGTGGATCACTTAAGTAGAAAAGAAAAACAAAATAGAAAAAACATTAATAAAAAAAAAAAAAAACTGAAAATAGAAACAAAACTGATTTATAAATCATAAATTAAATAAAGTAAATAATAAATTAAATACTGGCTAGGAAAAATACAAACATTTATTGACCCTTTGCATGTACCGATGTTGAATAGAGGCGAACATTTAGATAAACACATAAAAGTTTTCAAACTCATGCAACTGCTATTGTTCGTGGTTTATCCGATGGTTATACACCAACCGCCGCCCCTCTTCTGTCCCACCCTATGACCTACAGTATCAACTGCTGAAATGACGGATTTAAATTTGATTTTTCACGATTTTCGAATGGGAAAACGTCTGCGATTCCAAAAAAATGCGTTGTAATTCCATGCAAAAATTCTAGAAACCAAAAATTATACCATTAAATAAAAGTACATTGATATAATAAAAAAAAACAAACTAAAAATACACAGAAATTGCAACAAAACGAAAGAAACAAACATTGATTTTTAAGGTTATTGAAACAATGCTAGTTTAATTGATTTCATTTGTCCCAGTTTTGTAAATCCTTCGAATTCAAAAGAATTCAAGAACAAAAATAAAACAATATAAAAAACCACATTCAAAATGCGGAATTCAATTGAGTTTTTGATTTCTCAAATACGATTTACATTTGTACCGAACTCGATATAAGATTAGAAATGATTTTATTTTTAGCGTTTTAGCAATTTAATGGGAAATTTTTAGCGATTTTATTTAATTAGATGGAAAAATGGGCGAGTTTAAACTGAAAGTGCACGTTAAAAACATTGATGTGTTTTTAATAAATACTTTATACACTAGCTTATAAAATATGTCATGATATATTTCGGGCAACGAACAGCTTCGGATGAAGTGTTTTTTGAGCCCTTTATAAGAATAAACTTATACGTGCATACATATATTAAGAGTGTTCTTATTATGTGTTAAACAAGCAAAAGTTCGCGCAACAGAAGTGATGTTTCAGCAACATGAAATTCAACATGAAAGCAACATGAATTCGCATAGCAAGCACATAGTATTGATTGATATAAATACAAGTCACCACCATCATGTTCAAGCCTCTGTTAGTAGTCCGTCTGTCTGTCTGTTTGTCGGTCTGTCTATTTGTCTGCTTGCGAACAACTGCTGATAGCAGCAAAGTCTGAACCACTGAACACACAGTCGCTCAACGGACAGCACCCAGCGAAGTCGTTTAGTCGCTGCTGCTGTTCCAAGTTCCTCGCTTGGTGTAACTAATCTAAAAAAACACTGATGTGATGTCTGTGCTCCGCTCTATCAGTTGGTTCTAAACAACGCAGACCCTGCAGCTGCTTAGACTCGAGTCGAAATCGTAATCGCACTCGCAAATCGCGCTGATTGAAAATGCCAACCCATGAATTAAATCCCAAGAGCTATTTTAAGTTGTCGAACAACCGAACGGAAGATTGTGCATTAACATTGTGTCGTGTTATCGCTGTTCGTTCACTCGTTTTGAAGCAGAAACATTGAGTTGAATTAATTCATGACATAAATCAACGCAGAACTTCTTTAGATCTATCATCAAATCGCAAAGTGAAGTGCGCGAACGATTGTGTCACGGTGGCTCTTGGCATCAAAAACGAACTCGTAAGTGACCTTAACAATTTGGGACTCGCACGAGTTACCATTCATACGAGTAGTAAAGAGTTTGAAGTATAATTTGTGGTCTCTTAACTCCCAGGCTTTTGTGCCTGGGAATAAAGAGAACTTAATAAATCCACGGAGCAGTTAGTATCCGTGGCTGTCGATCGGTGATGGTTAACTATGAGGGTCGTCTTCTGTCTCTACGGTGTTTCGTTGTAGAGTCGAGTGAGTGATTGGCGCGTAGAGTTGGGAGTTCTGTTGTTGTCATTGATTGTGGCCGTGTCTCGGGTACAAAAATATTTCAGCACGCAACTCACAAAGTGATTCACTCTCTTCTTGCATGCTAATGATAGTGGAGTTCCACTCCAGGTGAATACTAAAAAGGAGTGTATCTTTGTGAATGAGAGCCGCAACTGTTTATGTGCCAAGGATTTGTTAGTTAATGAAGCTTGAAGGGCTCGCGCGTGCGTGCAAGCTTCCGAGTCGCAAGAAAGTACACTTAATATTCTGACAGCGAAAGGCTCACGATCAGTTAAAAAATATATCGAATTAATTAATTAGAACAAAGTATGTATTATAGTATATAAACATGAAAAATAAAAGTAAACTAAATTGTTTTAAGATTCGTTTCAGAATTTATTGTATATATTTATTATAAATATATGTATAAATTTTATAAACAGACGGTGTACAATATTGAGCTTCCTATATTTCTTATCATATCGTATTTTGTTCCTATATACATATATCTACGTATCTAATTAGTTAATTAGCTGATTTAGTGATATGTAAATAATTTTGCATTTGAGACATGTGTTTCGTTGAATTATCAACATGTCATCAAAATATTTTGGTGTAAAATATATAATGTATGTATGTATATTATATTTACAATATTTCTTAAATACTTTTAGCCGATTCACCTTTTATGTTAAGTATAAAGTAATTTTGAAAATGTTGAGAGTATTTTTTTAACTGATTGTTGATTAGCATTTCTAAAGAATCCAAATCAAATCAGAATATTTGCATGAATAATATATGTATTTGTTTCAATAGATTGTGAATAATTCCGTATACTGTACTTTTTGGTAACCTTTTCAACCGTTCGATCGCACGTTTACACTATAAAAGTGTTGGCGTTGGAAAAGCGACTCGTGCTTCTGCTGGTTTTGATTTTTATTAACACATGTACATGGAATATATGGGTTGTTAACTTTAACATGTCTATTATGTATAATGTAAACGAAACTATACGAATCGTTAATTAATCCAAGTTTCAATTCAGATGTAATTCTGGAGCATTTTCCAAAATTCGTATAGTTTCCAAATGACGGTGGAAATCATTGTAGATTAAAATAAAAATGGAGTTAATTCAAATGGTGTCTGTTTAACTCAAAGCAGGTGTTTTTCTTTTCAAAAAAATGTGTTATTTTGTAATGAAAATACTTGGTGTGAATCGATCATAATCCGGACAGGTCTGTCACCGGACACCGACATTGATTACCTTTGGACCCGTTGGTTATTTAATATTGTATTGCATTCTGATTTTTTGCAATGAACATTTCGCAATATTTCGTACTTCATTACGATAGATCGTTTTTATGATTATTATGTATTTAAATAAATCTCCGGTCAGCAGCTTGACTGCGGTGCAGAGGTATAGAGTATTCGAAAACTTGTTGTTTTTGTGAATTTGTTGCCATTTTAATTCACCGCCAGTTTTTGTTGTTGTTCGACTAACAGAACCGGTTGAAGTCAAAATCGATTGTTGTGTTGTGTGAATCGAGCTGCTATTTAGTTAAGAGTTAAGAGGAAGAAAACATGTAGTAATGTTGAAATTTTTAGCTGGCGGCATTTTTGCCATTTCGTATTCTTGGCGCTTTATTGTTGTTAGTAGTTTAAGCGGTAGTAATTCTATGCGCCCGATTTACGCACGCTGATACAATAACAACAACAACAGCAACAACAACAACGAGCTGTATACGGTTTAAATAGGGGGGAAAACCATTCGAATCTTCAACCAAGCCAAGTTCAAATCAAGGCGAGTTCAAGGTTGCGAGTTTGAATGAAATAAATATTCCCCTTTTTTTCGCACACAAAATTAATAGTAGATACGAATTAACATATTATATTCATAGGTCATTGGGACTCAAGTAAATTATGTAAAGTAGGCATGTTTTGTTTTTTGGTTACAGGGTGCAACAAGGTCAATGAGCAATGTTCGAAAATCATGGGATAGTTTGGTGTTTGGCATTCTTTCTGGTCGGCGAATTTTGGTCGGTTGGCGGTCGGGGGGAGTCTCAGCTGCGCATTGGCAAAGCCATCAATATTTTTGTTCGCTATGGATACCTGGGCATCTCCATGCGTGTCATTCCGTACAATGACAGCTACGAAGGTGAGCGGTGGCTCTTCAAGGAACCAACGAAGAACATTTACACGGTACGAAAAAAATATACATAATATTAAACAAAACAACAACAACAAAGAAACATCAACACCTCATAATTGACGTTTCTAGTGGAGCCAACAACAAAACAGTGTAGCGAATTTTCAGTTCTATTTAACTTTGAGTTGGTTAAAATTTGAAGCTATAAATTATTCAAAAGAGAAGAACATTAAGTTAAGCATTAAAGATTTTATTAATCTATTCGAAGATATCTCGTTAATCGTTTTATTGTTGTATTTTGATGATATTGTTTTCATAAAAGAAGAACTCGTTTCTCAGTTGGTATTGTTTCGTACTTCTCTGAGTTGCCTTCTGTCACTAATTAATTTGTTTCGCTTTTAATGGGTTTCACAGAACTTAAGTGCGCTGAGCGAGAGCAAAGCGGAAGACGCGCCTGGCATCTTCCATGGCGACTTTCATATGGAATTCTGCGATAACCGGCGCCAGTTGTTCCAAGCTTACTTCCGGGACTTCACGATCGAACGCTTCGACAAGCCATGGGAGGCTTTTACCGGCGGCTGGTTTCCAGACAATGCCGCCAAGAAACTGGGCATCAACGCTTCATTCATACAGGGTGACTACTCTTACGTTTTAGTAAGAGTCGTTCGCTTCCGTGAGACTGGTCAACTGAAAGCCGAGATACCACAGAATCAGACGCTCCAAAATGACGTCAAAGAGCACATCAAGCAGCTCAAAGTGGGAAATATTACAGGAGCTGTAAAGTTCATGGAATCATTTGGAACTCATTATATTAACTCGTACACGACTGGCAACTCCTTGTATCAGGTGAGAATTTGATGTAAACACAGCGCTGCGCTGCGCATTTTCACTCAAAAGCTTTTCGTCTCGTTTCAAAGGTATTCGTCTACACTCGGAAGAACTACCAGATGGTCAAGGAACGCATCAAATCCAAGGGCATCAATGGACTCTCCAAATTGGACCTGTACAACTACTTTGCGCCTTGGTACGCGGAGCACTTGGGCCAAATTCGTTCGGCCAGTGCGAATGCGACGGTGGAGCGTTGGGCGCGCCGGACGCTGCACTACGAGTACTACGTCGTTAAGTATGTGACGCTGCTGAAGCTGCACGGAAACGGGACACTTTTGCGCACGTTGGACACTCTGTTGGGCAACGAGGCCATTCTACAGCTGGATTTGAAATGCCTCAACCTAATCTTTAGAGAGGAGCCGGCAAAGGAAACCTGGTTCCACGAAGTTCTCAATAATCAAATGAAGTTATGGGAAGTTAACATGCCACAGAATTAAGACTAAGTTGTAATGTTACTCGTACAAAAGTTCCTAAACTTAACAATGAATTGAATCACTCAAAGAAATCAGACAGCGCGAGAGTGAGAGTGAGAGAGAGGGAGGGAAAGGAAGTACAACCTCCGCAATGACAAAACCAAAAGTGTTTTGGATATAAGTTTTTCCAGAAATATTGTATATACAAAATACTGTTTTAGTTTTTATTACTTTAATTACGCCTGTGATAGTCTTAAGATGTTGCAATTGTATGGTAATCTTAGTAGTAGTATTAGTAAGTAGAGCACATAGAAATTACTATAAAATATATAATAAATTAATATATATATTTTATATACAGTATATATTATATATACACACTTTTCTTTATTAACCTTAAAACATTAGTTTTTGGTCAACCTGAGGTGAACAACTTGAATACGTGATTCTAGTGTTCGTATTTGAAGTTTAAGTTGTGACTTTGTATTTAATACTATGTTCACACCGCAGATTAACTCACGCGAGATTAATTTAAGACCCCTAAATAAAAGGGGCAAACTAATTGAGACATCTCAGGTAATGGCTGACACCATAACTCTACAGCTCCAAGAGTCAACGTTAATCTGGCCTTGTAAACCTAATACAACAAACGTCATTTAAATTGTGCTCTAAGGATAAAAATCAAAATCAAATTTTCTATTTCCGTTTAGAATATCGAAATTTAACAAACACTTGTATTCATATTAGATTGCGAGAGAGAGCAAAAGTAAGAGATTTTTTTAATTTGTGTTTACAAAATCTGATTTAAAACATTATGGTTACTTTTCACATTGAGAGAAATGAAAACGTCACTTTTATTTGAGCAAAGTGAGCCTTTAGCAAAGTTCTCAACCAACTGCACTGTTGAGCTAAGACAATAGCGCTATTTCATTCATGTGGTAAAATAAAATTTTTCTCTCTTATGCTTGGGGCGCCATCTACACGTAAATTTCTTTAGCAACGGTTTTTTGTATTTTTGCATCTACTTATAAAGAAACACTGCAATTTCGTGTTTTGAAAGTGAAAGCGGCGGCGGAGGCTTAAATAAAAACTGTACTTAATATATTCAATTTTTTAGTTATTTGTGACATTTTCTAGTTTTCTAATGCGTTTTACAAGAAAATCGCCCCGTTTTGTATTAAATGGCTTTAGTATTAAATGCTTAGTATTAAAATGGCACACTTTGGCATTAATTTAGTGGATGGAAGAAAAAACCCCTTTCTAATTCTTTTTAATCATTTCAGTTTAAAAATAATAAAAATAATTTAATTAATATAATTGCCATATTTAAAATAATACTTGTATAAATCTTTTTGTTAACCTCTTCGAGTTAAATAATATTCAGAATGATTTTGAGAATGCATGAAAAGCACGATTTTTTGTTAAATAATGCAAATAGAAAATATGTAGTATTTCATAACCTGCTGACTTAAAGAAAAGGCAAACGAAAGCATTGTTTCTACCGCAGCTTTATTTATTCTTCCTGGACCTCAGTTTGGTAAAAAAGGCACCGAATAAAGAGTCAACAAAGACGGGGAAAATATTGATATTGAAGAAAAAATCATCAACAAATCATACACAATACAATATGAATGCCTTTAAATATTTTTCCAGTATTTCCAGTATTCCAGTACTCGCAATTTTAAGTGTACACCATCCAAAATTCGTTTGCATTTTTTAGTGCGTCTTATTTATCATACTATATAGCTACTTGATGATGTGTGTGTGTGTGTGTGTGTCTGTATTATATACAGATATCCTTTTGCAGAAATTATTCTATTAGAAAGCCAGGAGCATCGCATATCGACAGATGATCAACTACTCATCCATCTTCAATCCACTTACGAATACAAATATTTACACAATTTATACGAAATGAAGGTATGTGCATATAATATGTATGTCCAAAAACAATAGCTAATACACATCAGTGCAAACATATAGCCATTTTATATGTATACATGTATACAAGTATATGAAAATATACGTAGAAGTATTGTATGTACATTTATAGAAGCAGCGATGTAATTTGAAACCTAAGAAAGTCAAAATGCTCCCGCACGAAAAATTTACTCAGTTCTCAGCGAACGCAGGGGCGCACCCAGAAAGTATTTTTTGTTGGGGGACGGGTATTTTGTTTTTTGGACGAGGTTATAAATGTACATAATTGAATTCTGTATTTTTTTTTTTGGAATTGCCTTTGTAAATTTTTACTAGAAACCTTTTTTCATTAATACTATAAAATTAGTATCATTTCTAGTAGAAAGGAGTTTTTGAGAGGATGTTGAAACGTCTCTAAGTGCGATTTCTGTACATTACATAACTGCTCGGCGGTGACTCATTAGTCGCTTTGTGACGTCATTGTATAGCATTCAAAATCTGCATTTGGAAAGCCGAATATTTCAAAGTCAAATTAAAATATTGCAAAAACAAAACCAAACCGAAAACAAAACAAAAGCAAACAACTGCACAGACATAATATTCAATATATTCACAAACAAAAAAGATTATCTTTCTTCATTCACAACGGATTTAGCTTTATCATTTATACAAGTATGCAGGGAAAACACAAAAAAACCGCAGGGTTTTCCCACAAAGAGACACCGTCTAGTTGCAGTTGCGGCTACTCCAATCAATCGGCACACATGCATGATGGTTTTTCTGTCCTTAAGCAGTTGATTCAAGTGGCCGGCGCGACGCCGCATGTGGTTGCTATTTATGCAGCGTAATTACTTTTTTCAGAGCTAAGAATCATCCTCGATTTGGCTGGCGAAAGCCGCTCTGCTTGCCACGGTTTCGCATTCCTTCTGATTGAGCGCTGCAATCACAACGGCTCAAATTTGATGGCTATTACTTAAGAGGTTTCCACCGGTCGGACGATGCGGTGCGGTGCGGCGAGGTTTCTACTGATGATGTCGATGTTGTCGGCAGTCCACGACTCAGGTTCTTCCTTTGGGAGTTGATTGATGGTACGTAATTTGGGAACTAAAAAAGGGGTTGTTGGCAAAATAAGGTGTGTCGCTTGGTCGGCACGCCGCCGTCGAAGATGACGCGTGTAACGGCAGCACGTTGTATGAAAACAATTTAATTAAATATTCACTTGAAACAACGCATTCGTCCGTTTCGTTCTCATAAACATTATCTTGTCATTATTTGTGAGAACCATTTGACGGCACTTTTCAGAGTACAAAGGTACACTATACACACTCTTTACTAATCGAATTGTAAATATTGTAGATGCGTTGATACTTGGGCACGAGCCACCGAACTTGCGACTAACTACTTTGAGGGACTAAAAAACGATGGGCACTCAAAACGCCCAACTTTAGATTTATTGATATGTAAAAAAGATGTCAGTGAATCATGGTGAAACCTGGGAATCAAAAGGAAAACATAAACATATGAGTACATAGTTAATAAACCCTTGAGATACGAATTGCCTTTAGTTGATCAATGAACTTACTTACCTTGGGAAAAAATAACCATTCAGTAATGACGATTTTGCATTTCCTCCTACTTGACCATCGTTTACATCGTTTACGGAGTGAGTGCATCATAGCGAACACACGTCCGGAAGCAATTCACCTGTAATTAAAGTGTCAAATGATTTTCGAATTACGGAACAAAGAACGCAGTCACGTGACCTTTATTCATTATCAGAGCGATCGTAATTGGTTTGCTGAGCACGCAAGTTCTGAAACCGCCGTATTTATTGCGGAACATTCATTTGTGTCGTCGAATGATTCCTACGCAGTTGACGGCATCTCGTCCATCCGAAAGATTTGCTTTATCCAAAGTTTGAATAAAGGATTAATAAGACAAGCAGCAACTCCTCACACTTCTCGCACATTCTAGTTTTGCAGGCAACCCAACGTAACCGACTCCGGCGGCCGACCCGCAGAACCCGCTTCGTTCATCTGGTGAGTGCTGGCGGGGTGGCTTTCAACGACCTGATCTGAGAAGGGGTGGCTTTAGCTGTGCGTTTAGCAGTCGGAGCTGGCTTCCATCCTCCGTCCTCAAGCCTCCAGATGACTGAACACAAGGCTAATAGAAGCAAATCTCAGTATTAATTTGAAACGAATTTATTTTGATCCCGAGATAAGCTGGCGGCGACTGGTTCGTGGGCCATCAATGAATCAAAATCAGTGTTCGCTTTTCTATCGCTTTTCCAGCCGACTTCTGACTAAAGTTGTCGATGTGGAAAAATGATGTTATTCAGGACTACTGTTTTTTTAATTTTGGCCATTTTAAGATACGAGTAATAGTTGCTGTTGGAGTTTATATTGTAGTTTAAATACATACAATTAATTTATGCATTCGATTTACACAGAAAACAAACAATTCTTTAAAATGTTTAAATGACATTTAAAAAGTTTTCAGTTTCCTTGCGTTAATTGATAGCAATCAATCCTCACACCGCTCTTAATTTTTACCACCGACGCTTATGCACATCATGATGGACGGGATGATGCACTTCCTCGCATGGGCCACGATCCAGAGCCACGTCTTGCGTGACTGAGTGGGAAAACTTTTTAGCACGATGTTGTCAACGAAGTCTGTCTGTCTCTCGCACCGAGGAAATGTTTAGAATATTGAATGCTTTCCTCTTCCTTTGCCACCCTCTTTCACACCCTGCGATATGTGCTGCGATACGGTCTGTTGATGGGTCATTTGTGCCAGGCCATGTCGCGTGCAATTGAGTACTTCACTCACTGTTACCACAATTAATATTACCAGTAATGATATTCAAAGCAAAACAAAACATTCAAAAGCGATCGCTGTACTTAATTTAATCGATGTAATTACAATTTCAGTATAGAAAAGTGATTAAGTATTCAGAATGATAGAACACTGTGACTCAGGTTGCTCTTCTTATGTCAAAAATATACTATAAATAAATATATTTTTCTTTAAATGAATGAACTTCTTTACAATCTTCTTTTAGACAGGTAAACCCACAGAAGTGTGAGTGGTGAGTATACATGGGTTCATATATAATACAATACAACTGCGATCCCTCGAACATTTATTACACCATTCGGTATCATTCGGATCTCATTTAGCGATGGTGTAACAATTGCTTTATGGGGCCCATATACATATGTATGTACTTCGTTAGCCACTGCGTTCACTCAGTGCTCCGATATTAAAAAAAGTTCTGTACTCATTCTCCGCTCTCCAACTCGCTGAATGACTGACTACCGGCTTCTAAACTAATAGCATTAAGAATCAAAGTCGGCGTTTTGCAGGGCATCTGAATGGAATCATAAACTACAGAATAAAACCATTCATTTATTGCTGCTGCGCGGGAGGGGAGAGGCTCATCTCGCATAAGCCCGGGCTCTGGGCTCATCGGCGGCGCTGGTGGTAATCTATTAGCACCTTTTGGGAAACATTTACAACTGTCAATCTACATACAGCACGCACGGTAGAAACAACAACAACAAGAAAGTATCCAAGAGGGCGGCTTAAGATGATAACTCTGAAGAGGAAGCACGTATAAACGCTGCTCTTTGCAGCTACTTGAAGTCCCAATCGAGTCCGGCCGAGTGCATCATATGATCTGCATTTCTTTCTTAACGAATGTTTTAAACTTCAACGCAGACAGGCAAATGGAACTAGAACTGGATTCGACTGATTTGGACTAGACTGGAGTTTTTCAAGTTATGAAGTAGTAACGAAGACTGTCTGAAGTAATGAAGACTGAAACTGGGAGTTCTCACACACACACAGTTACACACACTTTAAATTCTTGAAACGTGTCGTGCTTTTTTTTGGAATTTCAAACGATTACTTGACCCACTGTGCATCGTCGGCACTAATATTTCAAGACGTTTTGAAGCTGCTATTGTTGTTGTTGTAATTGTCAAGTTGATTGCAAAATAAAATGTCTGGCATTGTTGTGAGTTTCCTTCTCTCGACGAGTGGAACAGAGCGATGAGTGATAATTATTCATTTCGCCAGAGTTGACAAAGTGCTTTTCGCCGTGCTGCCTGTCAGGCCGAGCAGGTTACTCTGCCAACAACAAGTGCCACTTGACGACTGACAAATGCTGCTGTTGTTGTTGATGCATTCTGTTGTTGTTGTTCGGTTTGTTGCGGCTGGCTGCTTGTATTGAAGGACTACCGACTTCTGCCACAACTTGAAAGTACCCTGTGACACGTACACAACTATTAACCTTGCGATGGAAACGAGAATCAATCTGACATTGACAGACACGTTTAATGTCGATGTGACACCAGAAAATCTATAGAAACTTTCACGAGTCTAAACTAAAGCAACGCACAGCAAAAGGAAAGGAAAATACCATTCAATGTTATTATTTTACACGACTGTTGTAACTGATGACCTTTGAATGGATGTAGATGGGAATTTTATAGTTTATTGGTGACGCTTAAGAAAAATGATGTGCCATAATAAACATAAAAAACGAAAATTAATGTTAGGTGAGGAGTTCACATTATTGAGGACAGATAAATGAGATGAACACTAACTCAATCGGGTTCCACTTACGAGACGTTCAAGCGATTAATTATTACATGATGATAATGTTCTATTAAAATCTTGGAATAGGGTTCAATTAAACTGAAAATACTCAGACGTGAGTTGTACTCGTAGTACATTAACTGAAATGCTGAGAGAAGATGAGATTTTATTCATCTTCTTTACGAAAAACGCATACGTTCTTTTGAAGTGTTTTTATTTTCGCTGGTATAAAAGGAAAATCACCAAATAAACGGCAAAACACATTTTTGCTGTATTCCATTATAATTCTTTTGTCACTTTTTTATCCTGCAGTGATGTAAACTGAAAACCATTTCAACGTAACCAAACGTCAAAAAGAATTTTCGTAATATTCCGGTATAATATGGTTGCTAACTGAAAGTATTAACATCAGTATTTATTGCTGTGGAGGTAAAAATGTTTTACAAAGTGAAAAATTTATCCTGACTCGATCGTGAAAGTGTTCATGAACGAACCGTCCCAAAAGAGTTCATATTAACGTGATCTCTCTCAGCACTGATAAAATCTCACAATTTTTTGAGAAGTGTGACAGTCACAGTGACAATGTGATGTTCGTGTGTACAAAATAAATGACTGTCTCAAAAGACTGTCCACAAACTTGATTCTAATTCAGAACTTTTCATATTAAATATTCATATCCTTGGATTTATTACGGGAACTACTCGTATATTACGTTGTATACAAAGTATGAAATATAAATATAAAGTACTATAAAGCAATTTGTTCTATTATCACACCTTTTTATTAAATGTGACTTTTAATTTCGAGCTGATACACAATCAAACCCTGTCTCATTACTGTTATTTACTCATGTGTAAACTCCAAAAAAACCATCCCTGCAGCTCTCCTGCAACTCGTATTTCAAATCATAAAAATGTCAATGGGCCGAATTCGGCGGTCGTCGACTCCGTTACTGTTTTTACAGTTTTTCAATATGAAAATAATAACAAGGCTGGGTCGTGCCTATTCTTATGGCATAAAGCACTTTGTTGTTGTTGCTGTTTTTCCTTTTAATATCTGCTGAATCATATCATTGAATAATACTCCGAGGATTGCTCGACTTCCGCCCGCTCCGTTGAGAAGGATCCACCGCATTCAGGGAACAAAATACGTTAACAAGCGCGGCAAACGACCGATCGATCGCACATTTGGTCAGATAAGCAATGACTTGCAACTTCTTTAACTGTATGCGTATGTGTGTGTGTGTGTGTTTATTTGTGAGTATATCTTCACTATTATGTAGCCCAAAACGAAACAATTGGACCGAGCTCATGTTTACATTAGACACGTATAATAAAAGTGAGTAACTTTTACTTTTACCGGCGTAAATCCTTCAACGCGCTCTACTCTTAGGCACATATTTAAATCACTGACTGAATTGCTTATTATTACTATTATTATGGATGGCTTATTATTTTCCTTAGAACACAAAAAGAAGTCACTTCATTAAACAAATAAATGTTCTCGTAATATGTTGGTTTAGTAACTTTTTCCATTAGATCTCAATGACTCACTGTGTATACAATAAGAAAACAGTTACTAATTAACTACAGTAATTTTTAAGCATAATTTGACCACTTCTCAGTGTGGTCAACAAACGACACCGTTTCCTGTTATGTAACTTTTAAAACAAAAATAATAGAATTCATACACTGAGTGAAAAACATAATATTTTCATGGGAAATCAGTTTTTGTTAAATTTCAGTGACACCTTTAAATCTTTCCTTTTTGTGAATTTATGAAAAACAACAATAAAATATAATGTTGTTGTAATTAAACTGTACTTACCACGATGTCTGGGTGCGATTTTAACTACTTTAACTGTTGAAATAATTACTTAAACTGTAATTTGCATTATTTTTCTGATAATTTGAGTTCTAATTTGAGTACGTGTTTGACTCAAATTCCTTTATTTGGCAATAGCGAAATTGACAATTAAAGCCAAATCAGCCCTAAATTAGCTGTTAGCATAATTAAATTGGTATAAGAACAAAAACCAATTTTTATTCTGACAGTTTGTGGAACTGAAAATGAAAGCTGTTGAACTAATTAAGTCAAGAAAAGCATAAACTCATCAAATCCAAAACAAACCAGCAGTTTTGTGCTGTTGAATCAACAGTAAAAATGGTAACATTGTAAAATCACAGTAACATTACACAGCATGTTAATCTGCATAATTATTAATCTGCTTTTAATAGATTGTCTTATAATATATATTGTACATCGACAACATTTTTTCCCGGTGTAACTAAAAGTTGAACCTGCAACCAACCTGAGAAATGATTCTTTGAGTACCTTCATTTGAGTGCTTCAGCACAGGTGATGCTGGTCATCATGGCCATCACTACGAATCTGCTTCTGAGATGACTACTTCAGCATCTTATTTGTTTTTTTTTTACTTATTATTATTTATTTATTCATTACGTAAGGAGATTTTTTACAATTTACAAAATAAATATGTATTTTTTAGTTAAAATTCAAATAAATTAATTAAATTAGTACTTAAAAAACATACAACTGCATAAACTAAATAGAAGAATACATTAGAGGGACACTAAATAGAGATGATACCATATGTCTAAGATAATAGATAACATATCTGATATAATAGATAATATCTATCTATAAATAATATCTGCAACATCATGAATCATCTGGAAATCTGCTAAGAAATTCTTATAGTAGTTATGTTTTAATTCATTTAGAATGGTGAGATAAAGGAAGAGACAATAGAAACAACAAAGTGTAAATGCTACCTTCTTTTATCAGGTCTTTGTTTTTCCTCCAAAGTTGCAGTCTGTGTTTGCCTACGAAATGTCAGAAGCAGGAACGAGTGTCAGTCGAGCGCAGCGCCACTTACGTCACTTTCAATTGATTGCAACTCGACTTGAAGAGTCTTGGGAATCATTTCAATCTCTGGGATTCTTCACCAAACTAGAATGATTTTCAAAAAAATTATTCCACGTTCATTATGATTCCGGACTACATAAGCATTGGATTAAAGTGAGAGTTCAACACAACAGAACATAGTGAAGAGCAGAGTATAGTAGAATACAGAAAGACCAGAAGATCACAAGACCAGAAGAAGACTCACAAAGGTAGTTTCTGAAATCAATTGATTTTTTGGGTTAGGACTTTAGAGAGCCCAGATATGGAACTTGGATATGAGCACATTTAATATTGAATATATTTTTGCTATGTACAAAATTACTAAGAAGACAATTAAAATTCGCAAGGATCTCCAAATTTTGGTTTAAAGAAGGTTCGCGAAGAAGCTATCAATTAGAAATGTAAAATGAAATGTGAAATATTTAATTAATATACAATACATAGTCGTATATAAGTTCAAGCATATAGAAATGATAAATGTACTTAATATAACCTAATAAATTGAATCCCGATATTCTGATGTTTGATGATTAACAAACTCACAATGGAAGCTCATAGTAAAGATGCTGGAGGGTCTGTCGGTCGCCTTAAAACTTATCTCCATGTATTCACATATCCATATGTAAGTATTTATGTACGCTGTGATGTCGTCGATGTGGTTTGACAGCAACCATGTCAAATGTTTGAGTTACACGCTTTTTCTCGATGATTATTATTGATTGCTTTCAATTTCGATTTGATTGCTGCGGTGCTGCTTCAAGTAGGCGACCGATAATGATGCGGCTATAAAACTGACATTTTGACAGTTTCAATGTTCACATGTAATAAATAGGAACAGCCGAAAAATCGTCGACTGATAAAATTTCCAATATTTGAAGTAGATTATTTGTTGTCCTATACAAATCGGAAGTATGTATCTTGTAGTGTTTATGAGGTGGCGCCTCCGAACTTAATGACTGATAAAGTGGAAATACCTGGTGGAGTACCTATTCATAAAACATACATAAATATGTTGTACATACATATTTGGATATGTTCTACATATGTACGGACGGGTGTTAACGGATATTATGGTAGATACTATCTTAGATACACAGTAGTAATTAAGTGATCGAAGCTGTCTGTCTGTTTGATTATTCGAGAGGAATAAACCCAGGTTTTCTAAAGTTTGATACCTTTGAATCGCTCGATACTGTGTTGAATTTCGTTAAAGACAGATTTTGTCGATAGCTCTAGGAGGGAAGATGTGAGAAATGGACAGACATTCCACAGTGCCAGTTCCAAAACAAGAGAAGAGAAGGAAACGAAGAACTTATTAACATTTATTAACATGTGCAGTGAACTAAAAAGATACGAGAAAAGAACAAAAAGAACACTTTACTAAACTTTAAACTATTCAACTAAAATATAAAAACAACGCCAGGACATAAAATGTCCTCACTCATTAAAGACCATAATATATTATATACCATATAAAATATACTATATACATATATGTATTGTATTTTGATGTTTAATAAGAAGTCTCTGTTGGAAAATCAAGAACTGGTTTGCTGATTTTTGAAAATTCAAGAAAATTTTACATTCATAATATAATATAGAGACTTTTGTTGTTGTTAAAAATGTATTTTTAAGGTTTCCAAATATTTGATATCAATTATGAAATGGATTTGAGTATGATTTTATAAGTTTATGGGGTTTAATTGTGTGATTATAATGTTTATTTATTTATTCATTATTAGTATTATTATTACCGTGAAGCGGAGTCGAGTGTAGTGTTCCATCTCTGACCTGACCTACAACAATATTTAGCAAGTTTTAGAATATTTTGAATCCGACAAAATCGTGGAATTTGAACAAAACGTGGGAATTGATCGAAAATACGAAGAGGGAGAGCAGGAAACAGAAAGAGAGAGAGGAATAGGGAAGGTCTCTTTCCCTCGAATGAGACTCGAAACAACGAAAATAAGTTTATTATTGAGAAAGAAATTAATAATTAACACCACTGTGCTAAGTTGTGTATCAAGTCGGGTCTAGAAATATACAAGATCTAAAATCTACACCTACACACCTACATATATAAGCGTTACTTGTGATGCTTTGAACTGAACAACAAAACATGAAAATATTGCATTATTTAAGACTGAGTGAAAGATTGATCGTATACGAATATACATAAATCCTATAATTTCTCCATTCTTTTTAAGTTCCAAAATATTATTCAATGAAATTCAAATTTAATTAAAAAAACAATATTTAAAAAGCAATATTAAAAAATTATAAAAAAGAAGAAGATATGTTATTCAAAGATATTATTATTATCATATAATAGAGAGTATATTGTTAGAGTATAGTATATTGTAAAAATTACAAACGGAGAGAAGGCTGAGATTGAGAAATTTCTTCATTTTGTGGTCTTCACGATTGCTGTTTTGAGAAAAGAATAATTTTAATAGACATTAGGTAAACTTCGACGCAAAGCAAAGCATACGTAAGAATAGGTACCAAATTTTACTATAACAGAAATATACAAATATTAAAAGTACCAAAATGGAATATCACACAAACCCGCAATAAAGATAAGAGCATTCCTTTAATGACTGTGGTAAATGTTGTAGAAAAACAAATACTCGTAAACAGCATTTAAATAAGCTCAGTTCTATAGTAGTTCCTCTTCTAACAAGATCACATTTGGGTTTCTTGGGTCTGATTTAAATGCTAGTACATGTTCGATACGGAAAAGAATAGTTTATTGCGATGAACACGCGATCGCCACTGTTGCGGCCGCAGGTATTTTTCCGCACTCTTTATACTTTATGTATAAATTGCAACATTAGCGATGGTCTGCGGTATTTGAGACCGGGACTTACAACGGCGGCAGCGGCGGCGGACCGACATCATAAACCGTTGTTTATCCAAATGCAGTGTGGTAATTAAACAAAAGACGTTTTATGAACATTTATACTGCTTTCAAAATTCTGTAAAACACATCTTTAAATTTGTATATTGGACGATATATTTACTTAGCGCAGGTATTTTAATCATCGGCTGGTTATGGCATGTCTTAAGATGTGCGTTCTTGTAAATCTAATCTTATGGTTATCATCATAAATGGAAACATGATGAGGTACTGGTGAAGTGCCAGATGTTTTATTCTTTATGATAATAATAATAAAAACAATAGTACTAATAATGAGAAGTATAATAATACATCTAATAGACTTCATCATAGACGAAGACAGGATTCACTAACGATACGTGTACGTATATAAAACTGTGTACTAAATTGAGTGTATATGCTTCTATTTATCTCTGTATATGTACTATAGTCTGTATAGAGAGCCATACTCTGAAACTATTACTATTTCTCCCGTATTATGATCTGAATGAGCGATTATTTATTGAACGACTAATTTAACGACTAATTTAACGACTAATAAAATTAGAAACTAACTCAAATTTAACTCAACCTTTAATTTTAAACTCCAATATATTTAAGGATCGATTTCGAAATCGATAGCTTCTTGTGAATTTGGAATTCTAATCGTAAGTTACTCATATACATGTACATATGTTATTTATTTGACTTTAATGAATATATTCATAATTATTGTATTTATATGGCAGTTAAAAACGATAGTATATTGTTTCAATAAAATTAATTATCGCGACTTGTTAATCATGTCAAATGGCGAATCGTGTGTTTGTTGTGTGTTGTACTTAAAGTCAAAAGTAAATAAGTAAGTAAGTGTTAAAAATCTGTTTACACTAATTAAGCTTATAAATACAAATTTATGAAAATGCAAGCAAAAGTAAAAAAAGAAAGCAAAAACTCATAAGAACATATAGTATAATATATTAGCCAAAGTATTTGCGTTCGAGGACTTCGGATGTAGAGAAGCTGAAAAGTGATTTCGAAACTAAACTAAAAATATTCCTCAACAATTCGTACAAATATTTTGAAACAGCGAATTGTCACAAACATTTGATTTAATTTGGATTTCAAAAGGTTTGCATTTTAATTGCATGCATTTTGCTTAAATTTCTGGACACTTTTGTTCGCTTTCGTAAGACTTTACGTTGTGTTACTGACCACTTGAGTTGCAATTCTAAGCATTTCTCTAGGAAATTTTTTAAAACGCAGAGATTCAGTGATAGATTTCAGTGAAATGGCAACAATCTGCCATCTGGTGGCAAACAATTATGACAGTTATCTAATAATATTGATTGCTGTAAATCACTGTGAAATAGTTTCGAAATATTGGCTCTATTATTAGCTGTGAATTCGACTGATCACAATTTTGTGATTACTAAGTGATTGTGATGAATAAAAGCTGTAATAATTCACTTTTTTAGAAATTCCTACAACTTTTTTAACAAATGTTCTCTAGACGACAGCTTTTTCCGTTCGTTTCGGTTTGACAACCGTTTCGCCATAGAGTGAGTAGTGAATGAGTAGATCATGATTCAGAAAGAACGTAACATGGCTGGAAAGTATGTGAAAATACCAACAACATCGGCCTTTTTCGTTTTTTTTTGTGAAACATGCAACGCATCACTTCTGATAAAAATCACGAAAAGCACAAAACGGAATCAGCGATTTCTGTTTCGTGTGAGTATGCATGATACCCACAATCAAATGTCATGAAATGTAAAAGAAATAAAATCGCTCTGTCAATTTCACTCACTTTTTCACTACGCGTATTTTCAATGTTTTTTATCCTTGCATCAAATCAATAAATATTGAAATATTGTCTTTTATTTTTACATCGTTTTTATAGTAGGACGCATGGTTATTTGTTAATTAATATAAATAATAAAAAAATATAAAATAAAAAGGACAAAAATAATGATAGTTAAAGAGATAATGAAATTAGTATAAAAATGAAGTGTATAAATGAAATAAGGAAGCAATTTAATGAAAATACATCCCTCATCATAACACTCATTCATCGATTCATGTTTTTCATTAGTGTTTATCAACAATTGTTATGTCCCATAAATCGTAACCAATGGAGCCAATGTATTTGGCAGCAGGTACACTTTATAACACTTTAAACACATATTAAAGAGCATCTTCCTTCCGCTTCCCTTCCCGCAACTCCTCCGGTTACTCTGCAGTATTTTCTGAATACCGGCCGCAAGTAATTCGAAGGATTCATTGAGTGAAATGAATGATTTTAGTTTACCTGCGGTCAGTGCGGCACCACTCGAGGCAGCTCGATTGCTCGAACAGAATGCGTATAAAAGAAGCGTTGTAAACACTTAATTAGAGCTCGTTACATGTGAGTCCTTCCCGGAACGATGTACTGTGTAATGTACATCTACGCAACACAGCCTTCCATTCATGGGAATGCCCAATTTGCACCTCTCAAGGAAGTGCAGGCCTTGATGATGCATTTACGCGATCCTGCGTGACACACGCCTGTTCCTCGCACGCCTGCGGCTGTGGCGTCCCGGGGTTAACAATCCATTAAAGTTCCAGCCTCAACGTTTATCCACTTTCATGCAATTCTGTTTAGGTTATGCTCGGTTTAAGGTTGTGAATGAAATACGTTAACTTTTATTATTCGGCTTTGGAGCCCTGCTGCAAAAGTTCACCGTTCGCGAGCGAACCAGAAGTGTAACTGCGAAAGACGCACCAATACGTTTGTTCTTCCGGAGGCAGCTGCGACATTGGAACACCCAAACCTCAAACGTGAATTAAAAAACAAGCATACTTTAAAAATTAAATGCCTCATTCATTCAGTTCAGTTGTTCGGTGGTTCAGTTTTCAATTTTTATTTAAAAAGTAGTCGTTCTCTTAGCAAACAATCATTCGCGCCGCATATCGGGCAATCAGCCCAGCCACCCCAGTCACCCCGGTCGCCTCCTCGTCGCTGGCCGCAGTAGCAACGAAAGAACGGCACCATCTTCGGCATGTTATCACCACTTCTGCTCTGGCTCATTCAAGTCGCACGAGTGCGGATGGAACAATCAATAGTCATGGACACTTTTGCACGAGGAAGGAGCACCCGTTGAGCGGCAAGGAGCCCGACCAGAGAGCGGCGACCGATTAGACACCCGTTGAGTATGGAGTGCCTTGGTGTTGGTGCAGCCAGAACGCTTGGCCAACGAAGGGGCGGGCGTTCATTCGGCTTTCACTCCGCCCATGTTGCCTTAGCAACCAGCACTATTAGAGATCAGCTTGGGTGAAAAGACGCAAAGCAGTAGCAGCAGCAACAACAACCACATGTTCGTGCATAGATAACGAACGTCAACCAATGCGCGTGCGTACTGCAGAGCAGCCAGGACCAAAAACAGCCAAAACCAGGAACTGGTTTCGCTCTCCCGTGCCTCACACGCCGTGTGTACGTAAGAGAACAAGGGGATGGCCGTCACTTGATGTCGTCTCGTTCGCTCGACGTGCGGTTGCGAGCGCGGCGGATGATTGGTAAGGCAGAGAAGGTGGTCGGCACTATTGGACGATAGAAGCACAGAGCTGCAGAGAGCTGCATGTATACAAAAAAAGCTGGCAACGCAGCGAACTCAGACAATACAAAAACTACAGTCGGTGAGGGTGCGAGTCAACCAGGCAGCCAGCCAGCCAGCCAGCCAGCTCTAGAAGAAGAACACTTAAGCGTGGCTCGAATTTGTTAGTAAGCCAAATAGTAAGCAAGCATTCCCCTCTGCAAACAGTCGCATTCAAGAGCTCAAGCTAGAGAGTACTCGAGCGCGAAGCAGATACCGGACACGCACAAAGCTGTTGTGGATTGTCAAATAAAAATACTTTAATTTGGATTTAGTGTGCAGAAATGGCAAACAAATCAATTAACAAAAGTGATTGAAAGTGCTGTGAATTATTTAAGCCGTGTTCAAACATTAGACTTGCTTATGCGGCAACCGCGCTGAGCAGCAGGAATACAGACAGTGCGCCGTGGAGATGGTAAAAACATTGCCGATAAAAAGCCATCCATTTTTAATGAAATTAAAAGCAATTGAAATGCGATAAAAAACTAGTTGGTTTATAAGTGATAACGATTCGGAAAACGTTTCCGTTTTTGTGAAGAACGGACACTGAGTGAAGAGTGCAGTAGTGTCGCCAAGTGTCGCACTTCCAGGTGCTTCCTATAGTTTTTTCTGGCACAGGAATCGAAGGAACAGCTGTCAACATAACCGCTCAATTCCTGAACAGCTTCCTGAAGGGATCAAACCCTCATCAAACCTCGATCGACATCATGCAGAAGCTGTACTCGGACTCCGCGCCCAGCGGGCCGGTGAGCATGTCCAGCGGCGGCGGCTCGAATGGCGGAAACAGCGGCGGCGTGGGCGGAGGTGGCGGAGTTAACCCGACCGCCAACGGAGGCATTGTGACATCCAACGGCGGCACGATGAGTCCGCTGACCCGCTCGGCGTACACGATGAATTCGATGGGGATGCCCGTCGGTGGGATGTCGTCGGTGTCGCCGCAAAGCGCTGCGGTGTTCGGCTCCAGCGTGTTGGAGTCCGCCGCCGCCGTGGCCAGCATGGGCGGCAGCATGGGCGCCGCCGCTGCCATGAACTCGATGGCGGGCAACTGCATGACGCCCGGCTCGATGAGCTACGCCTCGATGGGCTCGCCGCTGGGCCCGATGGGCGGCGGCTGCATGGGCGGCGGCATGTCGACGATGGCGGCGATGGGCGGCTACACTTCGATGGCGGCGGCGGCCAGTGCTCGCGACCTGGACGGCGGATCGCCGAACTCGATCAACAGAGCGCGAGTGGACAAGCCGACGACATACCGACGCAGCTACACGCATGCCAAGCCGCCGTACTCGTATATATCGCTGATCACGATGGCCATCCAGAACAACCCCACGCGCATGCTGACGCTCTCCGAGATCTACCAGTTCATCATGGACTTGTTCCCGTTCTACCGCCAGAACCAGCAGCGGTGGCAGAACTCCATCCGGCATTCGTTGTCGTTCAACGACTGCTTCGTGAAGATCCCGCGCACGCCGGACAAGCCAGGGAAAGGCTCCTTTTGGACTCTGCACCCAGACTCCGGCAACATGTTCGAGAACGGGTGCTACTTGCGGCGCCAGAAGCGCTTTAAGGACGAGAAAAAGGAGGCCATCCGTCAGCTGCACAAGAGCCCGTCGCACAGCAGCCTGGAAGCCACCAGCCCCGGCAAGAAGGACCACGAGGACGCCCACCACATCCACCATCACCACGCTCGTCTGGAGCACCACCACCAGCACCATCACAAGGACACAAACGGCTCTGTGGGAGGCGGCGGCGGTGGCGGCGTCGGCGGCGTTCTCTCCAATCACAACAAGGACGCCGAGGCCCTGGCAATGCTCCACGCGAACGCCGAACTGTGCTTGGGCCAGCAGGTGCAGCATGCGCCCAGTCATCATCATCAACATCACCACCACCAGCTGCAGCAGGAGGAACTGACGGCCATGGTCAACAGATGCCATCCATCACTCATCAGCGACTACCACTCCTCCATGCACCACTTGAAGCAGGAGCCCTCCGGCTACACGCCCTCCAGCCACCCGTTCTCCATCAACCGCCTGCTGCCCACGGAGTCCAAGGCCGATATCAAGATGTACGACATGAGCCAATACGCCGGCTACAACGCCCTCAGCCCACTCACCAACTCACACGCTGCCTTGGGACAAGATTCCTACTACCAGAGTCTGGGATACCACGCGCCCGCCGGCACGACCAGCTTGTGACATCACCAGTACCCCCTGGCTTAAGGGCGAGCCGACCAGATGCTGCGGAACAACTCGGCCGGCAGCATCTTCGGTGGAGCCAACTCCAGCGGCAACCACCCCGACTTACAACCATCCCTGGAACAACAACACCCTCAACACCAGCAGCAACCACGCAGGGCGGGCGTCCATCAGAAGCCGCCGCCATCGTCGTCGTCGCTCTACGGCACCGGCATCCAACACAAGCTGCAACACGCTCCTCTACCGCCGGACCAGGAAGACGAGGTGTCCAACATGACGGCCGACCTGAACGAGGAGCAACTGCAGCAGGCCCATCAACACCAACAGCAGCTGTACAACAACTATCAACAGTACGCCGCCTCCTACCGCAACTGGAACCACAGTCTGACCCTGAACGGCGCTGCGGCTCTGCAGAACCTCCTCTAGCAGCGTCACTAAGCAACCGCGGCTACACGCAACGCTCTCAGCAGGAAGCTAGATGGACCCAGGACCATGAATACGCAAGACGACGGAAGCTCCTCCACGGCACTCGTTAGATCTCGCGGGAGGTCGTGGCGTGGAGCGTGGTCGTGGCAGGGGCTCCCCACCTACCGATGATGGAACGGTAGGTATTCCTTGCACCGATTCGGACGACGTCCTGCAGCACACTTGTGCGTCTTAATTCGATGAATTTTCGCGTGTAAATACGGTCCTAGATTTTATTTCGTTTTAAATTCTCAGAATAGTTTTAAGAGAGACGTTTATCAAGATCTTTAGAGAAGGGTTACGTATACAGACAGACATACAATATATACAAAACATGTTCTTTAAGCAGCAATCAAAAGTGATGTAGTTTTAAGGGAGTTCGATGTCAGCAGCAAAGCATCGTAATTAACTCTAAACACTTCTTATAGTTATGTCAATGGAGCATTATTTTCTCTTTTGTTTATAGTTTATATCGTTCTTCTGACAGTAGTACTTGTTTCGAACCCACTCCCATCCAATCAACTTCTATGCATCTGATGCTGAAACTTTGTGCCATTGTTTCATTTTTATTGATTATTTTAAGTATTCCGAAGTGAGTAGTTAAACCGTGATGAGAAATGCTTATTACTAAGTTACTTACATACATTGGATAAGTGCAATTTTTAGAGGTCGCAGTCTTCAGCTGCTCCTGTAAGCAAAATTTATATAAACGTAAAGCGTAATCGAAATCGAAATCGAATCGAAATGATCAAACAACCAACAAGAATCTGCATATTCAATATTACAATATTCTGATTATTTACATTTACACATTTATTTTAATTTCCTTTGCAGTAGACTTTACTGAACAATGTGAAACATATGCATATATATATATAAATATAGTACTTTAATTTAGTCTAATCAAGCTGTTCGAGTTGTATCGATGCTGGATCTAGTTTATTACTATGACATGGCTACACATACAACAACACAACCGCGCAGATATGTATAAATAAACACACGAAAACACAAACACACACTCTTTATTATTTAGCATATAATCCATGGATTATATATAGATTAAAGTAAATACAATATGTATAGGAACTATGTACATATTATATACAAACACACATTGATAATAACTTTAACATTAATATTTTTACGAAAAAATGTAAACTCTTAAGATTCTAGCCCTAAGATTTGAAAGCAGGTTATTTATTGTGAATAATGAGGGTGGGGGTGGATCCGTCGCCCCTCTCGAAATGAACATCTGTTGGAAAATATTAACTTTTGTTTACAGAAATTTTATAAAATAAAAACTTTTTCAAAGTAACACATCCTTATTACGTATAAAAATAAACCTAGTTAAAATTTAATAAAAACTTATTTTAATGTTTTAATCCTGTGCGTTTGTATTGCTTTCTTTGAATTTGAATGGTCTTTTTGGTCCTTCAACCATTTTGCCCAGTTTTTAAACTATTTTTCCCGATGCACTCGTAAAAGTGTCCTCAAAATTGTCTTCAAAATTGTTTGTCGTCTTGTTGTTTGTGGTTATTTCTCTGTGGAAATGTTTAATAAGTTATTCATAGTCTCTTATAATGACGCCAAATTCAATATTAGTAGTAATAGTTTTGTATTATTAACGATATAATAATTCCTTAAAAGAATAAAATCCTCAAAAGAACAGATCGTTTTGCAATGAAGAAAACTATAGTTTATCATATCAAAAGAACACATTTGTATGTTTGATGTACTCCTACATTATTATCGTTAATATAGGCTGTTTCTGTTTCTATCGCTATACATTATAACCTTTGGATTTACACTACTTATTTATGGACACCATTAAGGAAACCTACTAATTTACGGAGTTATTTTTCAAAATCTAGTTCCTTATCATTATTAAAAGTACAGAAGGAACGAGAACTAACAAGCTATAAGTTCTTATCTGTTAAATAAACACGTGTGATAATTTACATATATGTATGTATGAGTATGTATATATGTACATATTGTATATAGAGATAAATATATATGAGATCTTAATTGAAATACTTTCGGACTTAAATGTTTCTAACATGAATGCATGTTAGAAGTTAGTAAACGGAAAAAGGCCAAATTACGGATGGTATACAAAACTGAAATCTGCGCAGCAATGCAGCTAAATTTAGTATTATCAACTACCAACACTATACTATAAATATTATAGCATAAACACTATAAGAGACACTCTCGTATTATCGAGAAAAGGATACAAACTTCTACAAATTCATTAAGTAACCAGAATAAGTCGCAAGCTTAAGTTAAACTTAAGATCTTAAAGTTAGATCGGAACAACTGACCTTGTACAATGATATAAATATTGTTAGATCCTAGAAATAAATTCTTTTAAACGAGTATCTTATCACTATCATAGACGCAGATAGAGAATTGGTCGCTATGCATTTGGTCATCCACGGAATCTTTCCCGAAGATAGCACAAATACCCCTACCTATCTATCTATCTATGTACTCGTATTGGGAATATCGGGGCCTATTATCGGAGCATAAAAGACTACGAGTTTGCATGTGTGTGTGTGTGACTTGCAGTGTATTATCTTTGCTATTCGTACTATCAAAGTTGTTGACTGAACAAATAACATTCATTCGAATTGCATTTGGAACAAAGACAGTCTCAGGCAGAACATCCATGCGAAACGATATACGATACCGAGACGGTTATCTGCTGTCGGTTATATTTACCTCTATTAAAAAATTAAAAAATTGAAATAAATTTCAAGATAAATTTTCACCTTTTATTAAGCGATAAGAAAGTAAAGCAAAACAGATACTGAGATCATTTCATTTACTATTTAATAATCTTTCTCTTCAGTTTAATTAAAAACTAATAGTTACTGATTTGAGTTCATATGACCTTGGAAGTGCGATCAGTGGTTGGGGGCTATTAAAGGCTCTTTTAAAGGGATTCAAGGGATTTTAAAGGGACTCAAGATTACAAAGTCGACGATGTAGAGCAGGATGAGTGTGGTTGAGACCTCCCAGTTGATTTTAAAGAGTATGTAGCTGTCTTCGAATTTCAAGTTACTAAAAACACGGCCAGAACTCCAATGTCTGAAACCAGGAGGGCTTTAATTCTAATCTAAAATTATATATTTATTTGTATTTTCTTAGAAAAATGTGTTTAAAGAATCCTAGTTTTAAAGAATCTGAGTTTTAAAGATTCGGGGAATAAATTGAATATTATTAAAAGTTTGACTCAATGATTATCAATATTATCGCCTGCTTGTCTTTAAGTCTTTACATCGGGCTTTACACTGTTTCTGTTATTTTGCTCTGTCCTCTAAATATTTTCCAAAATCGCTCAAAAGACTCGCCCTACATAACGATTATTATAGACCAGACTGCGTTCGTCATCGATAATTTGAAAGCAAAGCCGCAAAATACCAGGGGGAAGTACATAAGTACATATATACACACATACATATAGAGTACATGAAACATAAATCTATACGACCAAAAAAAAGCAATTTCAAAACCACTCTACATTTTCTCCAATTTTATACTTTAATTAATTTGTTTAATAATTAATACTTAAGGTAGACAACAATTGCTGAATCGCTGAAAGTATTTCCTAAGATATGGCATAGCATAAGAGTACCACCATCAAAAGAGACCAAGATTTGGGGGACCGAAGATACTGATGGCGTTGTGGCAGCGTGGGGGAGGGATGGCGATGTTGAGGACAGCTTGCGCAATGAATCCTGGGCCACTCACTGTGTCTTCCTTGTGTGACATGCGCCCTGAAGTCACGTCGTATGTAAGAATTGTATACATACACTGCGTGTGCATGTACGACTGGATACATACTCGGACATACATACGTATTTATGTATGTATATAATAATTAAGTTCGGGGGTAACTGAACATATCGAAGAAGGGTGCACGAGAATAAAACTGCTTTCGTGTCTATGTGAAGGTTCTACCTACAAACATACATACGTCGACATTTTGGAATAAATATAAAAAAATATACGTAGATATATAAGTACATACTCGAAATAGAATACGCAGGATGAATAATCACGAAAAAGGACATGAGAATAATAAAGCAAAAAGAAAGACAGGAATGATATTGATATCATTAATAAGATTTCCTTTAATCGCTCTGAAATTGAGACAGATTTCACTTGCATACAGCAAAATCTTTAACAGTTCCATGTTGAATTTATGGGGTTTATTTATCATTGTATCACTATATAGTATTTTGAGTGTAGAGACGCAGATGTATCCTCAGATGATATCCTCAAAAGGCTCGAAAAGATGTTCCAGGAAGAACTTTGAAGTAGATAGTAGATAGATGGATACATGTATAGATAGATATGTAAAAGTTTTCTGCCATGGCGGAAATATGCTCAAAATTGAAGTGAAAGCAATGGCGCTTTAAGGGGTTAAATTTTTGAACGGCTCTCAAAATTCATTGAACAGCTCGAGAATGCATTATTTCATGTTAGTACTTCATTTGTCAAATTGAATATAATTATTGTCACTATAGACTGTAATTCATCATCTTTTAACCGGCCATTTTATATATATTCTTTCTAACTAAAACTAAATTTTAATAAATTAAAAAGAAATGCCCGCTGCGAATTGAAGTCAAGTTAAATTTATGAAGTTAATCTGTTAGCGAAGATCCTGTCTGTTTCAATTAATAAAACACCCAGTCTGTACCAAATGTAGTATATAGTCACCCGTTATAATACTTTAATGTACGATATTATCGATAAATTGCAATAAATATCATCTCTTGTGTGTACCAAAATAAAATTTCATCAAAAATAAAACATAGTAACATCTAACATTAATGCACCCCCTCTTCAACCTTCTGCTCCTTCTGACAAAGGTTTTCGCCTGGTTGATCCGTTGAATGGGCGAATTCATTTAGAATTTATATGCAACGCCTTCTAATTTAAATTGTGGAGCAGACTGCACCCGACTCTACTCGATTCTCTTCTCTGAAAAGCATGGAGCACGAGGTTTGCTTCAGACCACAATCTCTACTAATGTAGAATAATGAAATATATCATGTATACGAGTATAACTTAAAATAAAAGCCTGCAAAATACCGAGTCCCGAGCCTGTGCACATGAAAAACGACGATCCCAGCTACCAACCATGCTACCTTGTGGCACAATACATACATACAACGTCACACACACACACACACACAGATGCATTTGGTTATGCTTAGAGTATGAGTTCCGCTTCATCCGTCGGTTGGTGGCTCCATGTTCTCCTACATTTTTCATTATAATAATTCCTTGTAATTAGGTTTTCGAAAGTTAATTAAAATTCGGTTACGGAAGCGGAAACTTTTTATGTACGCTCCGGAAGCGGGTGAAAAGGAAGAAAGAAAAGGATTTGGACTTTTTTGCCGAAATACCTGCACCACTTTAGTTTATGAGATGGTGCGGTGCGTTGAGCAGAATCCATACCGGAGCATTTTCGGGACATTTTGTGTAAACATTTCAGTGAAATTAAAAAGTACACATTTTATTTTAATGAGGGAAAATGTGTCGTGCAGTTTGCTCGGCACCTCCGAGCCACATCCACATCCTTATCCACAGCATGGCGATGACAACGAGCAACGACCACGAACCAGAACAAGAACGAGGACGAAATATGATAATTAAAGTGATGATTCGGATATAAATGTGGTTATCTTTGACCAGCAGACGCTTTCTGATTAAAAGGCAGAAATGAGAGAAGTTTGAAGAGCTGTGAAACTTCACCGAGTCATGAGCCAAAGAGGCATTGGAAGAACACGATAACCGAAGTGTGTCCTGTGTTCCCTGTCTTAGAAGCGTTTCAGCTGAACACTTTCCAAGCTAATCAAACCGAGTCCAATAAAACACCCAAAAGTATACCGCAAGGCAGAGGGACGGGATGGACAAAGTGTGTGTCTGTGCTCTATCAACACGAACCGCTCACCGAACACCAAAAATACGAAGAAACTACTTCGTGACTAACAACGAGTACTTTGGATTAAGCAGGCAGGGATTCGAAGGGTCACAACATCAGTCACAATATTGGTGACGGTGTTCTATTGTTGTGCAGTGGAATCCTTTCGTCAGGAAATTAATAAAAATCACGAAACGATCGACATCATAATTGGAAACGATGATGGAAACCTTTTCCAATGATGATGGACAAGAGTGGTCCAAGCGAGTGGTCATCAAAGGACAGACGACTTGAAAATATATCGTCCAATCGTTACGACAATCATGAGCAATCGAGATTGCGTTATTGTAGGCAGATTAATCTACAAATTGAATTTAATCCAGCGCATTATGCGGAGGTTTCTTTTAAAATGCATACACGTGCCGACGCTGGCCCATGACGCCGCTTCGCTCTGCCTTTTTGCATGTGAAGCGTGTCGCCGCAGCCCCAGGACCATGCTACATATTTTCAGAACATATTGAAAAGAACAGTTATCATTCTCAGTAGACACAAATCTTCTCTAATAAAACAATCGACTCTTCGAAAGTGCAGTCCTCTGGAACTTGGAACTTTGCAACAACAAAAGAATGATAAGACTTTAATTGTCGTTGTACATCAATATAATCATCGTTGCTTTTATGAATATAAATTTAGTCCCTTCTTCGTCTTCTTCCTGGTTAATTCAGCACTCAATCTACGTTCAGCTCTAATATTGATGACGTTATGGCAGCCATGTTTATCGTGCTACTTTCGGAACAGACATCCATCAAATTTCGGCGAGAGCGTGGAAGCGTTGTGGAGTGACATGACATCGATACCCCAAAGGGTGTGACAGTGACAGATGCGATTCCGCCTTATCGATTGGAAACACACCTTAAAAACACGCCTGCCAAACATAAAACATGGATTATAGTCTTGTGAATTTATGTGCGAGAATTTATTCTAAATATTATTACTTTGCATAAAATAAAACTTCCATTTAAGTTAAATTGTAATACAGACTGATTGAAAATAGCTTGACGAGTAGTTTTAAGCAAGGAGTTTTTTGCTGGAACGAAGGAATTCTTTAGCGAAGATTAAAAATAATCAGGATTAAAGAAGGAATCAGCAGGTTGGTACGATAGAGCAACTGTTGGATGCAAAAAACTGTTGTTTTGATGATATCGTTTGTCACCTCGATAAGATCCAAGTTAAATAAGATTACTTAAATTTCCCCAATAAAAGAATATAGTTTCGAAATAGCTTGAAATTCTGTTGAATCACGTTTTCACCACGTCTCCACAAGCAAACAAAATTAACTCACCAACTAACCACTTCTGAGTATGAATTCGCGAACATTTAAGCACTGAACCGTTTGGCGATCAACACTGACCAGGACTGGGGTTTGTGTCATTGGGGTACGATCCACACACACACACACACACACATATTAGTGCAAATACCAGCAACACCAACTCACACATAATGTGTCCTAATTCACAATTAATGAGAAATTCGTTCGGCTGGCTGGTGAACGCGTGTGCGAAAATATTTGCACAATAATTAATTGAATAATGTCAATAAATTTCCAACACATGCTGGAAAATCTCTAAAACATTCAAATACCAAAACGTCGACAACAACAACAACAGAACAACAGAAACAACATCGTAGCAATACCGCTACGAATTCGGAATTCGGGACTCGAAATTGAAGCTGAAAGCTGTATACTGCATACAGAATACTGAAAACTATCGTAGGGATCGAGGTCTGAGGGCCATGCGACTCTATGCGATTGGGCGGAACAAATCGACACGAATCAACACAGCAGATTTGTCATTAAGTTTTCCTTCCATTCGCATTGTGCTGCAGTCGAAGTTTGCTCTTCAATTGCTTCCAAATTGTGTTTGCCGAGTGTGTGGCGCTTGTGACGGAGCGACGACGAGGTTCTGCTTGGGTGCGATTTGCATATGGCAGCAGGATCGAGAAGAAAAATGATGCCACGAAACAGACGAAGGCGGCTCGAGGACGAGGGACGCTCTTCTCAAATTAAACACAGTGAAGCAACAGTTGTTTCGACATTTCGTCCATATGGAAAACTAACTTGGCCCAATGCCCCAAATTCGCTGTATAATGCGCCCACCCCCTCTCTCCTGCTTCTCTCTCAGCGTCCGGCGACGGTGACGTTATCAGATGCTGAAACGTTTGTGTTGTTTCAGAGAACGACATCGGAATGCCGACGAAAGGAGTCCTTAGAAGGGACAACGTCTCGTTGGGACGACGCATTAACAATAAAGTTTCCTTGTTCAAACATGCAATAAAAACAGCAACACAAACAGCTCATAAAACACACACACACACACACACACGTATGAGTGAAGAGTGGAGAGGGTCTCAAATGGCACAGCGATGTCACATAACAACTCTTTGAATTTGACGTATTTTGGACGTCGTCACTGGCGTTGTTGTTGTGGTCGTCACCGGAACCATCATCATCATCATCATCATTCTCACTAACATTCTGGAAGTTTCAATTAAATAAATCAAAAAAGCAAATACAAATACAAATACAAAAGCAAAAGCAAACACAAACAGCAAATGTTTTATGTGACGACAACGCATTTAATTGATAAACAAATTTTTATAGTCAACAGAATCTCCCACGATGAACGACAGCGAGGTGTCAGTTGGCAGAAAGAGAAAACAATAGCAAAAACTAAGAGACCGAAACCAACGAGAAAAAGAAGCAAAACAAGTAAGAGTACCATGGATAGACCACCGCCAGATGCACGAATTAGGATATTGAAATTGATGATGTCAATGAAACTGCGGTAATGACATGTGTCATTCATCAGTCACCAGCAACTCTTTTATAATTCACAAGGTTTTGAAAATTCCCCATTCTGCAAGGTATTCGTATTCGTTCAGGATTGTTTTCGTTAAGGATTTCCCAATAGGTTTTTACGGAACAAAACGAACAAGAATAGAAGAAGAAAAACACAGGGAAAAGAGAGAGCATTTTAATCAGCGAAAAGCGGACATCCTCACGTTCCTGAGACGACAGCAGTTTAAAAGCGGACGCACGCGATAAACACGTTATGTAAACGTTACCACAATTTTAATCTACGAGTAATAAATCGAAATCGAAGGTCTAATTTTTGGTGTGTATTCGTATGTATTTTTAGAAATATTTTTCCTTTGGAGGAGACACGACCAAGAAAATAAAAACTAAATAAAATTGACGAAGTCCTGGCCGAAAAGTTTAAGATGCCAGAAAAGAGACAATAATAACAACAATAATAACATCATCATCATCTTTCGTTCCCGTGTTTCTTATCCTTGTCGATATCATTGTACATGTGATGTTTTTCTAAAGACGTAAACACAACAAGCGAAGGATCCTGCTTAAGCCAAAGGATCAGTGAGGATGATCCTCAATTTCCGTTAGCAAGTCAAAATCACCAGCGATCGCGAATAAGCAGTAAAGTAGTATTACTTGAAATACAGACAAGCAGAAGAGCAGAAGAATGTAAAAAATCATTAATTCAGTTATTCATTCATTTATTCATTCATTCAAGAAATCGAGAAAACTCTAAAATGTCCGAGGTTTATCTCTCTTTTGCTTCCCGGAGTCTTCTTATCCGGCTCTGGATGATTGAAAGCCAGCTCAGATCAATTGGGCGTGTATTTTAATAATTGTATTATCCAAGTACATCACAACTGGAGGTTGGAAACAAGCATTTATCGAGTACCACTTCGTGCAATTACAGAATCCACAGACACAATCCAGACAGAGTTCTGGTTTGCATGGGTTTCCGGTTGCTAAAAGAATAGAATCTGGTTTTTCATTCAGATTGAGAACAATTTGACTTTTGTTATCGTTATCACGAGTGTATAGTATACGAGTATATAAGATACTCATACAGAACTCTGAGTACGCTATTCGCAAGGATTGAATCCCGAGTGCCGGCTGAGGAGGTGAGCTTAAATAATTTTTATCTCCTTCTCGCTCCTTCGCTTTTGTTCATTCAGTGCTCACTTTTAAAGATTTTTAATGATTGTAATTACGGAATTTCAAAACTTTTTTTGATAAAATACGATGTCGACTTCAACTTTATGAATGTCCTTCGGGTTGCGAGTATGAATGACATTTCAATTTATTCTGAAGCCTATTTTTAATATGAATTTCAAGTGAGATTAAGAAATGGTTTTGAAATCCGCTGAAAAAGCTGACATTCTGAAATTCAAACGCTGAGTGGCTGAGAGGAGATCCTGTGAGGCTTCAAAATTCCCTGTCGAGAGAGTTAAATCTGAAGAGAATTGAAGTGGATTACAGAGAGAAAAAAGGGTCTTAATTAAAAGAGTTTACTTATCTACATGCGTATGTGTGTTAAATCATGGTTTTGTGATTATTTCTGAACTCGTGGGGAACATGGGTAAAAACATTTCGCTTCAGGGTTTACATTTTAAAGTGCTAACATTTTACGAACCACTGAAACCTTCTTAGTTATTATTTTCTCTGTGTATCTGTCAATCATTCCTGTCTAATGGAAAATATTGGATGGAAAAAGTATCTTGGAAGCAGTCAATTCGAGCAGATGGTGGATTGTTGGTATTTCGCTGGCATGCAAACATCGCTAACGGTGAACGGCAGGTGCGACAGTCTGTCGAGTGTCGTGACTGACGTCGCGGGATGTCAATAACATGTCTTGGCAGCACTGGGCACCGGAGTGGGTGGTTTCGAGCGTAACAGCTGCCACGGCCAAGAAGTCAAGTTGATGTGAACAGCAGGTCGATTGCGATAGCGGTAACTTATTGCAAGTTAGTTGGTTATCTTATATCTCAGTTAAAGTTCAGTGAAAAGCTTAACTAGGCTACATAAGTGAGAACTACTCGTAAAGTACTCATATTTGATCTATAATCTGGCACCTGGAAAGCACGCATTAATTGACAAAATTGTTAAAATTGTCAAAAGTTTCTAATCTTTGAGCCTTTGCGTCGAACACTATCGCCTCCTGCGGTTCGTCGCTTGGCCATTTATATTCTATTATCACAAAACATTTGCTCGAGTGACAACTAAATTAAACCATTTGTCGCGGCTTATTTTCACATATGCTTCCATTTGACACGCCAAGTCGGTTACTGTGCCCCTGCCCCGCGCCGATTCACAGGTTGCCACACGAACCCGGCCACTTGGGGGTAGTATGGTCGACGTACCGCTTCAGTTGAACGTGTTGACGACCCTTCCGAAGGGTCGCCGTTTACTTGGCGAACGACACGAATAACTAACCAACAATAATAACAAAAACAACTGCACAACCACCCATCAGCGCCCGGTAAGATTTGGATTCGGATTCGGATTTGGTACTTCGGCTGCTGCGGCTGTTCCCACTGAGAGCGGTTCTGAGTTCCCTTCCTTCCCTTCCTGTTGCTGTGATGTTAGTGATGCTTTATTATTTTTGCGTTGGTGTTGTTGTTCTTGCTATTGTTTTTGGTTTTTGTTGGTCTTGCTTGTTGTTGTTGCTGTTCGCTGTTGTTGTTTCTGTTGTTGTTTGTGTTGTTGTTTGTGTTGTTGTTTTCGGTTGTTCCACTTTAATTGTGAAGCAAATGGAATTTCCTTCATTCATAAACTTCAGGGTGGATATGTTTTTGTGTTTAATTCCGGTTAAAGTGCTAATGCATTGTTGTTGTTTTTAGATGATTGCCTTGAATGGCACTTTGGAATATTCAGGAGAGCCTTCACTATGGGACAAATTATTGTAGGAAAAAGCAGAGCACGAAAACTGTCAGGAAAATGAGACAAGTCAACATTTCGGTGGCTTCTCTAATGCGGACTTCATATAATATGACTTGACTAACTATTTAATTGAATGTAAAAATAAAATTAACGAAAGAATTTCCTATCAATCCATTTACATACTATTTACTATTACATTGCATTTTATTATACCAATGAATCCAATGAATTCGCTCCACTGTCGAAATATTCATGTTCATTTGCAACCCTGGATTCCTGATCGAAATAGCTTTTAAAAACGTTTAAAATCTCAGCTGAGAAGCGTTTAACGAAAGCAATTCTTCCACCAACGACTTGAATGAAACACATCCAAACAACACCGCCAACAACAAATTATTATAACGAATCCTCTTGCAGCAGTGACGCGATTGTGATTGCGATCTGCTGGTGCAGGCCAATATAAGGGCAATAAAATAATTGTGACAATAAGCGTTTCATTAGAAGGGCGCTGATCTGCGCCCACCCTCGGACGGAATCGCATGTGCGCTGGGGTGTGCTGGGGTGCACAATCTGCCTTTAATCTCTGATATTTCAGGCTTTACAGACTTTTATTTACTGTTAATAGTTTCTTAGTTGTCGTCCTGCTGACGGCCTGCGACGGACGGCGACAGGATGCGATGCGCGGGTTGCGGTGTGCGAGGCGTGAACCTTTGCAGAATCTTGATTTGATTATTCTGTTCGGTGATTGCCCAATGCAGCTCAGTTCCCGGAATGAGCAATGCGCCGTTCGCAGATTTGATTGTGTGGCTTTGTTGTGATTGTGTCGCAGGATTAGCGCTTGGCTTGGCATTTATCCCGTGCACATTCATTCATTCATTTGCACTCGCTGCTGTTTGACAAAACGTTTGGGCGTGTGTCTTGACTGTCAACAGATTCGTTACTTAAGTTCGATGCTCGAAATTCGATGCAGCCGCATAACAAGTGGACGGTGAACGATGGACGATTTATGACATTTGTTGTCGCCTTTTTTATGAGTCTTGAGCCGATTATGCTCATGAACAGATATACAATTAGCGGATTTGAATGTTTGCAAACAACAGAAGGACCGCCGGACAGCAGCAGGAAAGGAGAACAGATGCATTTTCGCCGAGTTTCTTTCTTCTGCGATGCCATCGGGTTCCTTTTAATGCTAGTTTTTTTCGCACTTTTTGTCGATTTACTTTCTTTTTAATTGACTAATTGAGGTTGAATTTAAATGATTTGGCGTTGTTGTTGTTGTACTCGCAACTTCTTTATTCCACTTCTTGGCGGAATTTATCGCAATTTAATGTTCAAACAGTTGGAAAGTTTTAACTCTCTTTCTTCTCTGTTTTTTCCTTCCTCCAATGAATAACTTCCGCAATCGTTCGCAATTAAAAATTTAATGAACTGAAGGATTTCGAACTGGAACCTGAACGAGTCCCTTTTTTCTTCGGTCATTAGAGTGGAATTTTAAGTAAATTTTTAGAACTTCTCCTGACTTTCATTACTTTATCTACAAAATTCTTTACCGTTTCGAGTTGATCGATAGATTATTTGATAGATTGGTAAATTATTATTTTGAGTACCTTTCAAATTTTATCAGTTGCAAATACGACAACAAGAACAAACAATCACGATTGACGGACGAAATAAAGGCCAAGGTTGTCAAAACCTCAACCGATCAACTTCTGTGTCGTCATCATCGATTCGCTTCATACTCCGGAAACCGAAAGAGTTTTCATTCATTAAATTCGTTACTCAAATATTATGCTTGCTCAAATATTTTGATTCAGTAAATTTATCGTTTATTTTATTTATTATGCAAACACTTATCTAAGGCTGCTTAACTTGGTTTGGCACCTCAGGAAAAGTTGACAATTGCTTCTGCGGCCCATTCAATATCGGAAGAAGCGAATGAAAAACCAAACGATTCGAATCCATTGAATCATTAAATTCGTCACTCTAAATCGATAAAAAAGTTACGGTTTTAGCTCTGTTAGTAAGGTGGGTAGATGAAGGTGCCTCTTCGATAATACACTCCGAAAAAACATCCTACCTACTCAAGCAATTCTCCTCGGTGAAACTCTGGAATTTATACATGTGTATTGTTAACAATACAGTCTCCTGTGGTATCTTTTTCTCTCTGAGTGCAGAATATTAGGTAGCAGAACTACTCATCCATTTAGCTGCTCTCATAGAAGAGAACCAACAAAGGGAAAGCTCTCGTCAATAAATATACACAAAAGGAAGAAGAAGAAGTGTCTAGTGTTCGTCTGCTCAACTTATTTGTGAATTCGTTCATTTTCAATCGATTCTAAAGGAAGACGGAAGTGGGGACGACGGGACGAATTACTGGTGATGCATTTCTATTATGAATACCAAGACAATCATGCCTCTTTTTCTTCTTCTTCGCCTCATCGTTAAATCGATGGCCCCCGATGTCAATGTGGGGTAGAAAGAGCTCCAGGTGTCCAAACGATGGTGCTTCGAATGATGTTCTGATTACTGTTCGAATAAATATAAATTGGCAAATAATAACAAATCAACCAAGTAATACCAAACCAATAACCGGCCCCCAAGTAATAGAATTACGAAAACGAGACAATCACATATAAAAACAATATTTAAATACGATATATCGTACAATATACCTCTCTATACGTTTTCGTTCAATCGCGATATCAACAGACAAACAGACGAATGGAGCTGTTGTGTATATTTTCCAATAGCTGCCAAGCCTCCTATAGCTGTCACGCCTCCTATAGCTGTCACGCCTCCTATAGCTGTCACACCTTACAAACTGTAGGGCGAACTTAATATACCCTTTCACCTTTGAGTGTGGGGCATCAGGATATGAAAATCGGAACATAAACGTGAACAGTTGAGTATCAGTTCTTTCAAATATCCGCGTATCCTTTTAAGTAACTAACAGGATGTAAGCTTCAAGAGCTACGTAAGGCAGTAAGCTTCATACATCTATACATTATCTTCTATAAATATCTATGTATACATAAACGTATTCTTTTTCTTTTGAACCTTCTTAAAGAAACTGTGTGAAAAAACTTTAAATACTTATCACGAATATAAACTGAATAAACTACATACCATATACATATATTGCTGGTATATTATAATTACTTGGAATTTAATTTGTTTTTGTAATTTTATTTTATTCTCTCATTGCATTAAATAAACAACAGCAACAGTCAACAGGCAGGCAAAAGAATATAACGTATCTTGTTTGCTTAAAGACCCGATTAGTGGTTGATAAGCAGCAATTCTTCCTTTTTTATGATTCCTTAAATGTTGGTCGCTTCATATTTTTCACACTTTCAGAGCCTTCCATGAATTCACGAGGCAGCATGAAGTTTGAGTGCATTTTGGGAGTGGGTGAGACGAAACTTGGACAGGAAAAGTCGCTGTGTCGTCGTTGTCGCTTATCTTATCGCCCTGGCAGAAATGCAAACAGTCAGACAGGCAGAGAGACAGTCGGATGGATCACCAAGAATACGGAGATGATGGTTTCTGTCAGATATACGAGTATAGTCATCGGGAAAAGCAAACAAACTGAATTCTAGCAGTGATAAGCTAGTGGAAGATTACGAACGCTCCGCGATGACTTGAGGCATTGGCCAGGGATGTCCATGAGAACCTCAATTTGATTAACAAGATTAAAGAACAGTCAGATAGATAATTCACTCAGATGAATGCACGTAAAAACTGACATTTTGTTGTGATGGAATTATTATCTACATACGAGTATCGTACTTGCATTGCTAAATAATCATCAAATAGAAACAGAAAGCGGACATAACCTAAGAAAAAAAGACAACCAACTATTTAATAGTTAAGGTAATTAATTGGAGAAGGATTGAAGGACTAAAGACGCCGAAAGTATTAAAAAAATTAATTAAAATAGTGCTATTCAGTGGTTTAAGTAAATGTGACTCATACACTAAGTTTTCATTATATCATTTTAATAGAAAACTATTCCAACTCAAAAATTTACCCAACCTTAAACAAAAAAAAAAGAAAAAAACAAAAACGAATCTTATGGTATTCTGATGAGGTTGTTATTTACTTAAGTTAAAAGCCGAACACTTTGCTCAATGAACACTGCAGGTATTTGCGCCTTCACCTGACCCACCGCCCCTTCTGCTGCCGCAAAATTTACCTGTCAGCAAACCTGTCAAATCAGCGCCGACCTCGCAACATTTTTACGGAGTTGTACAGCGGCTTGTATTTGTTTTTAACGTTCACCACCTTAAATCACCTCCCTGATTCATCCTTCTCTCAATGAAAATGTTGCAACTACACTGAACGCAAAAAGTTACAACAATTAGAAGACAGGTTATTCGGTTTTATGGAATAATAATTACAGAACTCATAAGTTTATTCTAAGAAATTCGGAAGCGATTGAAATTGAGGGGTGAATTAAATTGAATTGAATTGAATTTAAACAAAATATTCTATTGAAACAACAAAACATTCTGTAGTTGTTGTAATAATGGCAAATGAAAACATCGTTATATAGTAGAATAAACACCGTATCGAAAATTAATGAAGGTTTTCGATTATTATATATGAATTGAATTACAATAATAATGTATATGGAAAAGTAATGTATGGAGAAATAATAATAGATATGGTTTTTTTTAAAAATTTTGTGTCCTTTAACTGAGATTTGAATCATAGTAAATTTTTTCCAGTGTTATTTTTCAGATCAATGTTAGTAATTTGAATTATTAAAAATACAAACATGACTTTAGTGCCAAATATGGTGAGTACACAAAGCTTCAGGTCACCCTGCCAGTGGGGCAAGGATAACAGCGACCATTATGTACATCCATAAGTACAATATAAATAAAATAAAAAGTTGTTGTTTATAAATATTTTTTGCCATTTGTTTTTGATAAAAAAACAACCACTCGGTTTTTCATAGAGTAAAATTGACTATAATGACTTCCGTAATCAAATCAAATATAATCTATTCAAAGATATGATATTTAAACCGAAAACAAAGAAAAATGTAATTCCTATGTTGAAAATTATCACCTAAATTTTTGGCACTCTTAGCTCTTGTGTACCTGGATATATGATGGTTTTGTTGTTGTTGTTGTTTTTGTAGGCAGGAGGCCAAACCGTTGGAGGCGCATTCAGACATCCTTTGACACCCAGCAAGACATGGAACTGCATCGAGCCACTGAGTTGCTGAGGAGAGCAAATACAGCGATTAATTCGCGTTGCCGTAACGCAGATTGACGACAAATGTTTGACTTTCATTCTGATTGATTGTACATCAACTGACGATTGTTAACAAGTTGCATTTGTGTTTTTTTGCTTTAAATATTTACCTCAATTTAAAATCGAAGTCGAGGACATCGGAACTACTTCTGTAAAATGAATGAACGCTTGTGTTGCATTGATTCAATAAAAAATAAATACAACAAAAAGGTACAACCTATTTTGACTTCATACATCTTTTATCCTCGAACTGACAATAAATACATAAGAATCCTCTGAGACTGAGTGAGACTGACTGAGAACCTAAATGGACTTCATAAATATTATTAAATATTGCTTTTTCTATTCTGTATAATTGTCCCCAAGAAATAATATACACAAAGCTGAAAACACCACATAAAATAGAAGGAAAGCAATCAGATTTCTCTATGCTTTTCAGTCAAAAAGGTCAAGAATTCTTTTTAAAACCATAGGAAAAATTCGATTAAAATTTATAAATCATTTCATAAAAACTTTTATGAAACTCTTTCAGGACTCGACTGAAAACACGCTTGAGTCCTGAACGAAAATGCAAAGTTCAGCTTCGTTGTTAGTTTTAATAAGGAATTCTTTTAGATATTTTGTTAATTTGGTAAACTATTGTAATGCTCGTGATGCTATGAATAAATTAATTCTCTTTAATAGTTAAACTTAAATTCCTCAGACAAGACATCAGTCCTCTTATGATGGGACAGAATGGGACGCACTACGATTCGGCCATCTTTGAGGATGTGAATAACTTGAAAACTTTCCTACACACTTTGAGTTGGTTTGTGGTCAAGGAGACCCAGCGGCTTAAACCAGAAAATCAACAAATTATAAGACGTCACCGGGATGTCTTGTTGAGGATGGTTTCGGTTTAGTATGGTTTGTAAATTTTAGATACAGGGGGAACATACATACATCTTACATATACATATGGTACACATGCATATATTCGCATAATATTCGCAAAATGCTCTTATATATTATATGCTCTTTGATGCATTTTGTGGTGTGATGGCTCCGGAGCCAGAGATTGCTGAGATCGGCAGGAAATATTTAATTTCGGATTTTGCTTAGTGCATAACAAAGGAATTGCCAACCATCCAAATACACACACATACACATACAAAAACGTACACGCATCATATTGCTACACAAACACCACAATAGCCTGGCTACAAGTATAGTGTATATATTCATATTTTAGCTGGAGCCAGATTCCGTAACGAACAGCGACTTGTCCACACATACAAAACCGAAAAAACATACACACACATACAGACTGTTGTCCTGTGTGGATGATGGCGGCTGGAAGCTGCGGGTTTTTTACTCATAGCTACCAAGAATCCAAACATTCAAATCATTCGTTCGTTCTTCTGCAGGTGCGTCGTTGTGTATTTAAGCAGGAGTTAAATACAGGTCATTATTACTATATTCTTAAATTAATTCGTGTGACATGCACGAACGTTAGACATTCGCCCTGAATATTTGCTTTAGAGTTTTCCTTTATTCAAGCCCACAGAATTGCTAACGCTGGCATTCGTAAGCGTTCACTTAATATTTGTTTAATTTGCCATCGTTTAATTGAAATCTTGCATGCGTTAAATTAAAATTAATTAAAAGGAGCGGGTTATAAATTCAGGTTCTGCAAAGAATTTTTATATTCGTGATGCACGAGTATTGTTGATTCTTATGATGATGACTTTAGTGCACATCTTTCAACAGAAGATAGCGACAGTGAACTTTGATATTTATATTATTATTAAAATATTGTTCTAACATGTCAAAACAGACAAACATACACATGATTGATATTTAACAGAGTTTGGAGCATGATTCGGATTAAATTATGTAAATCAATGGTTCTGAATTTATATCAGTTCATTTATAAACGAATGAACTTGATTGATTTCACTGTTCATTGCTCTTTACTGTTATCTATAATGTACGATAGTTCAGTTATCTGCAGCTATTTTCGATTGGTTTCAAATGATAATTGGACTTAACGATGTGTGATTATCTGCGATTTAATCGCAGAAGAAAGTTTTGACATTTCCATTTAACATAAGATGTGTCTGTTTTTAACTATTTTATTTTCCTCTTCCGAATAAAGTCAGGTGAATCAATCAGCTTCTGGAAGTTATTCGAAAAGTACCTGACTCAAACTGCTGAGCATCGTTTAGCACATAATTAACCTAAAAAGTCCACTCCACTCAACGCCATTATGGAGTTGCTAGGAACGAGTATTTATCGGTAAAAGACGCGCATCTCATTATCACCAGGACGTGAATATATCCGAGTTTCTTTGGCTCTGTCGTTATCTGTTGAATGAGATTTTTTTTCTTTGTTGTTCACATCGTTAAAATATCCGTCAAAAACTTAAATAAACACAAATACGTCGTGTAGATGAAACACATGAAACTAACCTAAAAAAATAAAAAAAAAAAAACAGAATACTAAAACCGATTACCTGTTGGCCAGATCGGCCTCATTGTAAGCACACCCCAATCGTGAAGTCATCGGTTGTTGGCTAACGAATTCTCCATTTTAATCAATGCTGGTGTTTGCTGAACAAATTAAGTGCGGCGACAAGTCGTGATTTGCAGCTGAAGTTTCTGGCGTAAACGCTCGAAAAGGCAAACAAACGTAGTGATCGCCTGTAGAGATCTTCACAGAGATCACAGCCAGAGTCAGAGTCAGAGGACAGTCGCCGCGCACTTTAAAAGTGAAAAAGTGAAATAATGCATTACGAGAAACACACCTTTTCCGTTAGTTGGTCGTATTGACCAAGTTAAAAGCCAACGCATCTCTGGCAACACAGATTGGCTCTTAAATATGCAAATAAAAGCCGCATTCCGCATGTTGGGCCACATGTACGTCTGGTGATCGATCGATCAGCTGCGGGGATCGACAGTTGGGTGGGTACAGAGAGCTCTGTCGCAATTATCTTTAAGTATTGGTCAATAACGAAACTAAATTCCATGAATTATTTGCAGCCTTGCCACTAGAGATGCATTACGCCTTGACTACATATAGTAGTTAACTAAACAGCTGATGGATATTATTCAATATCGAAAATAGATGGACAGACATTGGATTCTGATATTTTGCTTTCATTGCAATGGCATATATTTTCGTACTTCCATAATATCAAAGGAAAGTAAGACTAAAAGATGTTGTACGGTCGATTGAGTTGAAAATAGACACAGATGAGGACGAATTTATGATCATTTTATTGTTTCTTCTGTTGGTACCCCTTCTATATCAATACTGACGTCATCAACATCAACTAGTCTCAGAAATATTCTGTTGTCATATCCTGAGTATTATGTTTGGAAAAAGTATTCGAAGAAGTAGAGACCATAATCGACACCAAATAATGTCTTAATATGGATTTTTTAGTTCTCTGTGAGTGAATGGATTATTCGAACTTCAAAATTTGATAACTATGCTTATTTACGTACATAATTAAGTGAAAATGCGACTCATGATCCTGTACTAATCAAACCAACATCAATTTGTTTCATTCGTTTCCATCATTTAATCAATAAAATCGTTAAGTTGTACTCGGGTATAATCAATTGACTTCGAGTCTTATGTGGATTGGAGTTTGAAGGGGTGGAGGTCAGGTTATTTCTTAAAACGAAGGCAGCTATAAAGTTCAATTCTGGGAAAAGAGGATGAAGAATGAAGGTTGACCAATTTTGACCGACACCCCGACGATATTTCTACTTCCACCTCTGATCCGAAGCACAGCATAAATTTATTTATACATACAAGTCTAAACAAATAAAGATATATCACGATTGGCAGATAGATGACCAGATAACGCCTAATGTACCGTTATACTCTCAATTTTTACTACTCGCATCCAAAACGGAGTACAAATTGATTAATTAACTTCAAGAAATTTGTTTATTTCTCGCAAATATTATGTTTTACTTTATCTATTCTTTAGTAAACTACGATGGTAGCTTCAATGAAGAAAACTGGGAGTGGCGAGTGGGGAGGAGGGAGAGGCTACACTTGTTCAAAATGTTGTTTATCTTCAGATGGTACAGATTTGTAATATTTTATTCGTAGATGTTTCAAATTAAATTTAATCGCCTGAAGCAAAGGTTCAGATTAATTTTATTTCACAAGATATCTCGAGGATACGCTATGCACCTCGACTTTTCGAAGCGTGCTACAGCCGCGGGACACGCTACATTAATACACTCTACATTCGAGTATCCCAGGAGTACGCAGAGCGTTTTTCCACAACAGTTTTGCGAAGGGTTGAATATTGCTTCGGTATACTAAACGTATTATTCGGTCGTTGGTACCAGAAATCAGTGGCGAGTACTTTATACAAATATAAATATTCTTTCCCCCCCCTCCCAAGGGATTTGTATCATTTGATTGCACTAATGAAGTATTTGAGTACTCAAAATAGCAATAATTTTGTTAATAATGATTGTCATAACTGTTTTACAACAACATCAACAAAAATAAGAAACTTTCATTTCCAATTCAAAATATTTTGAGTACCTAAAATGAACAACCGATTATTAAAAAGTTATAAGATAAAAAGTCACCTAGTTGTACATAGCAGATATCTTAAATATCGTATCATCAAAGGAACATCCGTTTATCAGAAAAGTGAACAGGAACTTATATACGCTATATCTATATATAAACCTCTTTGCATATAAAACATTTATGTGTGTGTGTGTGTATTCATATGATGTGCATATTTATAGCAAAAAAATCATCGCTGGGAGCGAAACGGACGAATAGAATATAAAACCGGATTTAAAATTGTTTGTTCTCGGATGATGTTTTGCCGTCGAACAAGATCTCATATTTGTGTGTGCGGATTTCTGCTTGAATGAAGTTGTTGGCATCACTTGTTTGAGTTCTATTCGGTGTCGTACACTCAGAGAAAACACTCACATTTTCGGGAATTGAAAGTTAATAGAATTTACTGCGAAATGTGATTGAACAGTGGAATATGTTAAACAAAACTGTCTTCGTTGACTTTTTAATAATAATAAAAAATTATAAAAAAATCACCATAAATAATAAATATATATGTATGCATATATAAAACGTATATACTACATAGTAGTAAATTACAATGAAATAAAAGCCAACAGAGCTCCAAAACCAGCGACCACCGGCCCAGCGTTTTTTTGGCCCATAACGCCGCCCATCACTGTTGCGCTCATATGAGAATCGTCAATATTTGGAAAGGATTTGTTTGTTTATTGTTTGCACACACACACACCTGGCGCGGTGTTAGTCGGTGTTAGCTTTTTAATTATAAAATATTAAACCCTGCACTCTCGCAGGATCCAAAGTGGTACAACAGCATCCACTTTGGACAAACGGTTTTTGCTCTTCTCCTATGCACACTAATTGATGACATGCAAATATAATGGAGCAGCACCAAATAATGTTTCATTTAAAAATGTTCCCCAAATATGAAGAATAAAAATTCAATGTTAAATCAAACAAAAGACCAAACGACAAAACAATTGAATGGAGAGCATTCGCCGGAGGAGCGGGGGTCATTCTCGAACATCGCCACAGGAAATATAAACACTTATTTTTGTATTTTTTTAGAATAATTATTATTGTCAAAATAAAATAGTATCTCCGGATATAAATCGGGTTCACAGAGTGCAGTAATCGGTCCAAATAATCTATGAGTTGGCAAAATTCAGAGATTCGAGGGAGTGAAACCACTTCTCGAATATTCATATTGAATATGTTAAGTAAAACTGTATTTAATTAAAATGTATTTAATTGTAAATACTGTAAGTTGAATATTAAAATATAAAATATGAATGTACACATGCATACGAGTGTCTATGTGTTTTGTATAGTATGCAAGTGTGTGTGGAAGTATTTCGCAAATGTCGCAACATGGAAGCAAATCCATAAATAATACATTACAGATTTATTTTTCGGATTTCGTATGCTTATGTAATTAATTTTTAAATTACAGCAAATACAATGGATAAACATCAACACGCTCTATCGGCCGTTATGAGAATTAAGCCGCCTCAATGCGTTGTGACGATAAAATTATATCGCGTTCGGCATCTCTGCCTGTTGTATTGATATTGTGGCGTTATTCCAGGCGCCAGTCCTCCCCCCCCACCCCCTTTTACTCCTTCCCCTCACCGGTCTGACCATCAACTGGCTCATCGCTGAGCTAATTATGGAAATTCATACATAAAAATAATGAGTTTTACTGTTACAGCGAAATTAATTTAACTCATTATTTACCATATTTATGCAAATGGCGACCGTATTCTTCAACAAACTCGAGGTGGGTTTCTCTCTCTCCCTCGGTCTCTCTTTCTCACTCTCTCGAGCGGCATATTATATGGAGAACTAAGTAGGGACCGTCTTATCGACAGATCGAAGAAGTTTATATGCTTGTACCGTTGGCCATCTTGCAATTTTCTCTTGATATTGTTTGTATACGAACGTGCAGCTGTTGAAGATGAATCCAATTGTAAGAAGGTGATTCTTTTCAGTTAAATTGTGCCAATAATTGATGATCACTGAACTGCTGTACTCTATTCTTATATAAACAATGAGAGACATATAGATAAGAAAAGAGAAAGAGACAGAGATAGAGGCAATTGTTCGTATATAAAATGTTTCATTCGAAGCATTTTCGATGCATTTTCTTCATATACATATGTATAATATATAAAAACAAAATAATTATAAGTACTTATTATAATAATATTCTACGATATTGCATTATAATAAATATAAATATTAACCTACTATACTACTATAACTACCCACTATTTATATATTGTGGGTTTACAATATAATATAATGTAAACCTTTCGCTATTCTCTTTCATTCCTGCATCTCTTTAGTGTCCTCCATTTCATGATGACTGCATCGGAGGCTTTAGCGATCGTTCAGTATTCGGCACAACTCAACACAACACGATTTCGTTGTTCAAATAAAGCTGCAGCCATTATTTCGTGAAACATTTCAAGATAGAAAAGTCGTCGGCGGCGGCTTGTTTGAGAAAACAGTGTTGACGATGATGATGATGATGCTGATGCGTTTGTGCAGCGGTTTTAATGGCGAACATCTCCTTGGAATGCACCTTAGCTGCTCTTTAAGCTGCATTGTCCCAGGTACGAAATATAATGGGCGATAGATATATCGTCAAACAGCCTCTGTTTGTTGTGTGCTCGGCAGTAGGACACTTCGGCAGAGGCTCGCTCTAAAAGGAAACGCTCTGGGCACCGAGCGCATGCAGCCGAGTAAATACCAGGACTACAAGGAGCTCCACTCAGACAACCGACCAGCTGCATCTTATCGGTACACCGAAATGGTATCCGTAGGGGCAGAATGCCGGAAGAGAGATGCGCCGTATTCTCGCTGCTTTCAAGGGAACTGCAAACAATGGAAACATGCAACCGGCGAGGCTCTCCTTCAGCGCCACATCACGAAAGCGTAATAAAGTAAATCACTGCAGGCGAAGCGAGACGGAACGACTGCAGCGGACTCCATAACGAAGTAAGTCAAGTCGAAGCGGTCCACGTTACAAGTGCGTGCAAATAGCTTGCAGCACAACAACAACAACACCAACAACTCTACGCTGCTGGTTGCCTCAAAGCAGCGCACTCCAGCATCTCTACCCGAATCGACTAATTAAGCTACAAGCGGCAGCTGTATCGCTGTCAGCTTCGTGAATTGTTTTAAATAATCCTGATGAGATTAAATTGTCGCAAGTCGCCGTAGGACATCGCCAGAGTACAAGCAATGCAAGGATTAAACTTTTCAGATTTGCTTTTTTTTTTGAAACATGAGCAGGAGCAACACTGAAACTTTGTCATCCACCCCAATCATCGAAGAGACTCGCTACAGTGTTGCCTGTGATATCAGTTTGACCGCCATGCAGTCGCGGCCTGAAAGGATTTCTTCCCTCTGTCCCTCGTTCACTTTAAAGCGTGTATAAAGTTGATAAGCCGGAGCTCTTAATAAATTAAGTGATTTAAATTACATGGCAGCATCAACTAAATACTCTTGCGAAAATGTTGCATCTCTAGAGGAGGTTCGATGTCCTTCTACCCCGGAGCAGGTATCCCCTGAATGAATGCCAGCTCGTAGCTCGTAATCCAACAAAGCATCATCATCAATCATGATTGCTTCGACTGCAATTCAACTGCAGAAAATTTGCGATCTGAAATAAAATGGGCCTCAACAGTTCACAAATATTTATACTTTTCCATTCTCCTTCGATTCATTGACGATTTCCGAAGCGAAATTCACAAACGTATACGCAGAATTGGGATCTGGCAATATTTCAAATCAAAAGATCCCTTTTTGTCGAAGAGTGATCGCCGAACAAAGAAGTAGAAAGCCGTAGAAAGTGACAGTTACAGTGGGAGTGAGAGTGAGAAGGACAGCAACGGAAGACAGCGAGAGCGGAAGGAAGAACATATTCTTCACATTAGATAGATTTTCCAGAGCCCTTTGTGGCGATTGTGAGCGCCTCCTGAGCCCATAGAAACGCGTGAGCGCCCCTGCTGCGCCAAACACAAAAGATCGACCCTAAGATCGCCTCAAATACAAATGCAATTACACGCCTTTTCACCCGCCAATTACGGATGTAGTAAGCTATTGTTACGGCGTGTCTCCCAGCAGGGTACCATTAATTGGCCTACACAAATGCAGGGTCATCGGATTTGGTGTCGGTTTCCACATTTTTTCAGTTTCCCGAACGCAATTTTTGCAGTGCTGAAGTCAACGTCGACTGCAATTAATTAATAAAACGATGACAAATTGCAGAGGCGCTTTTATTGGTTAACATTCGAAGATTTGAGATTATATGAGAATTCCAACAAGAATCCACAGTTGCTTAAAAACGATCTTCAATAGAAGAAGTATCGGGTGGGCCATTAACTGGTTTCTGTGTAATTCACATGTTACTTAAACACTGTTTACTTCAAAGGCAGCTGACGTATTTCACAATTAATCGGAAGGTTTACTCTTTTTAATAAGATATAAAGTTCTGAAATATATTAAATGTTTTTTTTCTGTAGAGGAATTTTAAAAAGAAACCAGTCTCTGGTCTCTGGTTCCTTGCGTTATTGTTGGCCCACTCTATAAAAGTGGTCGATATTAATTACTCCCTAACTGACGTGTTTTTGTCAGTGACGAAGAATTTTTTAAATTTATTTCGCTATCAAACATTAATTATTCTCAACAACAATAACAACAACAATAATAATAAGAACGACATCAACTTTTCCAACAGATATATTATCCGTATACTTGTACTTATGTATGTTTGATGAATAAATATTTAAAGCGTGCTAAAATAAAACTTCAGCTATGCACACAAACTGCTAACAAAAGTCTATTGTAGGTCCAAAGTAATCCACATCATATCACAATTATATCTCTTGGCTCGGATCGAGATCGTATACACATGAATATAGGAGTGTATCGAACAACATCAAAACTCGAACAAATCGACTTCTAGAGGCAGTTTATTTATTCAGTTGGATGTTGCCTCGAAACACAAATGATTCTTAGAGAAACGTTTGATGAATAGTTTAACAAACGCTATCATAATGAAAGAAAAGAACAAAGCAAAAAAAAAGACAAAAATATAAAACAAATACGTTTAAAAAAGAAGCATTCTTTTTAGGTCCAAAACAGATAGAAAACACGATGAAATTAATGATGGTCACAGACGGGCAAAGAATAGAAAAACAAGAACAACACAACTAAACTGCTTCGTGTCGTTTTTATATGGATTGTGTATAGTATCGTGGGCTGTACATTTTCCCCACTTTCCTTCCTCTCTTCTCCGGCAAGCGACATTTTAACCATATTCTTGCAAAGTCAAAACACACGTCAATGTTTGCTCACAGTGCCGAACACATGACATGTTGCTTCCGTTCGTTGTCAAGCAGCATAGAAAATCCAGCTCGATTCCGAAGCAACGTTTTGTGCAATTGTTACTGTCCGGTTTTTAGAGAACAGAACAATAACTGGGCTGTTAACAATTATTCGGCTTTGTGGATGGCAAAAGACCTGAAAAAGATACAGAAGCTGCAAAAAGACGAACATCGTAGATCGAACACGGCACACACGGCAAACAGTGATCAAAACACATCCGGAAACATGGCCAGAATACAAATGAACAGCGAAGGAAAAACCTATTGAGTTCGAATTTTTGCAATTGTTGTTTGGCTGCTTTATGAATTGCGCTACGATCGATGAGTTCGCGCAGAAGCGGAGCGGCGGAGGATCTTTTCAATGAATGTTTGTCGGCTCCACTACAATAAGAAGCCGAAGAAGGAGAAGAAGAACCCATCATTACCATAACAATTGGGTCGATCGAGTCGCTCCTCCGCGTTGCTCAAACAAGTGGCTCATAAGTATTCGGATAAGATAACAGAAACGTCGAGCGCAACGTCGGAAGTCGCGACGTTGCTATTCAAACAGTAGCAGCGATGAGGTTGTTGTCATCGGAATTTCCTGTTTATTTTGTTGTTGCTGCTGCTGCTGTTCAGTTTTCTCCACCACTTGCAACACTTAGAAGTTTTACTAATTAGCGGTGCTTTTTAAAGAGTGAAACTTGTATTGCTTGAATGAAGAATCATACAAGTAAAGAGTAGAAAAAGAAGACAAGTTGTTTGTTTTTTTATCTAACAATCGAAATTCAATTAGGAATTTTTTCAATTCAAATTATGTATATTAGAAATCTAATTATGTTTTGTTGTGTTATCTATCTTGTTATAAAATACTATTGTACCAGAAAAATATTGTTATTATTTAACCTCATTATTAAATTATTTTTCCAACGTAAGGCGGTGGATAGTATTTTCAAGTACTTATATGTAGTTACGTAATAAATGATCATACATTCGTTTGTATGCGAGTCTAAACACAAATGTAACTGCGATTAATTATTGAACAACATTAATCAGATACAACAACAACAACTGCAAATGTTCTATCGATAGCTCTCAATTTTCGTGTTCGGTGTGCGAAAGTGATCCAATTGCAAGAATTATTTTTCCACACTTGCTAATTAAACTCTCAGGCAGTTTGTACGAACACTCATTGCAGTAGTGGAAGTTACTTGAGCGGTGGTGGAGAGTGAGGGAAGGGCGGGGGGGGGGGGGGGGGGGAGTAAAATGTGTACACATTTGTGCAGTTTTGTTCACATTTTCACTGATCATAACGTTCACATTTGATTCGAATGAACACTCACCCACTCCTTCTTGCAAACACAGACAAATTCTATTTGTAAACATTTCACTTGATTTGCAAGCGAGCGAACGAGCGAGAGCTTGAATAAATGAATAACGAACAAACGAACGAACGAACGAAAGGGAACGAAACGAAACGAATGCGCAGAGTGGAAAGAGCAGTGAAATTACACTGACGTTACGTTGACATTAGAGAACGGCTCCAATACGCCGAGAACGCTGCACGCCCGGCTGCTTGATGGTGCCGGCGAGGACGCCACGATAGGGGGCTGCTGTCAAGGACGACGACGACGACGACAACGACGATGAAGGAGTACTTGTATGCTTATCGAAATTGTGTGCCTTGTAAAAATATTGGCACAAGGAATCATTCGTTTCTGACAGCTTACATCACAGCACCCGTCGTTCGACATGCGAGGGTGTGGGGGGGTGGGCGGTCGCAGGAACTTGGCGATGAAATTGAATGTTTGCTCGTTTTAAAGGGTATTTTTCGCCTGCAAAAAAGTGTTAATGTTTATATGCATATCCTTGTATGCAAGTGTATGTATGTTTGTGTATGTATACCCGCAACGAAATCAGTTTCCGTGCTAAGCTGGGCCTCTTCAAGCTGCTGATGAGAGCGGGTGGTTCCTGGTTGGGCTGATCCCTGTGTCATTAAACCGAACCGAACTGATTCGCTACAAAACTCGCTTCAGACCTCACGTGAGCAGGACAAACAAGCACACGCGCCATCACAGCGCTTTTCATTTCCTCAAGTGGGCCACGACAAAAGCAAAACATATTAATCGAGGATTAGTTGCCAGTTACTGCTGCTGGGCAAATATTTGGGACGTTGATCGCCCGGCACCGCCCTGCTCCGGCATACTTCGTTATAATTCAATTCCATTCGATTCGATATTGCGTTTTTAAGCGTCTCATGACGGATGCTGTTTGTCCTGTTGTCGTCCTTTGGATTTCTTGAGTTGCATCGGCTATGGAACGATGTCCAGACCAAATCGCTGTGGGTCTGAGAACCAGCAGCACAACGCGCGAACACGAAGCTTTCGAGCTTCTGGTTGCTTCGATTGTTTTCCGTTGGTGACTTCTGACCGCGTTCGCTCTGCTTCCAATGATGTTGGTTAGCTTGTTGTTTGCCGATCCGCTCATTCGATTGCCTATTTGAACTTTCGCCCGTCTCGTTTGCATTCGCAGTTACTTGGAATCAAGTTCGGTGAAAGTCTCAACTAACAACCGTCAACTGTCATCTGTCAACTGTCATCTGTCGTCACAGCACCAGCATCGAAGTCGTAGTCAATGCGAGAACGTGAAGTATTCCGTCTCTGCGATGAGATGAGGTGATTTTTTTGCTTCCCTCGAAGGCGAAATAGTGGATCAACAGCATTTGTCAACAAGATGTAGCAACACATGTGCAGCTGCAATGGAATCGCACATTATGTTGTACATGTGCAATGGGGAAATCCCAAGTCGTTGGTGACTCAAATAAAGTGCTTAAATTGTGTGATTTTAATTTTTAAAATGCTTACAGTTCCACGTAACAAAATGCTTGAAGTTGTACAAAGAAATCCCGTTTCAAGTACGTTTCATACGTATTTAAATATAATATTTCTCACTCAACTTAATAATTTTTAGAAAGAAACAGATTTCATGCATGTGTTACATTGAATATACAATATAATAAACTACATATAATAAATGTATATTTTACATAACGTATATCATGTTTAATTTAGAGTGGATCTTTTATTATTAACGGCTGTTTAGAGTTTGTATGCATCCTTGTAAATGGACTTAAACAGATTCCGAAAGCGTTGAACACTTTGAAGCACTCTCCTTCGGAACATTTTTATTATTGTCATTTACAACAGTTGCAACACTTTTCTCACGTCTCACTTTAGAACAAGGATGTTCCAAAGCCTTGTGTTGGCGCATTAGTTTTAGTGGACCCATTTAAGGAGCACCTTCAGTTTGTTTATTCTGGGAAACTGTTCGCTGCGTGTTTGCTCTTGAGCGTTGTGTTTAGATTTCGCATTTCCGCACATTTTACTTTTGATTGACGCTCGAGATGACGCTCGTGTGACGCGCTGCCCGACGACAAACAATTAATCTGAATGGCTCTTGAAGATTAACAGCAACAACGTGGTGAAAAGCGGACGTGGTGGTGGTGCGTTCACCCTCGACCAGTTTCGGTGCTTTGCACGTTGAAGGTTGCTCCTGGCGAAAACCAACCACAACGAAATGTGGATATTATTATTGTTTCTCAATAATATTGTAACTCTGTTTCTGTCAACCGCATTTCGGGGCTGATTGAGTGCATTACAGAGTGTTGTGTGGCGATCGAACAAACGAATGCTGCAACAGCAGCTTGTTTTGCGGTTGCTGAAAATGTTCTCGTGTTTAGTAACTGTTTTCTATAATATATTAATTGAACAATGGCCATTGAACAAGAGTATTCGATGAGCTGCTGTCCACTCAACCTCTCACAAGAGAGCGTAACGATTTCTCTATAAAATAAAACAGGGTGTTGTCGATACTTGTCAGTTGTTAGTTGCAGGGTCATGAAGAGCAATTGATATAATTTTATTATAGATCAACAATGAGACTAAAGCGACCACAATTTTAATGCTAAAAAAAACATAGTATTTAGAAGATTTATGAAAATAACACTTGAAATGTCATGAACATTCGAAAAAATGGCTGGAAAAGTAAAGTAAAAAGTGGAAGCGGGGCAGAGATGCCCTTGATTAGAAGTGGTAACCACTTTGGAAGCTGTCAAGAGTTGAACAGCTAGATGGGGATCCAGATTTGCACCTTTACGAGCAAGTATATCAGCCATCTCATCACCTATACGTTCCTAAGTCCGGAAACTCATGAGATGCTGACAGACGCCCTATTAGACAGACGTGTCGGGGTGTCTTCACACTGCCGAACTAGCTGAGACCTACATAGTCCCATCCCACCCCAAATTACAATCCTTAGAACAAGTTATCATAAGCTAGTCGATAATTCTGACCACTTTAAGAACTTAGATCCCTCCATAGTCACCATAGTCTATGATGTTTATATTGTACACTCACATGAAGTGGCTCAGAGGTTTAAAAAACTATCCTCCAAAACATTCTGGCTAGAAAAAAGCATCACTTCAGTTCGCTCGTGGGTGGCCTCATTGTATGTAAACAAACATTCAAAGGATACGGTACCACATCCATAAAAAGAGCGAGCCAATTGATGTTGCCGCCACTTTCCATCAACTCGGCTCCGACAGCGACTCCGAGCTCGCCTTCGAGTGAAGGTACATCGCGAAGATGCTTTGATTTAAGTGGTCGTCAATAATTGTAAAAACACTATGCGACTTCGTGTTTACAGGTGAATGTTACCTCTTTATAAGGAACAACAAAAAATCTACTTATTATTAGTACTATACTCGTAGAACGGAATACGAAAGCGAAAATGAATACGAATACGAAATTCGAATGGAAGAAACTGCGGATGGGCGAGTAAACTAAAGTAAACACTTCACACGAGGGACCTACCTGGCCGTTGAGCAGAGACACACACACACACATACACACACACACACTCATCCTAGTCGCATTCTATGCGTTTCTTGCAGTGTTCCTGGTTTCCTTGCATGTGAGCCGCGCTTTGTCAATATTTTGCTTTTGATATCTCCAAACGATTACCTGTGCGCTGACTTGATCGTGGTGCGAAGGAATGATTTGAGAAGGAGTACATCCACAATGAAGCCCAGCAAATGCAGATGGTAATAAGCAATATGTCTTTGCTAATGTACGAGTATATTATATAAGTTATATGGTTATGTATTATATACTATATATACTGATGATTTTAGCTACTAACGACTTCTTATCACAAACTAAGCAATTATCATAAATAAAACCGAATGAGACAGATAGAGAAGTGCAAATCTATAATAATAAATGTGCAAAATTCTAGCAACGAGTTTAAAATATTTAAATATAAAATAAATTTCATAAATACGGGAAAAATAACTTCATTTCATGTGTTATTTTGAATATGAAGAGTTTCAGTGAACAGAGTAAAAAGAGTGAATTTTAAATTTAAAGAAAAATTGTATTTTAAGAAAAAATTCTATAGACACAAATTATTAAGATTTACGGTTTTCATACGAAGTTAAGTTAATGAAAATCGAAATACATACAAACAAAAGTTTTAGAGCATACGTGATGTTATTATATAAAATAAAAGTATAATTTAGTTAATTTTTAATTGAATAAACTTATAGTATTATTTATAGTGCTACTTTCCTCATCTCATTATAATAATTTTAATTATATTATATATGAATTTGTACATAGTACGCAACAGCCATCTTCGGCCATACTTGTTTTCTGTTTGCTCCGCCTCGTTGTACTCTCCATTACTTGGCTGCTGTTGTTGCTGTTTTTGCAGCATTTGTTCTTCTCGCTCTGACTTCTTACTGTGCGTAAGTATAGATACATATACGTACAGACCCTTGTATGCATTTACAAGTGCTTGCAGACACTCCATTCGTGTCTCTATTCTCTAGAAACCCCTTCGTAGATAAAGCAAACGCAGATTGATTCCTCAGCTCAGCTTCAACTGAGTTCAGCTCCGGATGTTTTTCGGATCATCTCGCGTGTAAGACTTGAATTCGATGAATGCCGCCATTTCATAAGGCTCGATATAATGTTATGCAGCAGACATTATAAATATACATATACCGCATTGACGCAGCTGTCGAATGATGATCATTTTTATCCTGACGACACCACAAAAAGAAAAAAGAGAATAACAATTAATTCTAAATAAATTTAAATTAAACATGAAAGTAACATCAGATCCATTCGAAAACTTAATTTCAGTCCACACAGTCGACGCCCTGCGATGATGCTGACGAGAGCGCTGAAGCTGCTGGTGCGCATCGAGTGTGATAAGGATAGATAGTGTTGAGAGGTGAAGAGAGGAGAGGACTTCGTGCTGGTGTATCCTAATTACATTTTAGTAGATAAATTATAAAGTTTCTCTGCACTTCCTCTTGATGCCATGTTTGCTTTCGCTTCAAGTGCAAACAGAAATGTTGTAAACTGTTAAAAGTTGAACACAAGCCCACTCCTCACTCCACTCAGCCACATCCGCTGCCAGCCGAAGTAGTGCAGCAGGAAGTGCGTACATCCTCGTTGCCAACCCGATGGCATCGCATTGAGCGCAAACTTGAGCGAACTAAGTTGGTCAGCAAATGGACAAAAATACAGGATAATTAATACAAAATAACCTTTATCTATGTACATTTATTCAAAACCGCTTTGTGTAAAAGTGCAAATGACATCTCATATTTAACATATAATGTTATCTATAATGCGATTTCCTAAAATTTGTCCCTTTAGATCGTAAATAATAATCACTGTAAACAAACTCAACAACAAAGAAAACTTAAATATGAGCCCTGTATCAGAGGTAGTACTGCTCGCGGAACTTTTGGTCCTTTTATCTCTGTACCGAAGCTAATTAAATGCATCGCCCCTTGAATAGCTGACACTTCTGTTGCGCATCACGAAGCCGTCCGAAGCATTGATTCCTTGATGCTGCATGACAGAATCGCTGCCAACCTGCAATGACGGAAGTCAACTCTTTTTGCCTCCTTGCATCAACGTTGTCAACGCTGCATGTCCTTCATTTGCTTTGATATACAGAGACAACAGTGATGGAGAGGCCAACTCATTGCAAAGAGATTAAAGAAATTTAATTTTTATTCGATATTCGATTTTATATTCGAATATATAATACTATTATATATATATACTGTTAATACTGCAAGCAACAATCCTATCATGTTTAATAATTTTTGCAGGAGAGGAAGCTTTTTAGCTTTCACTTTTTCCCCGGTATTTTGAAAATGTATGTATGTATGTCGTACCTTATTTTAGCAATGTTTTTTATATCCAACATTTTTATATATTAAACTGCTCTGATCGAATTTTCATTCTCGACAGTTCTGATAGATACAACGATAAACACTTATCGCGTTAAATGCACACTCCTTCATCATTCGATTTTTTGACATGCATAGTTGACAACCCTGAACGCAAGTTCTCTTTTCTGCATTCCTGCAACAGGAAGAAGCATTCCAGGAACGCTCGCCATTGACGTTGGTGGTGCCTGACTACTCGAATCTGTTGGTGCGCTCAAGTGTGTGCCGTTAGTTCGTTGGCAAATATTTGTTGCTGGAATATTTGCACACTCCATCATAATTCAAACAGATGCGCGCGGCGCAGCCATGTTTGCCGAAGAGCAATCATTTCGACATGCAACTCACTTCAAAGCAGAATTAAGCAGTCGTTGGTGTTGCTTTGCCGCTACTGCGATTGATGACCAACGATTGTGATGGCAATGGTGGATCCCGCCGGGCGACCGATTGATTGGTCGAACACAACGACATAACGACACCAACCTTATCAAGAAAGTATTAAAATGCATGTATAAATTCCACAACAATAATCTTATCTAATCAGCTTTAATGGAACTTAAAAATAAAATTTCTGTAAAACAGTAAACAGAAATCTGTTTTTATCATTGTTGATATCGAAGTTGTTTTTATCTACCTAAAACTCTCTTAACTTTCAGAATATATACATATATGTAATAGTATGTGTGTATGTAAATATATACTTATTTACATAAGATTTTCAACATCTAGTATTGTATAATGTTTTGGTAAAATTTAATATTACGCATTGAAAACTGAAACCTTTTTTTAAGTAATACTAACAAATTTTTAAATGTTCATATTTTATTTAAATTAAAAATAGGTGGTTTTTTAGATGATTTTTTAAAGTTTTAATTTGAGCCTTCACTTGAGATTAAGACTACCTTTAATACAACATGGAAACTAAATAAACTACACACGTTGGAATCGTTAGACAATCGGGCATTGATTCTGCGTATATGATAAATAAAAACCACGATTAGATATATCCATGTCCTCATTGTCGTCCGTTACCACATAAATAACAAAAGGCTTCACACTGCTAGTTGTTTCCAGCATACCCAAACCACAGAAGCGATCACTGGGCAGTAATACTCCCCGCTGCTGCGGATGTGGTATGACGACAAAATCGGTCGTGCAGTCTTGGCTCTGGACGGCTTCAGTGGCCAGTAGAGAAGCGTCCACCGCCTCCACATCGTTAGTCAACGTAAACGAATACGAATCGGAGGCAACCTGACTCCAGCTAATCGAACACATGTTGGCTCCCATGCGAACACAAATTCCATACTCATGATTAGCAATCTGACGTGACCCTGGTACACCGATTGAGTTCGGCAATGAATTGGGCGCCGGACCATAGTTGAAACTGGATACGGTCCCGCTAGCATCAAAATAGTACTGCAGACATCCAGAAGGCGCTTGTGTCGCAGATGCACATGCAATTTGTGCGACTTGGAATTGCCACTGTCGATTAAAGATGTAGCTGGAAGTCGTGGCAATCGCAATCGTTATCGGTGCTTCGCCATTGAAGTCCACGTATACGTGTAGACCTGAATTCTCACCACATATGACGGGTATGCGGGACGAGCCGCCAGTTATTGTTAACGTATCCGTTTGACAGAAACCATCACCGTTTGGTGGTGCCAATGAGAGCGAGAGAAAATCGATGCGCAGCTGACAAATGTTGGCATCGCATGGCTGCACTACGATTGTACATCTACAACGCAGAGACATTTTATAAATAATTTCGAATTATAACATAACCGAAGCAAAAACCTTCCGCCGCCACTATATGTGCCTGGGTATCCGGAATTGTAGAAGTATGTGTTGTTGTAACTCGTTGTTGCGCCGCAGGACATTTGATCTGCAATATTTATATCAAGCCCTTGTCGTGGATTGCAGTATTTGCTGTGTTTAGTTACTTACAGATACAGCACACAGCTTGGTGTGTCACTTCGCTGCAACTACCTGCAGCCACGCCTCCATTGTCACTACACTCGCCGCGCACCACACAGGTTCCATGAAGTTTATTCGCCCCCGTGCAGACTTCGTTCGGAAAACGTCCAATTGTGTAGAAAGGAAACCCTGCCGAAGAGAATCGTCACAATATATACGTATTTTGAACTTCTATAATAGCTTCAACATGATTTTTGCTGTTACTTCTCTGCAGAACAACGACAGGAACAGACACGATATATACTTACATCGAGGACTTCGCGATGAGTTTAACTGATTGGCAGATGGTGCCTTATAAAAGTTGGATTCATTTAAGTCGTTTATCTCCTTACCGAGAACAAATACCACCAGGCCCACGGCAAATAGACTGCCAAGTACGGTGAGCATCATGTTTAAAATTGATTTGGGAAGTTTTCTCATCAAATATTGTGGTTTATTAGATATCGGATCTGAAGATTTTAAACAGAATGATTATTACAGTAATATTTCTACGCAGCTACAACTAAAATACCTTTTTTACGTTACTTTATTGTTCTGTTTTGTAGAATTGAATTAGAATGTTATTTTGTAGAATATTTACGACTAGTTTTGATGTTTTTCCGTTCTATAGGTTAATACCTCAATCATCGCAACTCAATGTATCTCGAGAAACTGAACTCGTTGAATTGACTAATGATAAACGATGAGCTCTTCCGATTTAATTCAACGGATAAGTAAATATAACAAAGGTGCTAATTGATGGAACATTCGTGTTCTGGTGTGTATATGTGTCATGAGAAGAAAAACTCTACAAAAATTCTATACCAATACCATGCTTGAGATAAGAATCCGCGTCATTTTTAACGATAACCTGGTGTATATTCAGTCACAACTTGCCTGAAAACGTTAATACAAAACAAACCGACCAATTATAACTATAAATGTCTTGTGTTGTTACTTTTAATCATTAACGTAATAATACATCTTTAAAAAACCTCTATTAACTAAAATTGACTGTAATTTTTCTTGACTACACTACTCAATTTCGACCACGGCACCGACTTTGGTGAATGCCTCTTTTAGTTTTTCAGCCTCCTCCTTTGTTATGTCTTCCTTTATTAGGGTGGGCGCACTTTCTACAAATTTCTTCGCCTGTACAAGATTCATGCCCTCTAGCAAATTCTTAACCTCCTTAATAAGTGCCACCTTCTGCTTATCATCGAATTTAACAAGTTTCACTTTGAAAGCGGTTTGAACTTTTACTGGCACCACTTCTTCGTCTTCATCGCTAGCACCGCGTGGAGCTCCAGCCATAGCTTGCATGGAGGGCATAAAGGCAGTTTCCGGTAGATTGAGTTTCTTTTTCAGCAATGAACTAAGTTCGGAGACTTCCAGCAAGTTGAGGCATGCAATACTGTCGACAATGTTGTCCAACTTAGGGTTTGGTGGTTTCGCTATTCCTTCTGGGCTGGGAGGAATCATTTTATCAACACCTCCAGAACCAACAATACTTTGAGACGCCTCCACCGAGAACAAGCGTCCAGTGCGACGGCCAACTTGACGAAGTACGATACGCGTAAAATTCATTTTATTATATGTATCTTAGAAAAGATTAAATTTAATTTCTTATTTCAGAAATTAATTACAAAAATATGAAATACCTGTAGGTAGTTATTTAATGGAGAATTTTCAAAGGTTATGTGAGAAAAATTTGACAGTTCATAACAGCAGCATAAGTGTTGCCGTATTGCAGAACAGTTGCTAAGGCTTTTACAATATAAAGTGATGCCAATCTAAAAGTAATTGAATGAAAGTATCAATAATGACTTCGTTTTTTAATGAACTTTAATTTATAAGGCTAGTCTGCAAGGATTTGATTACATAGACTAAATAAATTAAACGAAAGGCTTACATAAAGTTTAGGTCTACCTCTCCGATTTTTTTACTATACGAGTAATAGCTCTTACCCTCCCTATGTCAAACCAGCAATATTTGAAGAGTGGTAGGTTCTAAACCAGTTGAGATATTGATGACAAATTTGGGATCTTCTATGTAGACCACCAAATAAATAATGGGAAAAAGTACTAAAATTATAAAATGTTGTTTTTCTCAAAAGTAATGGTTTTTCGATAAAATCGATTTATTGTATATAAATAAAATTTATTATACATTTTTTATAACGGTACCAATCTCATCCGAATATCTTTAATAGTTTAGGAGATACTTTGATAAGAATTTCAATTTTCGACGGGCTATAACTCGATAACTATACCAGAGCAAAAAGTTGTTGCAGTCGTACAAAGTATAAAAAACGAAAACAACGAAGCAACATTCATTTGGAGTGGTTCCACAAAGATGGTGGTTGTTTTTCTCTAACTTTTTTGAAGTAAATTTTAAAAAAAGGTAAAAACGGAAGGTAAGGCACACATTTTACACAAATTGTTATATACATATTTTGTAGATGTTAGTGGGCTTGGTAGTCAATTTTATAGTATTAGCCTTACCAATCTGATTTTCTACTTGGTGCACACTGGCTGTTAAAGTGTCATTGAAAAGAACACCAGATTCTATTACAATCGTGTACCCAAAACAAGCTGTGTTTTAGTATTGGCAATAAATAAAATAAATAAATATAGTGTATAAAATGTCTGGATCTGAAGCAATAAATACTGAAGATGTAAAGTATTCTGAAAAGATTATATTTAAAAAGAAAGGTCGGAAGAATTTACGACAGAGATGTCAATCGGAGGACGATCACCATAAAGATGATACTATAGATCTGTACGAGTTTCTTTAATCCTTCTACATTCAATTAAGTGCGTATTTCTTTTACAGTTCCACATTGGAAGAAATCAAAGAACGACAAAAACTACGGCAACGTCCAAATGGTGTTAGCATAATAGGTCTGGCAATAGGGAAGAAATTGGCGTTGGAAGAAGAAATTACAATTGTAAATAGATTGAAGTATTATCTTGACGAATTTAATATATCATATTCATTTACTTGCAGAAAGATCCATTCAGTGTAAAAACTACTGGTGGCCTAGTAAATATGACAACCTTGAAATCTGGCAAACTGAAAGAACCAGATGATGCTTATGATGTCGGCATAGGAACGCAGTTCTCGGCGGAAACCAATAAACGAGATGAGGATGAAGAAATGATGAAATACATAGATCAGGAACTTCAAAAAAGAAAGGGCGTGTCTGAGAATGCTGAAGATGCGTCAGATGTCGATCCGAAGTATATGACGCCCGAAGAAGCGGCGCTATTTTCTCTACCCGATCATTTGCGGCAATCTTCTTCGAATCGTTCAGAGGAAATGCTTTCAAATCAGATGCTTAACGGTATACCCGAGGTTGATCTTGGAATTGAAGCGAAAATTAAAAATATTGAAGCAACAGAAGAGGCTAAGCAGAAACTGTTGCAAGATCAGAAGAACAAGAAGGATGAACCGTCACAGTTTGTGCCCACGAACATGGCAGTTAACTTTATGCAGCACAATCGATGTAAGTTTTATTACAATGGACAATTTAATAACTCATTGTTAACTTTTATTTCTATGCATGTGTTTTAGTCAACATTGAAAATTCAGATAATCGTCGACGCCGAAGAGAAACACCGACTTCTGGTGAACAAAATCAACAGAATCGTAATCCACACCAGGTTGGACCAAATGGTGTTAAACGAGCTACAGATGATTATCACTATGACAAATTTAAAAAACAATTTAGACGTTACTAAGACTTAGAAATTAATTATAAGAAATGTTTGTACTATAGAAAAATGGACGATATTTTGAAAATATGTTGGAAAATAATACGCCAATTTTGTTATAATTTTTTATTGTAATGATAAATCTTTCGTTTATAATGATGACTCTTAGTAATTATATATAGTGTACTAAAATAAAGTAAACATAATTTTAAGCAGTAGAACTTGACATATTCATTGAACCATGATATACATATAAATAATACCATCCGAATAATTTTACCATATTTCATGTTTCAGCATTATTTAAATTTTTTCTCCAATAAAATTTACGACAAAAATTAATCAGAAATCAGCCAGTTTTTTGACCGGCCTAAACGGTCTTATGCTACGTTTACACCGAATTCGAGTCAAATTTGTCGAATGCGAAGCCGAATGAGAATATTTTCCATACGATTTCCAATACGAATGAGGAAAGTTTGCCAATAGTGGGCCAGTAAACAAAAGGTGGGCCATCAGAAAGTTTCTTTTAAAGATTCGTTTTTTGAGTTATTTAGTTTAGTTTAGTTAATTTTAATGGTTTTGTTGTTTTGCTAATAATTAGTTAAATAACATAATTAATTAGTTAACATAAAAAAAAGTCGAGCCAGTTTTTTTAGAGGACCGACACCGGTCTAGACTGGTTTTAGACACAACCTATGTTTTGTTTCCATCCATTTGCGAGATCTCTTAAAAGTCTTTTATTGTAGCACTGTTATCCTGTATTGCATTTCAAAAGTGTTAATACTGTCAACATTAAACAGCTGTTCTAAACGAAAACTATTTGTATTATCAATTCCACTTTCTGCCTTTGATGACAGAACACGATGAGGCGGCATGTGCAACTGAAAATTAATCAGGTAGAATAAACAAGAAGAAATTTAAAATTTGTACGACAGTTTGAAATTTTCTCATCCTTTGCTTTAGCTGGCAAGTTGCTATGCGGATGGGTCAATCTCACCACTTCTTGTTACTGAACAGGCTTTGAGCGACGCTGCTAAACTGAATATACTAAATGCCTTCATACGGTTGACACCCGAGCTTGCAATGCATCAGGCCAAAGAATCAGCGTGTCGCTTTAATGAGAAGAAGCAAATCAGTCTGATGGATGGAGTACCAATAGCTGTAAAGGATAACTTTTGCACAAAAGGCATTAACACGACATGTGCGTCGAAGTATGTTTTGGTAACTAATTAATTTATTTCGTGTAATAATTCCATGGTGCACATCAGAATGCTAGAGAATTTCATACCGCCATATAACGCAACTGTTTATGAACATCTTGCGAATGCTGGTGCGGTGCTCATCGGGAAAACCAACATGGACGAGTTCGCCATGGGCTCGGGCACAGTGGATTCCATATTTGGGCCCACGAAAAATATATGGAGTCAAGATTTGACGGAAGACAACTGGCATATAGCTGGCGGAAGCTCAGGTGGGTCTGCATCTGCAGTGGCTGCTGGTATTTGCTTTGCGTAAGTATAGTAATAATTATTTAAAACGAATTCCAAGTAGTGCATTTTTATATCTACTGTAAGTAGATTTTTATGTTTACTCTTTAAATCTTGGCTCATAATACACTCATCATACATACTATTACCTCATAATACATTCACAAATCTTAACCTGAAAATGTGCCGTTAGCTTAATTTTTTTTTACACCACCACTGTTGTTCACAACCTCAAATCAAACTATTGAATAATATTCCAACCAATGCTTTCGATATCATGAAAATACAAATTGAAACATTTAAAATTCTGTTAAGAAACAAAAAAGCCTTTATTGCAGCCTCACTGTTCTTCAATTTTACTTTATTCCATTACATAATCAATCCCACAAATGAGCATTAATTTTTCTTAGACAAAATAAACAACTAATTAAATGATGATCTCTGTGTCACCCAACTCTTCGTCTGTCGGCAGTTTAATGTTTTCGGGGTCCACATAGTTTGGATTGACTAGATCTAAACCCGCCCTTTCCCGGCGACGTAACTCCAAATAACCCTCTCGTTGAGCCCAGTCGCGCAACTGTGTATCTGGTAAATACGACCAAATGAAAGTGCCAAACACCAGGCAAAGTGTTACCGAGAAGAAGAGAGTCAAGTGAGTAGTGGTTCTATCTGTTTCCTTACAATTAACGTCGAATCCCCAGCTGACCCAATTCTTTGGATTGGGATTGGCGAAATCTTCCACTGTTACTGGTGGGAAGTTGCCCGGTGATACAACAGTGGATGTTTCATCTTTTTTCCCCGATGTATTAATTTGACGGGGAAGACACAGCATTCGAGTTATAGCTAGGTTGCGTTCGAGCAAACTACGGTTGGCTAAACGGAAGAGTGCAGACATATTTCCACCGAAATTTACGATATATATCACAATATTCACTAATCCAACAAGCGAATTATTTTACGAGCGATTAATTGTCGACTTTTTGTGTTTACTAGATGTCAGCTGTCAACTTGTTCGCATTGCCAATCATATTAAAATCTAAATTGTTGTTGTTGGGTCTGCTCCACAAGCTAAAACAACAGCAATAACATGAAGGACGTTACTGGGGGGATCGATATCTAATCCGAATTTTCAACTTAATTTTCAAAATTCAACTTTTAAAAATTACACAGGAAACGAGGCAGTTGTATCATACACATACATATATCGCGAATATTGTATTATTAACATATTTGTTGCTCAGTTTTTAGGAAAAAACCTACTTTAGCCCATTAGCACGATTTTTCATGAAAGAAAGAATTTTTTAATTTTTATAAAGTTTTAAGACAAACTAGTTTAAACACATTTTATTACTGAATATCTTTTGAAATTTATGGTATATTGAAATGTCGTACACCAAATTAAGGGCAATGAAACGGGCCTTTTAAATTAATGAAATTTATTATATTCACGTATGCTTTAAATAAAGGGATTTTTTTTCTTTTAATACCCATAACGCTGGGTTTTATATATATATACGTATCCCGATATTAGATTTCAACACCCCCTCGCTCACATCCATCACGAAAATTTTTTTTTCATCATTCGGATTTTCTCTCAATTCTACATATCCGGGAAAAAAAGAAGAAAAATCGGAGCTAATGGGGTAAACTACACCAAATTTAAAGTATTAAAGTGTTTTATGGTAAAATTTAAACTAAAGTGATTATTTTCTGCAGTGCTATTGGTTCGGACACTGGTGGCTCAACTCGAAACCCCGCCGCCTATTGCGGCATCGTTGGTTTAAAGCCTACGTATGGACTAGTATCCCGTCACGGTCTGATACCACTGGTAAATTCCATGGACGTGCCGGGTATTTTAGCGCGATCTGTTAATGACTGTGCAACTGTTCTTAATGTTATTGCTGGACCCGATGACAAAGATTCGACTATGATTCCTACACCATACCAGAGAATAGAACTTCCAGAACTGGAACAGATCGATATGCGCAAAATACGGATTGGTATTCCTAAAGAATATCATTGCAATGAGTTGTCCGCGGAGGTCTTGGAGACCTGGAAGGAAATGGCGGATATACTGGAAAAGGATGGGGCACAAGTGAGGCAAGTATCGCTACCGCATACTGAGTACAGCGTCGCAGTGTATTCCGTATTGAATCAGTGCGAGGTTGCCAGTAACATGTCGCGCTATGATGGCATCGAGTATGGGCACCGTGCCGACGTAAACACCAGTATGGAGGAGCTGCTTACCCAGACTCGCGATGAAGGATTTAATAACGTTGTTAAGGAGCGCATAGTGGTCGGAAATTTCTTTCTGATGCGTGAGAACTACGATATATATTATGATAAAGCAATGCGTGTGCGTCGTCTCATATTCGACGATTTCCGCAATGTTTTTGCTTCTGAGCAGGATCGAGTGGATGTTCTTTTAACCCCTACAACTCTGAGTGATGCTCCACTTTACAAGGATTTTGTAGGGCAATCAAATCGCGATCAATGCGCTTTGCAGGATTTTTGCACACAGTCAGCAAATATGGCAGGTATTCCAGCCATCTCCTTGCCCGTACGTCTGTCAAAAAACGGACTACCAATCAGTTTGCAACTCATGAGTCAGATGCTGAATGAGAAGACGTTGCTAACAGTAGCTAAATGGATAGAGGCGAAAGTGCAGTTTAATTGCTTGGACAACAAACACATTTATGAAGCGCGGACGTAATATCACAAATATTGGGTTTTGCAAGAAATTCGTTTAAAGTTTAGTTTATTTCTTACAAAATAAACTTAGTTTATACTCTTTATGACGAGCCGTCGTCTAAAACTTAAATCGTATTTCTGTTCCGCTTACAGTTTAATTATTAACGGCTGTTTTTCAGAAAAGCATATTAAAGCGACATTCAGTTTCTTGAATCTTCAAAAAGATTGATCTAGTTCGTGATTGAAACGTGATTGATCTGGTTTTTATGACTATTTTTTCCTCTTGATGAAGGTAACTATTTTTCCAAACGAAACACTACATGCCATTATCCAAACTGGCACTGAGATTCCGTTTGGAACGCCAGTTGGAAAGGTGAGTATAGCACCGAATGGAAAAAAATTAAACCGATCGTCGAAGATTAGAACTGGGGTGTAACGGTAGCTTATAGAATATCCTAACAGCACTAGCGAGAATATTGCTTTTAGAACATAGCCGGCGACCAGTTCGATTGAGGCTCCTTTGAGTCGATCCATATTGCGGTCGCCATACATTTTCTCCTCGATGTCTTTGATTTTCTGCTCGGCGCGCATTGTCTTTACTAAGAGCGCATATTCCCCCTTGGATGGTCCAATCTTGACAGCTTCCAAGTCAGCCTTGGCCTTCTCCAGCTGAATTTTAAGTTCAACATTCTCGGCATTACTTTTACCAACAAACCATCTTCCAACGCGGAGCTACAAAAACATTCGACGGGAATTAGTACTACTAACTCAAAATCGCTTCAATGCATACGAAAGACTCACCAGTTTGACGATATCGTGTGAAAGATTGGCAAGCAAGCTTATTAGTGCAATTTGTAATATCAGCAGCATTTTTGTTTTTTTAGAAATTTGGAGGTTGACTCGGAAAGTAATAATTTGTTCGACAATCCATTTTGACAGTTCTTTGATTAGTTTTTTTAAGAGGAATTAGAAAAGTATTTGCAGGTTTGTGAACAGACTAAATCCAAATAAGGAGTGTAATTTTATTTGCTGTTTCTGTAATTATTGTAACTTATTGGTGGGTGTCACACTGGGCATCTATGCGCCAGACTCACACGCTCTGATTGGTTGATTGCAAAAAGTGGAACAGCTTTCAATCCACGTTCGCCTCAACGTTAGCGCTAAAATTTTGGCTGCCTCACGAGCATCAAACACTACCGCATATATAAAAACTCGAAGCACGGTCTAAAAATTTTTCTTATCTGTTGCCTTCTCATTTCTGTTTTGTTATGCGTATCAGCCACAGCAAAGGCTTCGCTTAAGAAAACATGCATGCCGGTAGAAAGAAAAAATGTATGGAATGGAAAAACCTTCTGATTTTGTTTTTTCTTACATTACTGTTTTCGTTTAGAATTTTATTGTATTATGTAATTTTTATTTTTATTATTATTAGCTCTAGTAACTTATTTCTTAAATATTAAAATATTGCCCATTCTTATTTTAAAAAAATTACTCAAAATATTTATCAATAACCCAAAAGAATATTTTGGAAAGAAAGGATAAATTTCTTAGAATTACAAATAAAAAACAAGATGCAGGTAAAGGTTGCAATTCCTCTCGCTCTCTTTCTGTCAACCTTTTTAAAACTTGAAAATTCCTGAAAAAAGGAGGTTTCCGAAAGGGTAAAAACAGGTGAAGGTCATTGCAACAAATAATGGAAAATACGATTAAAAAATTTCGAAAAATGCAAACTCATAAGATTCCAATATACGGTAGGTATAGACAGACAGTACGTAAAGGACAACATTGCTGCTGCTCCTGACACATCAAATTATTCATTCCGTACCGTGCTTTCGTTGAAATGAAAGCGCTTACAAACACATCTCAACCGCTTGCACGGACACGAGTTTGAGGATGCGCACAATATTTTGTAGTGTGACAGGGTGCAACGTAAACAGCTTTTTCTGAGGCGGCCTCAAGATGTCCAATGTGACACCCACCATTTGCTACCATTGTTTTTTTTTTCTAATTTAGCAAATTAAAGAGTAACATCCCAGATAAAGAATATATCAGTCTGTGGGTAATGTTTGCCTGGGTACAAATAGTAATAAAGGTTTGCTGTTAGGACTAAATATCTCCGATAGTCATGATGCATCTCAGCTTTTGCTGAGCTCTCATTCCTCACCCATTTAGTAGCGACGTCAACCATGTATTAAATTTTACCTCTTAACGAAAAATACCAATCAGCAGGTATCATAAAATCCCAAAAAAATTTCGCTCACAACCGCCAAGACGAAGAAAATTGCGAACAAATCGCGAACAGCTGTCAAACTTTTAGCAAATTGCCTTTAAGAAGGGAAATTAATTTCGTTGAAAATTGCAGCCGACTTTTGTTAAAAAAATTTACCGACAATAGTAAACGAAATAAAAAAAAGACAGATTTCCTCATTTGGAGAACATAATTATTTACGAAGACGCTGAACACAACAAAAAAGTGAGCGGCCACAACAAAAAGTGATTAGCAATTTTCTGAATAAAAATGCGTTAGTTAAGGAAAAAAAACAAGTGGATTGGACGTTGAAGTGAGTGATTCGATGAACGTTGTTGTTGGGTGTTGCGGGGTGAGTACCGCAGCCACTGGCAAACGTCTCAATTCATTGCCCCTAACCTCATCCAATGGAGCAAATGACTCTCGCTTACATATTCGCCTCCGACGAGGCTTCAAGCGGTGTCCCAGCTGTGGCGAGATCAACGCGCAGCGTGCCTTCCTATGCCGCAATTTGGATTGCGAACTCCGTCATCAGAAACTGCTAAAGCATCGCCCTTTCGATCCAGTGCAGCTGATAGCGTACTCCAAAGCCGATCTGTACTCGGTGCGTTGCAAGGAAAAGGAGCTGAAGCCACGCAATTTCGTGCAAATCACCGACGTTACGTTGGCGCTGGAGCAGAGTTCGGAGATTGTGTCTCGAAATGCGATCTGCTTCGTAGACACGTGCAAATATGACGCTTATGATGTTGCGAATCTCACCTGCAAGCATATCAAAGCTATTACCGAACAAGACAAGCCAACAACACGAGCTGAAGTTTATATCGTAGCACATGAAGTGCTTTGGAATCTGAATATCGAGATGGAGCAGAAGATGCGGCTGTGGGACATGTACAAAGAGGATGAGCGGATAGTGCCTGCTGTGCAACGTTTGAATGATTCCACATTTGTGGTCAAGTGTGCAAAGTCTAAAAGTTTTCCGGCAGGGCGCTTGCATGTACATATCTTGGTCAATCAAACGCGATCTGAAAAGAAACCAAAGCACTCTTGTGCCTGCAAGAAGCTTAAGATTATAGTGGAAGCGGATAATTCCGTGGTGATGCAGGAAGAGATATGTGACCATCTACTTCTGGTGCTGGCCGCCATCCTAAGCAAGCAGGATGGCAAAACAAGCTACGCCAACTTTGCGAATGCATTGAAATCCTTCTGGATGCCAGAATTCTTGAATACACCGTTGACGGATGACACTCAGGAGGATGCTTTATTTGATTTCAACATCAGCAATGCAGGCAACAACTCGATGACTGGTTCTACGGACGACGAGGACATCTTCATCTTTGGCAATGAGTTTTTGCATAACGATGTAAGTAACTACATATAATGAGCTGTGCATTTTTGTTGCTATAAATAATCTTGCTCTGCAGGGTATTCCTGACTTTGCAGATAACATCCTAAAGTCCGTTGACAGTCTGCGGCAGTCGAATCAATCGGTTTTCAGTGATGCTAGTGATGCTATTAACCCTGATCAGTTGTTCCATCCAGGAGACCCCAACTTAGTTTCCAGCTGCGGTCTCATCGAGGACTCAGATATTAACTTCAATGACATCAACGGCGCCGCTACAGTCGCTACGGCAGATTCAGTGACCAGCGACGATTGCTTAACTCATATGGAGCTTAGCGACTGCAACATCGAGCTGATGGATCAATTCCAGCAGCTAACCGACCAGATCGACCTCTGCAGCGAGGACATCGCTCTTCCAGACGCGACAGACGGTTTGTTTGAAGCGAATAGTATTAACATCATGCCGCTTGAATTGACTGAAACTGTCGAGCCACTCAATAATAGTTTTGTGAACGGTAATAGTATGTTGCCCACCACGTTGAGTATTGATATGCAGTCGCTATGCAAGATGGAAACCACACCTGCAACACTTGATTTCATTCAACAACATACCAGTGCGAATTCGCTACTAAATTACAACAACAACAACAACAATGCCAACAACAATAACAACATTCAGACTTTAGTGCAATTGCAGCAGTTGCAGCCGACCTTCCCACCAACATCAGCTACACTGCTGCCGCCCATAGAAATGCCCACCATTGCGATGGTAACGGAGGAGCCACGAAAAGCAAGTGAAATCGTAAACGAGGTGAAGACGCGTCGCTTTCCACACTTAACGGCCAAGCGATCGTTTGTCGTGAATGATGTCGACAGCGCAAACAAGGCACACATAGCGAACGTGGAGACAGGTCCAGCGCTGGCCTATTCGACATGGTTGGATTATGTGATTGATATGATTAATGAAAGCGTTACTTTCGACAGCGATGAACTTGTGAAACATAGCTTCCACGTACACGAGGTGAGTTCACAGCGATCAAAGTTAACTGCCATCATTTCTTACTTCTTCACGATTCCACAGGAAATTTTTGCACATTTTAGCAAGAGTTTTAGCATGGGTAAGAAGCGTCGCATGCCAACCAGCAGCTGCATAATAGAGACCGGAAAGTACAAGGGGCTCATGAAATACACGTGGATCTTTAGTACTGCGTCGACCGTCAAACACATTTTCACAACCAGAGGCGTAAGTGTTGTCATAATTTATGAGAAATTCACTTAACAATCCTTTGAATTCGTTCTCAGCTAAGCATTGAATTGGAGCGTTTATTCGAGAAGAGCGACGATGGTTACGTGCGCTACGTTAAGCGGCCACCCAGCGAAGCAACCAAGAAATGCAAGCGCATTTATCCAAAGCTAGCGCTGTACGTGGCTTATGTTTGGTTCGAGTGTTGCAATAATGTGAGTGCATTGAAACGCAATTAATAACTTTAACTTAGTGCTATATGGTTTTTTTTACATGATTCAGAGCCACAAGACAGCCTTCAAAATCGAATGGCTGCCGAACGCCTTCCCCAAGAGTCACTTCGGAGTTCTGAATATTGAATTTTCGCTGGGCTATAGATATCCTAATGATATTTCCTCTCAAAGCTAAAGTAATAACAATATCAATGTAATTTTAAGAATTTCACATAAGTTGTGAATTTGGATTGTTTTATTAACGTAGTATTATTAAACAATGGTTCTGTAGCCAACTTCAGCTAAGTTATTGTGAAATTAGAACTAAGTTCGGAAAGTGTATTTTATAATAAATATGAATAAATTATAAATTAAAAACAAAACAATTGAAAAAAAGATTTAATGGCAAAAAAAGAAAGAAAGAAAGAAAAAAAAAACAAAAATACGAAGACTAACGAAATAAAAAACAATTTAATATTTTATTTATATATATATATTTACTTTCTTTTCCTCAGCATAGTCAATTGTTTGAATTTATTAGAATGCTTTTGCATTCAAATCTTCATTCTACTTTATTGTTTAAATTACATTAAATTTACTCTGTTTTTATATTTACGTTATTTTATGTTTTAATATATTATCATCTCATATTTCTTGCGTCTTAATTCATAACATCCAGTCCAAGTATTATTTGTGATTTATACTTATATTTATATTTATAATTGTAATTAATTAATACCTACATAAATGAAAACATGTTTTCTAAAGATCACACAGATTGTTCGATGTGCACTGGACGCATAAAAGTTAATTTAAGTGGGATTCTTCCTCGAATGACTTCTATTTGCTGAGTATATAGTATATGTACATACTAGTATGTATGTATATACTGTACATGAGCATATGTGAGTGCATTCTTTTTAGGTCCAGTTCACATGTGTTGCTAAATTTGAGAATTATTTCATTAAAATTTATAGATTTATAAGTAATGTTCTAACATCTTTTCTAAAATGCAAAATCTATATTTCTCCACGCAGTGTATTTTAATCTATTTACGAGTATATTTTGTTTCTGTTAGCATATTCGTATTATTCAATTTAATATTTAGTTTAATCTTATTCATGTTTTTTGTTTTGTTTTAATTTTAGTTTATCTAAAATAGTTGTAAATTCTTTTGCTTCTTTATAAACTGTGGCGTACTATTTTATTTATGTACATGTTGTATATATGTAGGTGTACCGAACGTGTATGTGTTTAACCTAAATAATACTTGCTTTGATTTAGCACTTTAAGGTTAGTTACAATTTATTCTTTCTAATGTTTAATTTTTTATTTGTTTTACAGTTTAATATTAAGTGAAGTTTTAGTGAAAAGAGTATGAATTTTAATTTATAGGACATATGAAAATTCAAATTTAGAAACAAGTTGCTAAAAAATAAGAAGAATGTTGAGTTTGTTTATAATGATGCTGTAGAATTCTGTTCGATTACAAGGTGAAGTGGTGAAGTGAGTGATATGGTGAATTAATGACTGAAATTATGAACTAAAATCGATTAAGATAATGTTTCATTCGATGCAATGAATTCGTCACAAGGTTTTCTATTCTATGTTTTTCGAAATTATTACGATTGATTTCAATGGGATTAAGAATTACATATGTATATAAAATTGGCAGAAGTTTGACTGTTAGCTAGTAGGTAAATTTTTAGTAAACAGGAATTGAAATTGAATTGAGAAACAAAGGAAGAAATTTATAACGAGTTGTGCATATATTTTCTGAGCAGCGGTTTTTTATTCATTTCTATGTCCATCGCGCCACTGTACGGTATTTGGCAGTAACTTTTTGTAAAACTTGCAAAAAGGGAAGAAAAAAGGGTAAAAGGCGACGGCTAAAAAAGGTTGTTTTTAGAATAGAACAAAAAACAGGAAAATCGAACCGTACACACTTTTTTAGCTTAGAAATGAATTAATATTAATATTTAATAACTAGCTTTCAAATCTTATACATGTTAAAGATTACTCAATCGTACATTAAAAGAATTCAATTACGTAATTCAATTAATAAATAAATGTAATGTCTGTTTTTTGGTTTTCAATATTAGCACTTTATTCATATATGGAATTATACACTAATTTAAATGTTATGTAAAAGTATACAAAAACCAGTCTTTAAAATGTATATTAAATGTGTTTCTCCTTTCGTCCTTTTTAATAGATGTTTACTGTTTTATTTGACGCTGAGCTTATAAATAAGAGTGATTTACGGTGCATGTAGTGACTACTTTTTGCTTTTACACTAAACAACTACCATTTCTCTGTAATCCTTAATTGTGATTTTGCGATTTTCTTAACTTAAACCTAGTAATGAGTTAACTGCTCAGCAGTTGATGTCTCTGAATTGTTTGCTACATTTTTAATTAACGAAAATGTTAGCGTTGCGTCACTAAAGTACCGCTTCTCCCAGCATTCTAGTTAAATTGAAATCTCATGTAATGTAATGAAACAAATATTCGACGCTGGACTTTACATTATATCTATCATTAACTCTTCCCTTACTCTCCCTTCCTCCCCGCTATCTTCTTCCTGACTACTATTTTTTTTTTCTTTATCATTACTTTTTTGTGTTATCATCTACTTATTTTTGTTCGTATTTTATACTGTATTATTATTAGTAGATTAAAAATGTAACACAATTTATCTTTAGTGTATTTACAAGGCATGGTTTTGTTTTACAGTGTGTGTGCGTTGGTGGTGGTGCATGAAAATATTCATAAGTTTCTCTAGATTTTGTTTTCTTTTTCTATGTACGTATGTGATAATGATGCAACCATTATGATAAGTTTTAAACACATGGCGTATTTTCACAATTTACAATCTTTGTTTTCTTTTTCTTGGATTTTTGATCTATAATTACTTCAACTAAAAACTTTTTTATAGAGGAAAATAAGAAAATAAAAAGTGGCTCATCGGTTCATCAAAATTCTTTCTACTAGTATAGCTAACAATGGCAACCCTGATAAGTGCAAAAATCAGATATCGTGAGTGATAAATGAGAAACGGACATCTTTGCGGCTCTGAGCTATGAAGCCATTCATTTAATGGTAAAAAGGAATAGCGTCTCGTTCGCTCTCTTTCGCTGGGTGCTCGTTGGAAGGAAGGAAGAAACATTTTTCATTACCGATTTGATGATGCTTTGTTGCACGGTAGAAACTTGCACAGGAAAGAAAGGTTAAAAAATAGAGTGTCAAGTTTTAATGTGAAGTTAATTTTCAAAAGCGGATTTTGCTTTCAATTCACTTCAATTCAAAGAATGTGATTTTATGTTGAAAAAGAAATGTGTGCAATTCTCCAATAAATAAATGAAACCCATTTAAGTTGAAAAGCAAAACTACAAAAACAAAAGCAAAGAAAAGTGCAAAAACAATGGTGCATAAGGGTTATATTTTTAATTGCCTTTATTTTAGTTTTTAACTATATGTAATAATTTACAAATTTGTGATTTCATGTGGTTTATTTGTTCGTTTTGTTTTGTTTTTGTTTTGTTTTTTTTTTGTTTCCTTTTTTACTGGACATCCGATTAGTTTTTGACTTAGGGACCTACTAACACACGAACATCATCTCGTAATAAAAAATAATGATGTTAAAATGTAAAATGTTTTTGTTTTTATTAAGTTACTATACAAAAAATCGTTAATATTTAACATTTAATCCTGTTAATTAATAGAATACTTAATGTAATTGTGTGTATTTATTGTAACTTAAGACTAAAATTAAAAATAATATTAAACAATCGGAAATAATTTATGCGTATTTATTATAAAGTTTGAGACTTAAAAATTAGGTAGGTGGTTAAAAAAAACCTAAACTAGTTCTTCATCTACTCGCAAGTGAGACTTTAACAATTGTTGTTGGACTTGGTTAGCCAACTGAAGGTTGTTGATGTTGCTGGGTTTCTGTTGTTGTTGTTGTTGTGGGGATGGGGATGGGGATGGGGATGGGGCTGTGAATGGAGATGAGGCTAGACTAGCCTACAATATCTAAACTTTGAGCATCTGTCACCGCTGTTCGATTGAGTGTGTGTAGATTACCGTTAGTTGAGGTGGTGGCGGGAGCGACAACAACAGGTTTCGTATAAGTGGCGATGGAGGGTGAACGAGAGGTGGGGGAGGATGATGAGGAGATGGAGGAGCACGAAGAGGCGGCGGAGGGGGTGTTGGTGTTCGAGGGGAGCAGCGGCATGTAACCGTCACCAATCAAAGGAGTAGAAGGTGCCGATGGTGCAGATGTGGATGTGGAATTTAAGTCGATAGCAACAACACCGAATGGTTCAAAAGTGTTCAGTGGTGTTGATGGTGTTGTTGTTGTTATTGATAGTGTCGGTGGTGGTGGTGGTTGAGGGGATGGTGGTGGTGAAGATGATGATGGCGGGGTTGATGTTATGATGCGGGGTACATCGAATGCGGTGGGCGGTGGCAGGAAAATATTTTCATCATCAAAATTTGTTGGTATGATGTACGATGAGTGTTGTTGTTGTTGTTGTTGTTGATGGTAATGCATTTGTTGCATTTGTTGATTTTGTTGATTCATGATGGCCATCATTTGTTGGTGTTGTTGTTGTTGTTGTTGCAGTTTCATTTGTTGATGTTGATGTTGCATATCATCATTCATAGAGGACGCAACCGATGACGAGGACAGCGACATTGACAACGGCGTCGACATCCAATCGCCGTTCAGGTTGGCGTTGGGGGCAGCGTTAGTATTGGTATTTAAATTATTAGCATTAGTATTAGTAGTTAGATTAGTTATTGCAGTAGTTTGTTGTGACTGTGGTGGAGACTGAGACTGAGACTGAGATGGTTGTGGTTGTGCTTGTGGCTGTGGTGGAGTTGGTGGTTGTGCTTGTGTAGTTTTTTTGGGTGATGGTGAGTTTCTGAATGAGTTCTGGTGATTGTCTCGACTAAGATTACTCTGGTTTTTACAACTACTGCTAATGCTACTACTAGTATGGGTTTTTGTTGTTGCGTTTGTGTGCGTGACATTACCGTTGCTGCAGATCTTGCTGTAGAGGTCTGGCGTGGCCGTGGTGACATCCTCGAACTCGGTGCGCAGGGCGGTGCGCTTCAGTAGCTGCAGGTTGGGTGGCAGATACGACAGGATGTTGTAGATGAGCCGGATGTCCTCGCTGGACGTCCAGACGCCGGGCCGCTTGTTGTGGTACAGTTTGGCGTACTGGTAGATGTTCGCCGTGCTGCAGTATTCCACCTCGATGGACAACGACGAGATGGCGCAGAAAGTGCATGCCTGCGCCCCGCCATATCTGTGGGTAGAGAGGGGAGGGGAAGAAATTAATTTTTAGCACTAATGAGGAACATGTAATGGTCTCGTCTTTGAGTGGATGACGCTTCCGATGCCCCTGAAGCCAACGCAATCGATGCATGACTTGCAACATGTGTAGCTACATGCATAAAATTTCATAGTCGTCGTTATCGCCGTCGCGTCGCTTACAGAATGGTTACGACGCTATTTAATTTTAACTGCCAGCTGGAACACTTGGCACTCGTGCCATCGATTGGCTTCAAAGGCACCTCATCGCCTTCGTTGTTGTTGTCGTCGTCGTTCGCACTCACCTGTCAACAACAACAATTGGTCCATTACGATAGTCGTTGGAGCGCTCGTGCACGTCAACGATGAAGTCGTAAATACTGTTGGGGTTGGACATCTCGGGCCAACTGGGACAGTGCAGCATCTTCACGTTCAGCTCGTAGTCGTCCTGAATGGATTGGATGACGAAGTCGCGGCTCACGTAGTCGCTCTTGTTGGTCTTGCTCAGGAATTTCACGCGATAGTAATCGCTCTCGATGGGCGTCGAGTCGTCGGGCCAAAACTGCGCAAAGTTCTGTGGGAGGGAGGCGTCGAGAATATAAAGGATGGTATAAAGCCACTTGCATTAATGTCTGTAGCCACTTACAATGTCGTCCAGCGATGACAGCAGCACGATTGTCTGCGCGTTGTGGTCCCAGACCATCTGCCAGAAATCCTTCACCGTGTGCGTCATCGGGTGCTGCGTGACTATGAAGTCGCGCAGCCGCCGGAAGCCGTGCAGCCACGAGGCGTTGATGTAGTCGCTGCCCTCCTCGCCCGGCTTGGGCGTCAAATGCACGCGACTGCCCTCGATGGGGAAGATGGCGCCGCGGTTCTTGATCGAGTTCACCTGCTTCATGGCGGACGCGATGTGGATGTCCTTCGTCTGGAACTGGATGATGTTCTTGTACTGGTTCTCCAGATACGGCGTGCAATTCTTGAGCTCCTCGACCTGGTCGGCGCGCAGGTTGGTCTCGCCGGACGCGATGGCCTCCACGAGGGCGTCATGCAGGAAAATGTACTGCTCCTCGGTCTGTACGAGGAAGTTGCGCTGGATGCGTATGTGCCGCAGAAAGCCGAACACGTTGACCACGCCCTTCTGCTGGATCTGCTTGAGCATGGCGTCGAGCACGATGTAGGTGCCGGTGCGCCCGACTCCAGCGCTGTGATTGAGAGAGAGCGGGAGAGAGAGAGAGAACAGAGTTAGTGTGGGAGGGATAAAGAAAGCTCAGCTCAGCGTTGGGGCTCGAGACTCACCTGCAGTGTACGACGATGGGACCCGCATCGGCCGGGTTGGCGGCGGACGACTTCTTCACGAAGTTCAGCACTGGCAGCGGATGGTCCGGTGTCCCGTGATCCGGCCAGTTGGTGTAGTGATACTGATACACGATCTTCTCGGTGTTGCATTGCTTCTTCTTTTTAAGCTGCGGGAGGAGGGGGGGGGGGGGAAAGGAGAAGATACAATGCATCATCGTCTTAAGGTGGCCATATCTCTTGAACTCACTCTCACAGACGCACTCACCTTCAAGTGCTTGATCTGCAGCGTGCGTACGGTGTAAGTGGACATTACTTCCTCCTCGATGAGCTTCACTTGGATGACGCCGTACGTCTCAGTGCCGTCCTTGGGCCAGTACATGTCGCACTTGCGGCGGCCGCGCTCCACCAGGTTCGTTATCATCACGATGATGACCACGCGCTGCTCCCAGATCATGCGCCAGAAGCAGTCGAAGGTGTCCGGCAGCGGCCCCTGGGTGCCGATGAAGGCGCGCGACTTCTGGTAGCCGTCGATGAAGTTGGCGTTGATGTAGTCGAGGTTCTTCTTCTGGCCAGGCGTGGGATGCAAGTGTACACGACTGTGATCATCTGAAATATGAGAGCAGTGTAAGATTACAGACGCAGATTAGAGATGTATTCTCTCTGCAGTGAACTACAAGTATTAAAATGTTGCTTTATTGTGCGCTGCATATAATAGCAACAGTGGTTCCCCTGCGACTATCTCGCTGCTGCCCCCCTGCCCCCCCTCAGCTTCATACTTACACGCTGTTATGTTCAGATAACGATTCTTGCGTTTATTCTCCGGATGCTGCGAGTGTTCGCAAGGCATGTCATCGGTCACGCATTCGTTTTGGATGGCTTCATACTCGCGACTGAAGCCGATGTCACCGTCGGCATGCAGCGATGCCACATGTTTGGCGAACTCATTCACTGGCACAGCGGCACGGATCTCGCCGCCGACCTCCACGGGCACCTCCCAGTCGATTTGCGGTGCGGACGGGTGGTGAGGCGGGTCGTCGAGATAGTAGTAAGCGGCATGGAAACATTTTCTGCTGAGAGAATAAATGAAACAGAAGGAAAGAAATATTAAAATGAGCATAAGATGGGTGCGATGGTAGGGTAGGGTAGGGTAGGGTGGGAGAAGGAGATGCAGGAGAGTTTAAAATTGAAGTCTGAATCTTACTTCAATTGCTACTGAAATCGAAGACTAGCAGATGAATCAATAGTCACATCCTACTTTCAATTGATGCAGTATTAGAATTAAATTAAGTTAGTGATCAATAAGCAGTGCATTCTGTTTAAAATGCTGTTGAATCAAGAAGTTTCAAAGGCTGGTGTTATTAACTGTTCTCATTATTATTATTATTACTCTATAAAAATGAAACAATTACAGATAGATTCCATTCAGACACAAAGAGATTCCGTTCTCAGCGAAATGAATATAATAAAACCTTGTATACTGTATAACGCAATATATATTGTGTATTTGTCTGTAATAATAAACTATCCATAAAAGGTTTTGTATTTATAATAGCAACCCAGAAGCGAGTATCCGAGTTCGTAAAGCCTCTCATTGTAAGTGGCCACTTTATTCGCTTTTTGCCGAGCTTTTAATCAGCTAATAAGCAATGCGATGGTAGATTAAACTCTATAAATACTCTGCTGCAAGAGGAAGTGCATCAGAAGTCGATGCGTCAAGTGGAAGAAATATAAGAGTGAAAGAGAAACACAAGAACTAAACAAACAGCGTAAAAATACAGTTGAGCTGGAGTGAGTTGAGTTTTCAAAAACTAGGAAAAAAAAAAATTATTTTTTTTCTAAAGATTTATGAAATGTAAATAGAAATAAAACAAAAAATAAAGTTTACAATAAACAGAAAAGCAAATAATAAATGAGCTCTTTTCGAAAACTACTCATTTAGATAATGAAACAGTAATTATTTACCGTTGTTGTTGTTGTTGTTGTTGTTGGTAGAGTGAATTAAAGTCCTCAAAGAGTAATTTTGTGGTCGTAGCTTTCTTTCGGGCTCTTGGAAGGATCAAAAGTTTCCAAGGCAGTGGATGGTCATTAGTTCATTAGAAGTAATAAAATAAAAAAAGTCATACGTCGCGGTGTACTTAAATTATTATTTCGAAAGTACACTTAATAGAGAAATTATACTTAATTGAGAAATTATACTCAACTCAGTTGTGTATTAAGAAGTATTTCTGCAGAATGTGAGGATTATTCTATGAATGATGTTGAAATAATTAATACGCCTGCCTTTGATAAGGATTCCACCAGCAGCTCTATTAAAGGTCTTCATTAGAAACTTCGAAGTACAGATGATTTGATTAGTGATCGTTTGATTATTAAGACGCTTGAAGATTCAATAAAAAGCATTTAACAGCAGTACAAAGTGTAAGGAAAGAGAAAGAAATAAAAAACGGGGAAGGGAAGGGCTGACAGAGAGAGAGAGAGAGATGAGCGTGGACGACTTGAAACAGAATACGAGTTGAACTGTTAATCTCTTTAACGATAGAGAAATTAATTCCGTCTTTATTCTTCCTTTCTTCCTTCCTTCCCTTCTTCCTTCATTCGTTGTGAATAATTGAGTTACTCTGCTGTGGGGCGAAAAGCGTTTTCAAGTGCATTGAAAGAGATGCTATGCGAAAAAATGTTCTCTACTGTGAAAGTTATACAGCATCATATTCATCTACAGTCATATACTATATGAATATAGATACACGCAGATGTGTGTGTGTGTGTGTGTGTGTGTTTGATGCAAGTCAAAGTGGCGGAGAGGAGGGGAGGAAGTGGTACATGTAGTAAAACACAAAAAAAAAATGAATTCATCCGAAAAATTGATGCAAAGTTGTTGAGGGTGCCAACCAGGGTTTACCATGCATTATTCTATCCTCCTTCTATGCTATAAAGCAGACTTAGCTTCAGATGTATGTGTGTGTGTGTGTATGTGTGCCGGTGTCAGTGTGTGCTTGTGTGTTCCTATGTTCTGTGTACTGTTATTTGCAGATTTATGCTTTGCTATAAATTAAAGTGGAGAGAAGGGAAAAGCAGAGTAGAGAAGTGAAGAGGGGCGAAGGGGAGCGGGGCGAAGGGGAGCGGGGCCTTTTTACACTTGCTAATGAAAGTGGATTTTTGTAGATTTGGAAATAGGAAAATGTTGCTCTATTTACTCGACAGGGAGCGTACGAGGTTCTCGTGAATTGTTACTGTTAATAATCACTCAATTTAAATACACACACACACACACACACACACACAGTCACAAACACACAAGCATTCCCATGACCAGAATTTAATTTTTATAATCTTTGTTGTACGTATTTAGATAGAATATCAGCGGGGCAGTGAGGGGGAGGTGTTTCGAAAGCACATTTGAACTGTTATATAATTCATCGTAATTGTTCTATAATTTGATTTAAGTTTTCAAAAAGCTGTTTTAAAAAAAACCCCCATCAATTTTAATTGTGAATTTGCTGGAGGCTTCAAATTAATTGCATTTGAAACAAACACAAGAAACGCAAAAAATTACTCTTTCTATTAGCTTATAAAGTTACTTGTAAATGCTTTTCTTCCACGCTTTTTGCAGTCATAACTTAGAAGCTAGTGAAAGCTAAAAGTTGCTACTAAAAACTCTTGAACATTTGCACTGCACTAGAATATTATATAAAACGTAAAATCGCCAAAATTGGTACTTGAAATTGTTTGCTCGGTGAGAACGAAAGGGTGCATCAGAAAGAAAGAGAGAGAGAGAGAAAGAGAGTGGAATTTATTTCTGTTTCAAAGAATTAAAAGAAATATTAATGCAACACTTGTGGTTTCAGCCCTCCTCCTCCCCGCCCCGCTGCCCCCAAGTACTCTACTCTTAACCAATCTTCTCATTTGTCCTTCTCCCTTCTACCCTCTCTGCTCTCTTCTCCCCGTCTTCTGTTAATCTCTCCACTGAAAAGAGTTTTGAATACTTTAATTCAATGTTTGAATTATGGGGCACAAGTGGTTGGCAACGCCAGCAGTAGCCATACTATTAGAAGGAATGATTTTTTTATTTTAAAGAAAAATTAATGAAATGAATTCGCTACGATAAACTTTAGAAATAACCGCTGTTCGCTTTCTCACTCACTCTTTTTCATTCTCTCTATTCAGAACTCACTTTCCTGAGGGTGGTGAGTGGGGCTAGAAACCAAGTAACTATTTTTATTAAACACAACTTCGAGAATGAGAGCAAAAACAAGTGCTTTATGAATGGAAGCATTAAGAGCACTGAATATAAAACTAAACAAACATTTTGTAAAAGTAACGGGATTAAAATAAATTCACTGAAAAGAAAGCACAGATTCGTCCTTCGATGGAGAGTCCTGCGGGGTAAGTAAGTGAGGTCGATGCAGCGGTGACGTGGGTGGGTGGAGATGGGTTGATGGTCTCAGTTTGTCGTCGTCGTTGGTCAGAAGTTATAACAGACACTTTAGCTTAAACTTCAACGAAGATGATGATAGTGATAATGATGGTAACAGTGAAGATGATGAAGATGATAATAATAATGATCACACTGTGAACGGGGTGGAAGGAATCCGCGTAAAGCTTCATAGAGCATTGTGCCAAGTAAAACCAAATGAAAAGACTTAAAATAGCAAAATGTTAGGGGTTTGTTTAGAAATGCGGTGATCTGTATAGAGTCCTATATATGTATGGAGTAGTATATAGTTATTGTATATAGAAGTACAGAATAGTGAAGAAGTACAGAGGAAGTGGTTGGCAATGAGGATGGTTGTCGATTTAGAATCTGCTGGATGAATAAGTTTTCTAAGCTGATTCAGAAATTATGGACTGAGTACTAATTTTTAATTGCCTTAAGTTATTAAGGAACAAAGAAGAAGAACAAGAAAGAAGGTGTATCAATGAATGAATGGATCCCTGGCTGGATGGATGGATGAACGAATGGTGTACGGAGCTTGAGTTTTATACAAGTTTTCTTAGGTACGGGTTAAATTTAAAAAATTCATGCTGAGATGGAGCTGAACTTTCGCCAGTTAAGTAGGTGAATAATTAGAGCAAAAGTTAAGAAGAATTTGGAATTAAAATATCTTCAAGTAGCTGGTAGGAAAGCGAGAGAAGAGAGAGAGAGACATACAGAGAAAAATAGAGGGAAAGAAAGAAGGAGAGAGAAATTCGTTTTCAAGTCAAATTCAGGTAAAGAATGAATGATGATCTATTGTACAATAACTAAAACAAAAACCAAGCAAAGTTTGCTAAAAGCATTTAAAAAAAATCGATTTTAGAATTGCAAACCTTTAATAATAAACGATTTATTTATAGATTAAAAGTAGCACTTTATTTATAGATATCTGCTTTATTATTATTTCTATCAAGCGTTTCTCAGTCCGTTTTTAAAACCATCTTTTAATCGTATTGTCGAAGAGGTGTTGAAGTCAACAAGTGGCCGGCTCTAAGATAAACTCTTTTTTTTATACATGATCTCAATCAGCAGACAAGGAAAACATCTGAAACTACGATGGTATCTGCTACATAAACACAAACACAAATCGTATGGGGTTTTTTTGAAAAGGATAAAAGAAAAGTGCCCAGGATTAGTTTGCCGAACGTGTCCGCAGATGAGAAAAAAGGTGGCGATGGTGATAATACTGGGTGTGGAGAGGGTGGGAGAGGAGGGGGAAAGGGGAACTTTGGGGCAGAACAAATATTGAATTCGGAAATGTTTTTTACACAAACTTAAACACACACAAATAAAAATAAAACGTCTACTAAAATGAAGGCTACAGAGTCAAATGCCAGTTAGAGAAATGAACGAGATAGAGAGAGAGGGGGAAAGAGAGGCAGAGAGACATGGAGTGAGGGGGAAAGGGACATATACAAATAAATCACTGTCACTATGCTATCAGCAGAGAAAACAAGTGAAGGATGCACAGTGGTAAAAAGTGTTATTTTTGCAATCTAAATTATGAACTTATCATTGTTAAAGAAAACAGTTTAACATATAATGTATATAAACATATCTAAGAATCTGGTAGATTCAGGGGGTTTTTAAGTGGAGGAGTATATTTCAATTTCTAGACGTTGACTTGGACGCTTTCGTTGCCCACTGTACTGGTTTTCATTCGAGTCCAGTCTATGAATCTGTTTACCTTCTTCGTGTGTCGACAATAAATTAGCTGAATAAATATCGTCATGTTTTACTACGAGTACGCGAGTATACACAAACATCTGTAAATAGTTAAATAAGTACGAGTGGAAGTTTCTCAAAGCTTTACAAGGAGTCTCTCAAAGGATTTCGGATAAAACTGATGGTTTTGTTGGGTGTAGTTTTAAGCCACCTGCAATTTTAATTAAATCTTGTTTTATTGAATGAACCCATCAACGGGTATATCAGTCAACCTTTGACAAAATAACCTGAACCTCTAAAAAGGGAAGAGAACAAGAAAAAACCAAATTAAATGAATGCAAGTAAACCTGAAAAATTCGCTATCTACGATGAGGCGAGTCGAAACCAGTCGATTCTGGATCCACTACGTCTAAACAAACCTTTAAATTGTAGAAATGGTTTTATTTGTAAAATATTTCAGCACATGAGAGAATGTTGAGAGAAACACTCGCTCGAAATGCGAAAATGTTAGCTAATTAATTAGTGAGTAAGACCGCTTATAAAATGGGTTCTAATGACACTTTCGATGGGGTTTCTTATCTGATTACTACACTAACAAACAGTATTCACAGAATGTTACTTTGAAACAGAGACAAGCACACACTTCATAGACTTCGCTCTTGCATTCTCGTGTCGTGTCGAGAGAGTGAACTGTGGCAACAAAAACAACAACTATTAGCATTTATTGCAAAATCACAGTTCTTAAGTGAGTAGAGAGTGTTCATTCCTGTGTGAGAGAGAGAGAGAGAGAGAGAACAAGAATATGATAGAAAACAACAACAAAGGCAATGAAAAGACAACTAAAAAGTATAGAAATAAAAATAAATTATTAAAAACCAAGGAAAAAATTAAATTCAAAGCAAATACAAACTAATAACAAGTATCATAGAGAAACAACAACAACAACGTCAATATTAAGCAGCAAAATGATCACAAATCAGCTGCTGAAGCTGTCGCTGTCGCTGCTGCGGCTGGCAACGAAAAACTTACGTAAACCAGTTGCCACCACGTTTAGATTTGGTACGTTTGAGCAGCGTTGCACCGGATTTTTCAGACATTTCAGCCGAGGAGCACCTGCGATGGGGCGCAGGAGCGGAGGCAACCGACGAACACGGTGCTGCTGTTCTAGTACACTATTATTATTACTATTGTTGTTATTGTTATTCCACTGAATCCACCCTTGAATCGCTTAGAAGCAATCTTAAAAGTGAATACTTTTTCTGTTCGTTTTTTATTCTGAATGCGATTTTAATCAATTCCATTAAATTTCATGATTGATCCATGAACGAATCGATTCCGGATTAATGAAACAACTGAATTCGCGTCGAAATGTTTTCTTTTCTCAAGCGTAATTGCGTCATTTTGCAAGCATGTTTTTCCTTTTTTTTTAACAAGTAAGAATGGAGAGAATCCAACAGCAATTCAAGCAACTTTTTCGTATTTAGTTTGTGTGTTTAAAATGGTGCATTAAAGCAGTAGCGTTTTCTTTTCTTTAACAACAAGCATACGTTTTTCGGTACTGTTTCATGTGAGGCGAAACAAAAAACACACAACACACCAAAAAAAAAAAACAGAAATGTTTCAGCTCAACTGAAAAGTAAGAAAAATGTGCGAATTTCGAAACGTTTCTCCGACGACTCTCGTGTAACGCGTTTCCTCAGCAACTGATTGAGTGAAGCGGATGATCTTTCCTTAAAGAAAAATAAGAACTACAGACCACAAAAAAAAAGAAAAAACTGAAATAAAAATAAAATTTTAATCTAAGTGAGTTGTTGAATGAGTTGCTAAACGAGAGCCAGCGAGAAGAGAGCGAGAGAAACGCGAATAAAATAAGCCTCACTAAATGAAAATCGGCTGGTGTTCGTTGGCTGTCTCTGTTTACTGATTTAGAACTTGTTGCACTGCAGTTGTTCTTCTTCTCGTTGTTGTCGTTGTTGTTGGTTTTCTTTTCACGGCTTCTTATATACATATGTATATATGACCTGATGTTGCCAGAGTTGTCAGAGTTGCCAAAGTTGTTTATATTTTTATTATAATACTATATTCACTCATTGCTTTGTACGTGGATCGTGGCGTCTATTCGAAGTCTTACATTTACATGTGTACGAGTATATCCGACCTCGATATTTGTATCTGAATACCGACTTTTAAATATGGGTCTCTAGAAGAGTTAATAAAGTTCAAGTATATCCTCATTGATCCAACTGAGAATTGGAAGGGTTTCCTTTTGGGCCGCAGCAGAGTACTTATCAGCCTCAAATTTGATCTAGAAGAGTTGAAATGTCAAGGCCGGGCCGTCCTTGGAGCCTTATATATGGGCTGATGGGAGAGAAAAGAGCCTTGAATAATTATAAAGCCAGCTTGAGTGAGTTTAAGCAGAGAATACAAGAGCCTAATGGAAATGCTACTGGGATATGATGATCTGGTGCACTGAAGCTGTGCCAATCCATTCGATGACTACTATACGGATGACGTTACAATACTTATTCGTACTCTATTATTCACAGTCTCTTCTCTCTCTTTTTCTGCACCATTTTAAGAGTCTTTACACAATTTTCCAGTTTATTTTTCTCTGTTTCTTGGGTGACTTTTTGTCTACAGATCTGCATAAAGAAGAAAACGCTAATTTTATTGCTGTTCCTGCTCCTTTTCCCACAAAAATAAAGTGAAGTAAAAATTAAATTAGATAGTAAAGTAAATAGTGTGGTTTTCTTTTCGGTTTCGTTTTGCGTAACGTACGTAGAGCTGCTCTTTTCTCTCCACTTGAACCGTCCAAAGTGAAGGACGACCAAAGCACCAGAAAGTCAAATTTAACTTTCAATTGACTACGACGACGACGTCGACGAGTTGTTTACTTAACAAAAAGGATATTTTTTTGGTTTGTCGGCTTCGAAGAAAGCGAACAAAACGAAAAAAACGAAAGGAAACCAAATCATACTATAAAATTAATGGAAATATTTTAAAGTCTGGCAAGTTTTTCTATGCTTCGAGTGCTTTATGATCCTTATCAAGTTTCAGCCAAAGTTTAATATTATTTCTTTGGTCCTAAGAAATATTCTTAAAATGCCGTGGGATTCCTTTCTTTTCCATCCTTTTTCTCTCACTACGTATTGTTTATGTGATACTACTTCGGTTTTAATGCTTCTTATTTTTCTGCTTGGATGCAACTCATGCAGCAGAAGCTTTTGCTGGCCACAAGGCAACAGCTGATGAAGTAAAATCGCTCTGATTTTCTTATCTATCCACATGTCATGGACGAAATCTTTTTCAAAAGTTCTTTCTTATAACAGTTCTTCTTATAACAGCGACTGAAGATTGTTGTTGTTATCGCACGTTCCATCTTTTGGAAAACAGCAGTTCGGATAGTCATAAACTCAGATACTTTGTATCGTAGATGCTTGGAGATTGCAATCTATGTGTGTATTGTATCTCGAGATAGAAATAGTTTCGTGCACTGTTTTACAGGCAAACAGAAACTTTTCACATTTTCGCATGTCTGAAGTTCGAACATAAACCTATCAAGAATAATCAGATATTTTATGGTTTTCACTTTTTCCCCAACGCGGTTATTGACAAGTTTTGAATTACGTTTGAAATTGAGTTAGAAAAAGTATTATTTTCTTCGCGCTGATTGAGATGAATTGATTATTGCTTGAAGTTAGATTAATTTTTTCGACTGCTGTTTCGACAAAATTTTTTCTTTTCTTTAAATTTCGATTGAAAATTGATTCAATATTTTTTGTATATGAATTTACAACCTTAAGAACTCGTATGAGAGTTTTTTTCAGTTTTCAGTTTAGTTACGATGGAATAATTAAAAACTTCTCGAAAACCGAGATTAACGCCAATTTTTGGAGAAGGTTTCTTCCTAAAGCAGTTTAATTTCTACAATAGTTTTCAGTTGCAGCGACGCTGGCTGAATCATTAAAAAATAGCCTAAAAGTAGGCAGTTCTTTGTGATTGCTGTTCACACTCTAATATTAATTAACTGGTGCATACTTTTAGGATGTATAAGAAATCTGAAGTTCAATTCTGTTTTTTTGCCTACTCTTTACAAATAAAAATGTGAAACTACATTAAAATATGCATAAGTATATAATATGTACTTATGTATGAGGACTTCTCTTTCTAAATTCTATCAGCCCTCCCCTGCCATATTCCCAACTCCTTCACCCTTCTCCCTTATCACAAATCCTTTTGATTTTGTTAAGTTGCATCTTCTTTTCGTTGCAATTCGAGGAAACAAAAGCTGCGAAATGAATACGTAACGAGGAGTGGATGAGGACAAAAAAGAGTACATCGCTTCATTCGGATCGGTTTGAAGCGCCACTTACCTCCATAGAAAGAACGCCATGACGATGAGCACGATGCCGAAGCAGCTGAAAATGATGCCAACCAAAACCGCCAGATTGTAGTCGTTGTGCGATTGACGCAGCAGCGGTTGGATCTTCTCGCAGTTTGGCTGCAGGGGAATCTGCGAGGAGGATAAAAGAGGAAAAAAAAGAGATGGTTGAAGAGAAGGTTGATTTTATTGTATATAATTTATTATATGAGTATTTTAAAAATATATGGAATGTAAAATACATTGTATTTGTTTGGGTAGAAATGCAATGAAAGCAACTGCAATAACAACAGGAAAATAAATGCTCTTATTAAATTATGACAACCATCCGCAAACCGAGTACCAGAAAAATGGGAACCCCCACCATCAACGAATCTGCATCGCATGGCAACGCTACGATCTGAAGGAGAAAGAGGAAGAAATGCAAAAAATCAAAACTAAAATAATATTAAGCAAATCTACGGTTTCAGATTCGGAGTGTAGAGAGTGGAGAATGCAGAATAGTGAATCTCTGGTATTTTTATGGTTTATTGTGCGTATTACGTGTGGGTTTCCGTTTTTGTTTCCTTCGTATTTTTTAATTTTTTTTTGTTTCGTAGATTATGTGCATATAAAACAGTTAGATGACGAGCTGTTTTTGTGCCAAAATCAGGACTGATTTCACTCTGAAAGGGATGCAAGAGTCTCTAGTCTTTTAGAGTGTTTTTAAGATATTTAAACGGAGTAAAGATTTAAGTTAGTTGTGGAAAAATTTGAAACAAAAAATAATTACAACTACAGGAAAATATGGGAACTTATCTAAAAAGGAGTACATGCTGTAGACATCGTTACTGTCAAGGGGGAGGTGGTGGGGGGGGGGGGCGGAAGGGGAGGGTGGGGTGAAAGGGGAGGATGAAGGCAAGCAGGCAGAAAAAACTTTAGTAAACTAAAGAAACTTCTTTTCTGGGAGAAAATACAACGAGTACAATCGCATAAAAATGAGTGCAAAAGAAAAAGAAAAGAAAATAAAATGCGTCTCTATCGAAACAAAAACAAGAATAATAATGGCACCAACAACAATAATAACCCAACTAAAATCCATGCAATAAACTGTAAAGAGTATAAATTGTATTTTTTTTAAATTAAAACAAAAAAAAATTAAAAAGGGGAGAATAAGAATAAGAAAAAACAACAAATATACGTCGCCTTAATGATTTTTATATGCAAGCGAGCAGGTGCGCCCGCTTTACATAAATAAATCTTCTACATCCGGTCACAAGGATTTTCCGTTTCCGTTGTACTGTTTTTTCTTTGTCGTCGACGTTGTTGTTGTTGTTGGTGTTGTATCCGTCGACGGTGTTGTTATTCTCATTGCAACTACGTGTTGTTTGCTATTTTTAGTTGTTGTTGTTACTTTGTTGTTCTGTTGTTGTTGTCCTGTTGTTATTGTTGTTGTGTTTTTCCCCTTCACATAAGAGAGGTGCTAGTTTTTTATAACATTTTTATTCCGAAGAATTTTGCTCCTTTTTTTTAAAAAAGATTTGCGCTTGTGTTTTTATTTCCTTTGGTGACATGTGAGTGTATAAAATGTTGGATTATTTTTGTTTTTCCGTGTTTTTCGCTTTGGTTTTGAAAAGAATATTTTATTGAATAATTTTACTCAATTTTCACAAACTTATTATGCAGGTTTAATCCTTGAAATGGTGGCATATCTCAAGTATGCAAAAACAAAAATTCATAAATAAAGAGGCCAACTTAAAAAAACATTATTTTATTTATTAATCTAATTATTATTAACTTATATAGTATTTATTTGTTTATTGATAGTTACTATTCTTTATTATTAGTTATTATTTTATTATCTGTTTATTGTTCATTCGTTTTTGTATTATAATTATTTATTATTCAAGAAATGATTTATTAATTTAATTATTATTTAACTTGCTTAATATTTGTTATAATTTGTGTATTAATTATTCAAATGTTTTTCCTTAATATTGATCACATTATGCAGTTTATTATTATTCTTATTAGTCTTCCATTTTTAGCTCTTTTTTGTTCTGAAGCTTTGACAGTTAAATTAAAATTCGAATAAAGAAAGTGACTGCTTGTGACAAGTATTTATTAATTTACAATATTTATTTATTATTTACTTTTGGTTTAATCGATTGAAATTTATTTATTCGGTTGTCAGACATCAAAAAGCTCCTTCTTCCTTTTTTAATCCTTGCAGTAACTTGCGATTGAATTTTATTTTAGATTTCATTTCATTTAAACAGTATACAGAGTGAGAGAGAAAGTGATGGAGAAGGAGAGAGAGTTAGGCATCAAAACGAAGATAAAACTTAATCATAAGATGAAAATCTGTAATGAAAACATGTCCACAAATGATGCACTAAAGACGATATCGAAAAGTATGAAAATTCAATTTCAATTTCAATATTTCTTCGTATTGTGCGAGTATATACTAAAGACGAACAAAGGCAGATACACACTGTTTTCGGTGTGCATAATTAAGTGTCATTTTTGACATGTTGACAGTTTCAATGTGAATTTTAGTTAGAACTGAATTTCAGTTTTTCCTCGTTGGCAAGTAAACAAATGAAAGAACCACCAGAGAAAAGTTACTAGTTTCAAACCTGACTAGTTTCTGATCGAAGAGCAGGAGAGGGGAGAGACGATGGAGGGGGCTGGATATCGGAAATTCCAGTTGAAAACAACTTCCAACTGCGAAGAACATTCATAGTCAACCGAACAAAAGTGAGGTCAAAAAGAGCAGGAAAAGAAGGGAATATAGGGAAGGCAAGGAAAGGAAAGGAAGGAAATGCGAGAGAAAATCTGAATCAGAAATATAGTGTAAAGTTTTTATGAGCTCGTAAAAGTCCAAGATTTCTCAGAAAGGCCAGCCAAACAAGAGCCCAGCCTCTCAGAGGTCAGGAGAGTTGAAGGAACTTTGAAAATTCATTATAATATTCTGATAAAATTTTATAAATTAATTATTCTCTCTGTATGTCTGTTTATGTGTGGGGGGGCGTGTTTGTATTACGATATATTGTATTATATTCTTTGGGAACCTGGAATTTTGAGGACCCCAACAAAATAATACCAGAAACTTCTTTTCTATAAAATAATAAGGATTCTACTTCAAGCTCCATCTCTGGTTGTTAAAAAACTTACCTTTTTTGCTTCGGAAAATTTTTTCTGGTTGTTAAAAAACTTACCTTTTTTGCTTCGGAAAATTTGCCCAAAACTATTTTTTTCGGATTTATAACACTGAAGGTGGCAGCCGCAACTTTGACTTCATACACAGAATTCGTGGTGAGATTTTGTAGAATCATCTGCAATGGTAGAAAAGAGAGAAGCAATGATAAAAACGTAGAGAAGAGAAACGACTAGAAGATTATATATTAGATGAGATTAAGTATTCTACAAAAAATAAGCGCAAAGCATATGCACTTTTTTATGTGTTCGCATCTCTCTAAAAATACGTACGTAAAAAAGTCCTTAAAAAAGTGGATGTTTTTTTTGTTTTTAAGCCACTTTTTTGTGCTTTGTCCGTCTCTGTGTAAACCGCGTGAACGTTAGTTTTGTGATTCTGTTTATAGTATAAACCCATTGCAACAGGACACAAATCGTAGATCGGGGTAGTGGAATAATTTTTTTATTCGCTACAATTTTTTTATATGGAACGCCAAAAAAAACATCCTTATCTGTGTGGATCATAAATAATTTGTTGCGTATGTTTTTGATTTTTCTTTTTTGGGAGTGCATAAAATAAATCAAATAATAAGAACACAACCACTACAAAGGAAGGAAAAACAACAGTGAAATGTTACTCGTCTGCATTTGTTGTTATGGTACTCCTTCTCCCCCTCTCTCTCTCTCTCTCTCTCTCTATATATTCTATCTCTTTCTATCTATCTCCTTAAAGTATGCAACAAACTACAAACTATTTGTGATGCTTTTTTGTTTCTGGTTTTTCTACTTCTAATCCCGAGTATACATACGTTTCAATATGCAGATCGGATTCTAAGACTTACATATATTATAAGTAGGCGTGTCCGCTTATAAGTAAAACTCTTAAGTGTAAATATATGATGTCTTATTTTTCCTGAATTAAATATGAAACTCTTTCTCGATCATCTCGAAACTCGTGATATTTTATTATTTTCTATAAGTCTTTATATTCTATATTATTCTCTACTCTCTATTTTAGGTGTAGGGTGCATTTAAATCTCGACCTGACCGGTGAAATTGTTGATGACGGATTATTTATTGCGAACAAAAAATATGGAAAAAGTTGTTCTGTTGCTTTTTAGTTCCTCTTTCTTCGTTTTTGGATGGATTTCCTCGTTAGAATTGATGGCAGGTAAAATCAAGGTACATAAAAACTCCTGAGAGAGAGAGAGAGATGCCGTCAAAGAGAGAGTGAGAGAAGGGAGTGAGCTAGAGCCAAAGAGATCGATTGCTTATAAAGTACCGAAAAATACATTTTTATTGACAGAGTTGCTGTGTGTTGCAATTTTTTATTGTTGATGTATATTTTTTTCTAAGAATAGATTGGCGTTGCCAATATTTTTGTTTTTGTTTGTGTTCTCGTTGTTGTTTTGTGTAGGAAAAAATGTGGAATTCAGCTTGTTTTCGTAGCCGTTGTTTTGTTGTTGTTTATGCGTTGTGTTGCTGTTTTTGTACTCGATATTGACAACTTCTAAAAGTATGCTGCTGCATTTATTTTGGAAAAACAGAATTTCGTCTATTTTGTTGTTGTTGTTTCTTTTTGCACATTTAAGCTGCTATCGTCGCTCATCATTCAAATGTTGACTTGATGCTGAATGAAACCACCTCCCTTCGTCCCTTCGCTTCTCCTCCCTCCCCTCTGCAGCACTTTCGATCGAGTTCGATGGGGTTGACAGGTTGGGGTGGTTGTTTACGAACAATACAAGTTTTGGTTTTAGTTTTTATTCAGGGCTTCAACTTTGTCGAGCTTTGATTTTGATATTAAAAGAGAAACAAAAACCAAAAAAGACATAAAAACGTTGCTCACAGCAAAATGAAGTGAAAACAAACGTCCAAAAAATTCGTTTGATTCGTTACTTGTTTCATTCCAAGCAAAGCGAAGCGAGACAAAGTAAAGTGAAGCTAAATTTAATTCCTAAATTGACACCAAATCTTTTACTTGTCTTGAGTCCACTCGCTCGTAAGTTTAAAATACAATCAATTAGAATGTTGATATCATTAACAACAACAACAACAACAACAATAAAAAATAAAACAAACAATTCTTGTGGACTCACCGCTGTTTCCAGTTCCTTGGCCGATGCATTGATTCGTATGTCCCGATGTGAGTCCTGACCATGCAGCCTCGCCTTGATTATGTAGAAATCAATCGTGTTGTAGAACTCGAACGGACGCCTCCAGCGGATGGTGATGGAGTCCTGCGAGTGGCAGGTGACGTTGACAATGAACGGGGCACTGGGCCCGCCCACGTCGGTGCGCTGTACGATTTTGTCGCTGGACTCGCCCTCGTGCTTCGTGGTGAAGGCTTTCACAATGACGCGGTACTCGGTGAAGGGTCCTGAAAGCAGGCAACAAAGTGGTTCGAAATGAACATATATAAATAAATTATGTAAAACAGTCGATGGACGCGAAAGCGAATTATGAAAAACGAATGAACGTCCGATTTAACGACAGTTTGTATTAAAAGAAAAAAAAACTGTAATTTCAATAAATGCAATAAATTATCGTGTGCTGAGGATAAGATTAAAATAGCGAATAAGTACAAAAACACGAGGAAACGAGCGACAACAAATAAAAAAAAAGCCGCAGCTGGCCTTCGAAAAGGACTCCAGCCGCTGATGTTTCCTGAAGCTGAAATTAATCAAATTATGGATGAATATAAAAGCCAAACAATCACAAGGACATTTCATCCGTATCCGTATCCGGTGGACGGCAGGACGATAATGAAAAACTGATGCATACCGTAAAAGAGCAGAACTGCGACACCAAAAAAAGTCTCTCTTAATAAAAATTCGTTAAAAAACAATTATTTTGGTCCAACTTGTATTTAATTCTCCCATAATAAGTACCATGTTAAATGTACAAATACTCATGAGCTTAATTTCAAAATGTGTCCGAATATCTACAGTCAAACGATTCTGACAGCGGACAGCTGACAGTTCAGCTGCTTATTAAGTGTCCAATAATATTTCTCTTTAGTGTGTGGTTTAAAACTTTTGGACATTACGAATTCTTGTTAAAACAGGCTGATGTGGTTTTCATAAAAACTGTGTTAAAAGGATTGCGTGAGTGTCCTTGCAGCAGCCGCCGCCGTCGGAGAAGCAGCGGACATGATGCATGACGGCATTTTTGTGGTTGTTGTTGTTGTTGGCCGCAAGAATGGACAACGCAAAATTAACGCAGACCAACAAATGACGCATGATGATGATGGCGAACACACACGGACACACAGACACCATTTTGTTGTTATAAATTCTTGATGATGATTAAGGTTACATTAAAAAGCCGTCATATTTAAGAGAGAGAGAGATAGGGGGGGGGGGGGGGGGGAGAAAGACGCAAAGCATGATAAACTTCTGAATACGCTTTTAAAAAATTGTATACAATATTTATTGTAATTAACGAGAAGCGCCACAGAAGCAGAACAAAATTAATAGACGCCGAATATTTAAATTTAATTTATCGCAGTAGAAAATGAAGTCTGATGCGGCGACAGCGATCCAACAACAGTGCATCTCGTCGTTGGGCGGCTGGCTGCTGCAAGAGCTTTTAATTAATTAAACAGCGATTCATCAGGAAGCAAGCAGCATGGATAACAACTCAGAGGGAACTTGACAAGGACGGCATCCCAGTTTGCCAGCCAGTGCTGCCAGATTGTGCTGGTTTTGAGCTTGAGATGGTTTTTATTTATTTTTTTTTCATCTTGCGGCGCGTTTAAAGCGCTTCTTTTAATTCAAATTAGATGCGGAAAACTTTCCTTTCCTTCCTGTTAGTGTTGTTGCCACATGCAGCGGTTTTGGACAAAGTAAAACTTAGAAAAGGGAAGAAAGAAATGTACAGAAAACGACTAAAACAAATAACGCTGCATGGATGCCAGCCAAATTAATAAAACTCAGTTTAAAGTAAGTGCGTGTGGTTTATCGCCCACTCACCACTCAAAGAAAAAATCGCTTCCTTAAGCCATCTTTCATTTTAAGACGGTTTCTTGGCTAGGAAACAATTTGAAAAAGTCGCTTACATAATAGATTTGGCCAATTCTCACTCTTTTCTCCCCTCTTTCTCACTTATAAGATTCTGGTTGGCTGTTTTGTGGTTCTAAGTTTCAATTCAACTCAAGAGTCGATTGAAAGTCTGTGTGAATCTTGCGTGTAGTTTGTTTGATGAAAACATGATGTTGAAACACTTTCGGGATTATTTATCGAGTAACCGAATTCTATTTTCTAATCTGAATTGTTGGAAAGTTTCGTTTATTCGGAATTGGAAGAGTTTTGATATTGAACTGATGACTTTACTATTTCATCCTTCATTGTAATGTATTTAAAGTCAAAAATCTTGATTAATTGAGTTGCTTGAGTGATAGAAGTCAAAAGGAGGTGTAAAACTCGTGATATTCGCATTGACAGAAGTTAAATTAAATTATTTTCCAGACTCAATATTTATTTAGTTTCCATCCAACTCAAATGTAGTCGAATATCTTTGCATCTGCAGACAACCCACACTTCGGTCGCGGATACTTACTTAGATTCGGCAGGACAAACGTGATGGTCGATTCAACCGCGTTGCGCATGTTTTTCACAATCTCGACGCCGGTTTGGTTCTCGTGTGTGTGGAAAACGTGGTATCCGGCGATGGCGCCATTCTGATTCTTTGGCGGGTGCCAGGACATCGTGATGCTGCTGCCGCTAACATCGAGGACGGTGAGATTCAAAGGTTGGCTTGGCACTGAAAAAGTAAACAAAGTAGAAAAGAATTGAATAAGTAAATGTTGTTGTTGTTGTTCTTGCGAGGAAAGGGTAAAAGGTATCAAGAAGAAAAGAAAGAAACAAATTTGCTAGCATACAAGAAATTTCAATGGAAGAAAATATAAAAACACCAACAAAAATACAAAAAGTAGTGGAATAATGTAAACATCAGCAAATTGTACAGGAAGGTAGGAATCTTAAAATGCCCCATCCACAGACTTGCACGAGGCCCCCATGTAGATTTATGAATTCACCAGGGTTACCAGGAAACTCGGTGTAAAGATAAAAAAAACGTGGCTCTGTTGTAGTTGGTTCTTCTAAGGATTCCTCTGAAATGACGAAAGAAGGCGTTAAATAAACAAACCCACTAACAAACACACACATGGCCGCAATCTCGTCCCCTTTCTGACTTAAGAAGTCGAAACGATAAGAAGCAACAGCAACGACAACGTTGTCAATAATACGTCTATGGAGAAGCCTAGGAATCTTTAGAAAACCATTGTAAAGACTGAGGAGAAGAGGGGTAAGAAGAAGAAGCCGAAGGTTAAACAGACTTCAAAAGCCTGCCAGAAGAGTTCAGGCAACAAAATACGAAACAAGAGCCGAAGAACAGAAATAGAAATTATAATAAAAATAATATCCTCTAAAAATAACAACAAAAGAAAAGAAAAACTGCAAATAAAGGAAGAAAGAAACGTAAAGAAACATAAAAAACACGAAGAAGAGAAGACCAAAGAAGCCCTTTAAGACATGTTAACCTTCAACCCAAAGCGACCGGGTTGTCTTCGGTTTGCAGCTGAGGCAACGGAAAATCAGGCAGTCAAATTGTAACAAAATCTAAGCTATGTAAGGGTAATGAAAGGCGTCAGAGTTGAGATGGAGCGAGCGGAGGCAGAAGCAACATCGGCAACATCGGCATCTTTGAGTACACAGCTCAATGGTAGAGAACAAAACAAGTTTTCATTCGCTTCAGACAACTAAAACGACGAATTCTGTTTTTCATCCATCCTTCGAAGGATGCCTGCAGTTTAATGAGAGTTCAGGAACTTAACTCGAGCGAATAAGAATTGGCTGGGGTATTTTGTTTTCTTTCTTGATTCCCTTGTTTTCCCATCACTCTTCACTGTTTGATTTGGGTGGCTGCTTGATTGGTTGGCAGCAATGATGCCAAAGCTGATGGAGCCAACAGAAGTAGCAACAGCAACGGCAAGCGGCAGAGAAGATGCAGCAGAAGGACATGCCTCAGACTTGGTTCAGCTCGTGAGCCGAACTGAAGGATTAACTTAGACACACTGGAACTGGAACTGGAACAATCGCTCCGGCTCCATCATCAATGTTGGCAATTAAATTGTTGCGAGTCGATTTCGAGGGGAAGCGATGTCGGAAGTTAGAACTTTATTGCAACTTTATTGATTGGTATCAAAAACAAGGGGCCGGGCAGTAGGAGGGGGTGGGCGTGTGGGTTGCTGGAAACTTATTTGTTTATCCTTATTTTTCTTTCTTTTATTTCCTTTGAAAACAAGATTCGAAAACAAATTGAACACAGCACTTGAACGCAGTCTCGATGAAATGAAATAAACACAAGTTGTATTGCATTCACGTTTTTACAGTAAAAGTTAATCATTTCCACAACTTCAACTATTGTAGTTAATATAATAAATAAGAATATAATAAATATATATAATAAGTAAGTATCTAGAGTAGTTTTTAGTATAGAGTTTGAATAGAATCATATACAGTAAATGAACTTAATACGTATAAGAGACTATACAGCGAATGTCTGTTCATGGAGAAGCGGTTTCCGAACTATGAAAACCCTTCTCGAGAATATTAAAATACTTTCGGGAATATTAAAGTACTTTCGACTGCTTTAACTGGCCACTCTTCTAAATGAGAACTCTTTCTAAATGATTGCTTAACTTGTAGTGGCATGTAAATTGATACTACTTGGGAAGTAGTTGAATCATTCGGATGGGTTTATGAGTGGATCATGCAGATAGCAATAACATATCTATGTAAACTCGTATGTATTCATATGTACATATATGTATGTACGAGTAAGTATAAAGCTGTAGAAGTCGATGTGAAACTGGATGGAATAACAACAGAGTTGGTCAATTGTTATTCAAAGAAGCGTAGATCCCGAATGAGTCACTGAGTCGATGGTCACTTGCTGTGTGTGTGAGTGGCAGGCAACAGAAGCAGCAAAGGAGAAGAAGATGGAGAAGAAAAGAAATAGAAATAAGAATTATTTTTTGTAAGAATCGCCAACATCACACACAAACATCGATTTGGCTCTCTGTCTGGTAACGGGTTCGGAAGGAAGGAAGGAAGCGATTTTTTTATCATTTTATTACAGTCCACTTACACAATTAGAATGTAGAAATGGGACAAAAAGCGGGCAAGTAGAGGGAGAGAGAGGCAGTGGGAATTCTGTAGAAAGAAGAATGAATTCCAATTAATAAATTGAATAAAAAAGGGCGACAGAAAAAAAGACAGAATGAGCGACTTCGACCAGGACGAAGGACTTGGACAGAAAAAAGGAAAAGAGTGATTCAAAGGTTGTATTCATTTCCTGCTTTGGTATCTCAATAAAGGATGCTCTTCTACACCCACAAAAATATACAGAAGAAAAGACAAATACACACACACACACACACACACACACACACACATACTCGTTTGTACATACACTCTTGCAACATACTGTTCCAAATAATAGTTATTACAGAGCATAAAGAATGCAGCTAACAAACCTATCCAAGTTGTGGGGGGCGGAACCAGCGACAATCGACAAATGACCGACCATAGAGTAGCAAAAACACCGAAGAGGATGACGCAATCCAAAAAACTCCACAAGCAAGAGACACGAGAAAAAAACGGAACAAGAGAAAAAGGAAAAACATCAATTTAAAGAGAGAAACGACCAAAAAAAAAGGATATAAAAAAGTTTTGTGTGTCCGAGAGTATCAGTGAGAATGCATCTGATTCTCTGTGTGAGTATGAGTATGTATGTGTATGTATGTGTTTGAATTTGTAGTTGTGGGGGTGTTCGAACACTTTATACAATTCAATAAATTCAGCTTCAACTGGAGAAAAAAAAGCTTCGAATGAAGAAATGATAAAAACAGAGAAACGATGTTGAAGCGGTGCCATTTTTACAAGGAAGCAAGTCATTTGAGATAAAAAAATAGCATTACAGCAAACAGAAAGACTGAAAATAAAACTTAAATCAATTAAGTAACAAATGAAGCATATTTTTAGGAGCACCAGAAAAGTCAATGTTACTGCTGCATAAATTTACCACTGAATAAAAATAGTTTGTGTTTCGTGACAAAAGAAAAGCTAAAGAAAAGGGAGGAGTAGAGAGAGAAGAGGAAGAAAGAGTAATAAGATAAAAACTCATATAAACAACAAAAAAGCAGAAGGAAGGAATAAAAAACCAACTCTGAATTCAAATGAGTTAGAATGTCAAAAGAAAAGAAGAAAAAACCAAAGTAGTAAAATATATAGAACAAAAATGTATTAAAAATATACAAGAAAATCAAATAAGAGGCAAAACACAACAGAGTAGAAGAGAAAAAGAACGAATCCTTAACGCGAACAGAGTTGCACGCATTCGAACGCATCACAACATCCAAGCAGCTAACCGTCTCAAAGGACCTGTTGTCCTTGCCCTATGTAGGACCTCATTGTTCTGTGTTCTCATTCCGATGCTTATTCTAGTGGATGGCAGAGTGACGTTTTTAGTTGTTGTTGTTGTTTGTGGTGGTGTTGCTTTTATTTTCATTTTCAACACGGTTCGTTTCTCATTTTCAACAAAGAAAATAATAATGTTTTTTCGTACCTGATTTTTCTGGTTGTGTTTTTCATTAATTTAAGTTAAATTATAATTTATTTCTTTCTCTATTAGAGCTTCAGAGGAAGTTTAGAAAAATTATAAATCTTAAGGATTTTTATACAATGTTTCTAGATAAAATTTCATCTAAACTTGAAGAGAATTTGAACAAATTTAAATTTCTTGTTCCATGTAATTCACAACTTAAAAATCATCCAAAATAAATTCCAATATTTAGAGGTCGCTTTAAAGCTTTTCTCTTTAAATAATGGAGTGTATTTTGCGACCAGAAACTAGCGAAATCAGCTGCTTGTTCACCATTCAAATGTTGGGTGAGGAGCCGTGGTATCAAAACACTAAGCCTAACAAGGATATTTCTGCATTCACTTCCGGTTGGCTGCTCATATCCAAAAGCGAGTTCAAACAATAGCGGCGGCGACTTTTACGCTCTTGCAATTGACAGAAAAGCCTCTGGTAGACTTTGTATTTCGCTTTGGTGCACAAGAATGAAAAGTTTTTAAAAGAAAGAAGGAAAGAATAAAGAAAAGAAGAGAATCAGGAGAAAATATCATAAGAATATTACGCTTGACTTAAAAGCTAAACAGCGCGGAGGATCTGTCAACAGAATTACGACGTCGTTTGGAAGAGCAGAAGAGGACAGAACAGAGGAAGAGAACAGAACAGAAGAAAGGAGGAGGAACAGCGAGATCTGGTGCCAATCCAATCATTGTTAGTGTTGTTGTTGTTGCTATTCACCTTCCTTTGTTGCAGACAACTTGTGACATTAAACCGGAAACGAACGGATCCCTCCTTAAGTCATCACGCTGCATTAATGTGTGCATCCAGCATTAAAAGGATAGCAAAAAATCACTACAAAATCCCCTCCGCTTCCCCCGCCCCCTCCCGAGAAAAGCGTCCCAAAGCGGATGAATAGCAACACCCAAAACAAAGGCAGAAGATGAACAAAGAGCGGATCACAACGAAAAGGCGAGGAGGCGAAAGGACAAGACTTCGGAATAAAGAAAGGAACTAAGAAAAACACATCCAAAAACGGATGTGAAAAATGTAATATTAAATCACTAAACGAACGACTAAAAGAAAAATACGAGGTTAAGGAAAACCTACGAATAAACAAATTAAAGCAAGAATAATAATAAAATACAAAGGAGCATTAAATACAGAAAAGAAGTAAGAGAAGAGTGCAGGAATGGTTCAAAACATCGAATCGAGAGACGGTCAACCGACCAAGGATCTGCCCCGAACCTCGTCTGTTCCTGTGTCTTTGGTTGATTTTGATTTTCACTCTGTTGAGTTTCTGTTGAATAACAGCTTTTAATTGTTGGTGGTGGTGGTGTAGTTGTTGTCATTGTTTTTCTTATTTCCTCTTCTTCATCTGCTTCTTCTTCTTCTCTTCAAACACAAATAAGAAACGTCAACATTGTGGAGTGTCGTCGTCGTCATGCTTTTAATTCTTCTTAATTCATTCGTTTCTTTAGCACTCTATACGATTGTGTGAATCTCTGTGCTTGTGTGTATGGGTGACCCTGCGTGTGTGATTCTGAGTGCGTGTGTGGGGGTGTGGTGAGTGTGTGTGGTTAAGTGCAGGGCTCAGTGAGTGTTTCCTGTTCCTGTTCCTCTTGCGGTTGGTTCCTGTGAGCTGCAGAACAGGACACTTGAGTTTATTTGTGTGTCTGTGTATGCGTGTGTTTGTGTCTGTGTGTGTGTTTGGACGTGGACATATTTGAACATTTCATTACAACGACGATTGTTTTTTTCTTAATTGTACAGAAGCGAGAGACGCTTCAGAGGAAACTGAAAAAATACTTGATATTAAATACTCGTAAAAAATGGCGAAAGCAAGCAACCATGATGACAACCGAGACGTACGATTTCATGAGATTCTTCCTCTCTTGTTTTCCTTGAACACGAAATACGAGGATGGTTAAGAGCGAGACAGACAGTTGAGTTGTAAAGTGAAAAAGGGCATCTATCTCCCTCCCCCCCCCTCTCCCGTTATATGAATTCTTTTTAATATTAAATATTAAATTTTTATATTCTCTGCACTGCTCTTTTTATTCTTCTAATCGTCGCTGTTATAAAAGTTGTGGTTTTATTCGTTCAAGCTGAATTCTGTTTCTTTTTCTTTGCTCAGTACTCGATCAATCACACTGCTTTTTTGCGCTTTTTTGTCTTCCGGGTTCCTTTTTTCAGTTCTTCCTTTTTATTTTGTGCTGCTGCTTCACTTGATGTCTTAGCTTTTGTCGAAAAAGATTTGGAAAAAAGTACTTTTCGAGTTCTTGATGTCAGCACCATTCTTTGTAACTACGATAAACATGGCTCTAAGTAAAGCTGCTCACTTCCGGCGCACACACACACACACACACTTGCAGATACTTTCTCACTCTGACAGACAACTTAATGCGCCCTCGTATTTTAGCACAATCGTACACACTCAATCCTTGTAGTCGAACATGTTATCGTTGCTGAAACATCTTAAACGCCATCTTGTGAAAAATACACACGTTCACGCTCTGGAGCTGCAGTGTGAAGTGCTGCCGCTGCTGCTTCCACTCCACTTGTTTCCGTTTCCTTTCTGCTTGTTGTTGCTTTAGTTCGCGTGGTCTTGTTAATGCTTTCAATTCTAATCGCATTATTTTTCAGGTGGTTCGCTTAACAAATCTTTCTTCTGTCAGTGTGATGAGTGAAGAGGAAAAGAAAAAAGAAGCGAGATAGACAGAGAGAGAGAGAGACAGGTTGAAGAATGGTCGTGTGTCTATTTTCATTGTTCTCTGCGTTTTTATTGAATTCATTTAGCTTTTTAATTAGTTTTTCTACAGAAAACCATTAAAATGTTGCAGCAGATGATTTTCTGTTCCTGACGACGCGAAATGAAGAGAGACTAAATAATTCCTGGAAGCGAATTTTTAAAGGATGATGCAATAAAAATAAAAGCAATAATTTTGAGTTGAAGTAAGGGAAATGAATGAATGTGGGTCGCCTCACAAAACTTATTACAAGTCAGAGTGAGGGAGAGGAAGAGAGTCAGCAGCAGAGTCACTCCCGATACTTAACGGTACTTATTCTATAGCATTTAAGCTTCATATCTAAGATTATAAGATCTTTTATGAATTTTCATCACTTTCTTCTTCGGTTTATCTTGGAATTGATGATTTCTTCAAAATAATTCTTCTAAAAGATTTTCCATTTTTTAGATCTTCCTCAACTTTTTCCTGGACGAACTTCCTTCATCGTTATCATTATCGTAAGCGTTCCTTTTAAAGTACCAACTACAACTTTTTTGCGTTGGTGTTTTTTTTTCTTGATGCCATTTTTATTGTCAACAACATGCTGTGTAGCCGTTTTTGACAAATGAGCTCAACACGAGCAGCAGCGCTGTCGAGTGTTTTAAGCACTTAGGCAACACTTTCGAGTAAAACTGGGAACAAAAATAAAGCAAAGAAAAAGTAATCTGAGAAAGGAAACTTCTGCAAAACTACAAAAGAACAAAACTGAAAATGAAACCCGAATTTAGGCACGAGTACGAGGCAACTAAAAGCAAGAGAGAGAGAGAGAGAGAGAGAGAGTAGCAGAGTGAAGAAAAATACCAGCCACTTCATTAATAATAACAAAGTTAAGAATCTAACACAAGAGTTGTTATATAAAAAATAAAGAAAAAAATAAATACGAAAAGAAGAAACCAAGGAAAAGGGAAGCAATCAATCAAGACAACGCTGTGTGTGTGTGTGTGTGTGTGTGTGTGGAGCGTAGTTAAAAAAGACAGCAGCCAGGCGTTGTTAATCCTGCAACTCAGTCGGCAGCTCTAACAAAGTGACTACAATACAACAAAACATTATAATATAATAAATAAGGTGGTGAAGCACTCTTCAAGGCGGAAAAACGTGTTGAAGTCGCATCGGCGGGTTGCTCATTTGCAACCGAGACCGAGTGATAAGAAGCGTGCGACTGCGTCTTGGTTCAACAACCAGCCACACCAGCACCCACCCACCCACTCACAGTTCCGTCAACCGCCCACTTCGCCCTTCTCTGTGATCATTGTTGAGCCACACACACACACACACACACACACACACACACACGCACAGGGCTCTTCTTCATGCGTTACACTCAACTGTCATTCGCAGTTCTCAAGTTTTCGCCTCTGTGGTTGTTTGCGACTCTGTGGCTCTGCGGTTGTTGCTGCTAGCGATTTACGAGCAACATTCGCCACAGCAATCTTCTCTTTCCTTCAGCATCGTCTTTGTCTTCGTCGTCTTCTTTATCATCATCTTCATCTGTGACAAACGAAGCCGTGTATCATTGGCAGCTGGATATAAAAGTTCGTTGCTGGCTGACATCGTATGCAGCTTTGATTAGATTTGTACAACTTTACTCTGTATGGAGTCCTGTAGAAATTGCATTATCCTCGGCAGATAGACTCCATGCAAGCTCGTATAGAATCATAATGAGTGTAGAGCTAAAGCCGAGCAAAAACTTGCAGCTTGAATAAATGTCAGCTGCTAAGCTGCTTAATTTGTGTGATCTGCGGATGGGGAGCTGAGAGTTTTGCTGTCGTCCTTGACAAACATGAACAGTTAGTCGAGTTGCTTCACTCGAGGTGAGGCGGTGGTTGGCCACCTCGCTTCAGTCATTATTTCTGGCGAAGTTTGGGCTCAGTTATGTCGTTGTTTTTATCCCTGGCGACAGCAAGACACTGCAGCTTGTTCCTTCCTCTTCTTTTGCCCCTTCCCGCTGGGGTATATTTTCATCTTATTTTGCTGCTTGACTGCTGAACAATAAAAACTGTCACAGACACTAACATCCCGAGCCTTCAGAGCCACCCACTTCCGCTGCGATGTGACTGGTCCAAGCATGATTTCCGCATAAAGGCTCTGGAAGAAAGGACATCAACCTCTTTTGAGCAGGTCCTCGTCGGCAGACATGCAGCGAACGTGACATTAATGGAATTTGATGAGTTCCAGTAGAATGCGCCAGACTACCAGCGCTTGTTGTATCCTGCATTCAATACTGCAAACGAAAAAAGGACTGCAGAAAAAAAGAGAGAGCGTGTAGTGAAAAAATATCAGCGACAGGTGACGCTGTGCTTTTTGCCGCTCAAGCGTGACCTTTTGCCGTTGATTGACAGTGACAAGGCACAGCTCTCGGATGGCGTCGACTGAAGTGGGCGGTGAGGGAGGGGTGTGGCGTGGCTGGGCGTGGTAAAGACAATTAAATTAATATACCGCAAGTTATACGGAGAAGATTGTTTCTCTTTTTTCTAGTTCGGTAGAATGATACAAAGAAATAATGAAAAATAATAATAAAGAAAAATTATAAAAAAGAAAACCCAAGATTCAAAAATGAAAACAATAATAATAAAGATATTAGAAACTATAGTGATAATAATAGAAGTAGTAATAATAATAAATAATTCAGCTAATTTCCATAATAATAATAATAAACTTAAGACATAATGAGAGACTCCATCAAAAAGGGAAATTTTTCTATAAACTAGAATCGAATTCGAAAAAAACAACGGAATTAAAAGTCACGTTTTCGTGGTGATTTTTTAAGGGGCGGCGGCACGTTGAAGGAATTTTAATTAAAAAAATTCAAACAAATGTATTTTCTCTAGAATCTTTTTAAGAAGCTACGAGTTAATAAGAGACACACAAAATATTCCAAACAACAGAGACTGACAACCGAGTTTTGCAACTTTCGAGGCCAACACGAATGCTTAAAAATTAAGCGGACGTCGATGAGAATCGATGGAAAGAAAATCTTGTGGGCAAAAAACGCGAAAAACATCGGCGGCGACGAAACGAATTAAGAAAGTGGTTAATAAATGGGGTCTGGCTGGGACTCATCAGGAAAAGAAAAAAGCAACACTTTTGTACCTCTTATTTTATTAGACTTGAGTGTGTGTTTGATTAATTTGTGTGATTTATTAACAAGTGACACTTGTTCGAATAATTACTATACTCGTGCATGCGAGTAAGTGTGTGAAAAAATGCCACATCGATCGCGGTGTTGCTGATGTTGTTGTTTTTGTCTTAACCCATTGGCCTCTGCCAGTGGGTAAGTGATTCACGATCGGCGAACAAAAATAAACGCGTTGTCTGCGTTGTTTCAATGAGTTTCAAACGGATTCATTGTTTTCCAGTGATTTATAATCTGTCTGAAATATTTTGCAATCGGTCAAGTTCGAGTTCAATCAGTTAAATTTATATACAGGAAAAGTTTTTATACAATACATAAACGAGAAATATACGATACTAATTTTGATAATATTCGGCTTTAAGTATTTTTTTATATAAAATATACTACAACATGGTATATAAAGTATATTTCGGGGCATCCCCATTGGTTTATAAATATAATCCTGAAGTCACGCGAGTGTGAACACGTCTTGAAAGGTCATAAAAAGTGAAGTGAAAATGATGGAGAATGTTTTGTTTAAGTTACGCTTAATTTGCCATTTTGACCAAATAATTAAGTGTTTGTTTCCTTGCCAAGCTTGTGATTCGGTACGTCGCACAGTGGCCGGTTTTTTAACTTAGCGGTCAAAAATCCATATCTTTTGACTCTCTTGGAATTTTTTATTCCGGTTTTTTTTGTTGGATTCTTCTAATCTTAAGCTTTAATGTGAGACTAAAATCATAAAAATCGATCGATAAAAACCAGAGATATGAGAGTTTCAATCAGGGTACCTATTAAAATTTTCTTAAAAGCCTAAAAAAGAGATTATAAAAATAATACGTTTCTTTTTATTTAATGATTAAAGACTTTTTATTATCAATAACGAACATACTAATAGCATAGATTAATAAAAATAAGGTAATAAGTAAGGAACTAATGAAAATTAAACAATTTTTTCAAAACATTCATTGATAGAATTCCGCTCATCTAGTACTAAATTTTGTGCATCACTATCGAACTCGATTGAGCTAGATTTCCATTTTTGGCGGATATTTGAAATATGTATATGGATCCGATGTGCACAGCAAAACTGCAAGCAGATCCTCATTGGTACAATATCTTGAAATTTTCCTTGTGTTGTGCTCACGAAAGAATCTGTAATCCTTGTTTCTTTTTTCTTGTGCGTCTTCAGAAAGATCACCAAGTGGAAGTAGACTATTTTCAATAATTTGCTCTCCATGATAAAGAATTTTATGAATTGTTGATGGCATATTCCTCCAGGGATATTTTTCGTTGTAAATTTCTGCGGTTTTCTTTGCATATTCACCAAATTTTTTGGCATCAATCATCCTGCTACATGCTATAACTTCTATTATTATTTTGAATCGCGTAATTAATTGGTCTACCCTTTCCTTCGCTGCCATTATCAGTCATGGTTTCTTCTTCAAAAACGAGCTCAGTTTTCATCCATTCTGTGTTGCGTTGGTACAGTTTTTCCTTATTTCGATTCACATCTGTGTAACGTTTTTTTAAATGCGATAAAAAGTTAGATATTTTCTTTTTATATGTCTCTTCTTGATCGCATGAGTCAAAAAAAGGTTCACTTAGAATATGCGAAGTAACATCTTCGTCGTCTTTTCGTAAGAAGTAAATATCTGCCAAATTTTTATATGTGAACTTAGCCATGTTTTTGCCAAGAAAATGGAAACTCTTTCCGTCACGGATTTTTTTACGTATGCACATGTAATACTTACCTGTTACCTATTTATGAGAAATTTTTATGTGCCTAAATTTTCCATTTTACAGGTAAAATATATTAGGACAGGTACTTTTACAGTACATATGTAATAAGAGCTAATTACATGATAATTAAAAAAACCTAATTAGTGCCAATATACATATAATTTGAAAGAAAAGTATAACACTAACAAAAAAAAAAATAACGGAAAACATGTTAAAAACGTTTGCAGTGTGTGACTTTGACTCATATAATGGGCTCTAGCGCCCGGTGGGGCAAACCGATGCAAAAAAAATTGGTATGGGCTTTTAGAGGAAACTTCCAGCTTTACAATGGAGTAAAATTTGTTTTGGAGCATTCTGGAGCGCAAAAGTCCTGCTCCAAAATACGACGAAATTTAACCAAATTTGGAGCATTTCTGGAATTCTTGTTACGTAATAACTATACCACAGTTTTACTCAATTGTAACAACATTTGACAACGAATATATCCAAGAATTTAATAAAAAAAACCGGAACTTAATATCTGAAATATTGACGGAGATATGGATATCTAAATCTGTGAAAAGTTGAAAAAATGTGTTTATTTTAGTTGAAAATAAAAAGTGCTGTCTTTTATTGCATAGTTACTAATGAAATAATCAAGATAAAGCTGTAATTTTTTGGCTCCCTAGGTTCTCAGGTTTCTACTTTCATATGACCTAACCCATTTTGAAATCGGTGACATTGAAAAAAATGACTTTTGGCCGCTAAGTTGAAAAACCGGCCACTGTGCGTCGTGCCTGCTACTTTGCATGCAACGCTTCATTTCAGCACATTCCGTTGATGGCTGTAATAATAAAAAAACGACCACAACATCAACAAACGACAACAAACAACTACCATAAGTAGGCGAAGTAACAATTAAGGAAATTAAAGGAAACACAACACAAAAAAAGAATGAATAAAAATTGATGCAATGAAATGAATGAACTATTAAATCCGTGAAACTGCGATAGTAACGACTTCTGGTGGAAGTTTTTATAGAAGGCAGACTCTTGGATTTGTTGTTGTCTTCAGACTGCTAACTAAGAATTTAGTACAGGTTTGTAAGCGACTCGAATGCGTGTCTCGGTGTCATTAGGTTCAAAGATTATACTTAAATAGACGATGTTGACATTTGACTCGATGGGTGGAAGGACGAACGGACGGACGGACAGACAGATTTCGAGCAATAAACTTGAGCATGTCAAAGCGAGGCGGTGATTTTTCAAAAACATCAACACAAGAAAAGTACAAAAAAGAAAACAAACAATCATAAAAAGCAAAGGAAAAAGAAAACAAATAAAGAAAAACACAACAAATAAAAATAAATCAGAAAGCAAGAAAGGATAAAAACATGAAGAAGAAGAACGAGGCTTCGTGTAAAGAACTTTATTAAAGAACGATCTGCGTGTTAATTACCATATTTAATATCGTTTTAATATTAATCGTATTGATTTTAAGAATTCGTAGTATTTATATAAAAAATGATTTTATTTTGAAATGTTTTCCTATTTAATGCTATATTTTAATTGAAGTTGTCCATTTCTCTATCTATTTGTTTCTTTGTTTGTCTGTCTTTTTCTTTGTTTGTCTGTCACTCGTGAAACATTCGTCACTTTTTGCTGACAGCTGAGCTTTGCAAATATTTGATGTTGCTTGGTTTTTTATTTTTGTCTTCATTTGTTGTTGATGTCTTCTGACATAAAAACTTCACATTTAGCAGATTTTTTCTTCATCATTTTAGTTTGCTTTTTCACACACACACACTCTATCTCTCGCTCCCCTCTCTCTCCCTTTCTCTCTCTCTCTTTTTCTCTGTGTCCCTCTCTACTTGATTGTGAAAGAGGATTTTCTGTGTTCATCTCAAAATTGCAGTTTTTTCGGAAGCTTCGGAGTCAAGTCAAGAGTCTGCCTTCCTGCCGGGGTAGTTAATGATTTTTTAAGTCAACTTCAAGTGTTGTCTGCCACAGCAACATCGTCATCATGATCATCATCATCATCATCAGCAGCAGCTGTGAGTAGCTGAGCAATATCAAGTAGATTGTCAACAACATGTTAAGAATACAAAATAGAATAGAAAAGCGGAGGACAAACGGAGGGTAATGAAAAAAAACCAGCGTCTTTATTGTTGTTGTTTAATATTCTTAAAGAAAACTTTAAAAATTACGAAATATTATTCCGAGTTTTTCCCTGGGATTTTTATTGTGAGAAGAGTTAAGTGGTCATTTTTTCAGTAATCGCAGTTTTTGGAAGATTTTCTTTTGCAGTTGAATAATCAATTTCAATTAAACACTTAAGCAGATATTCGGATATTTTATGAAAATTCAATCAACAGCTTAACGAATTAATAAGCAATTAAAATGAATTTTTTTTTTATTCCAAATGAGTGATCAAAACCGGATCTGAGTGGAATGAACAGTTTTTATATGAAACTTTAGACTTGGGCACACTTTAATACCACGTTATATACATTAATACACACACACACACATACATATGTAAATTAGTACATTTCACATAAGCATAAGTAGATATGTTTATAAATACATACACTTGTCAATTACATTACATGTTATTAACCATGCACATGACTGAAGCAGCAACAAATGCCATGAATCGCGAGGGCGATGAAGCTGAAGCTGCGTTTAAGTTTCCTCTTAATTAAAAAAAATATGTTCAAATGACTCAATTGAGAACACGCACACATGAAAAACAAAACGTTGACATACAGTGCATAAATTCTGCATGACACTCGGTATCTATTCTGTTTTTATTTGTTTTTTTATTTTTTTGGTTCCACTAAATGAAGGTGAGCCAGTGTTGGAGACTCGCTTAGAGCTCAATACGATTTACGAGTAACAACCTAGAATCGCTCTTAGTTACACGTTTGTTTGCATTGCATTTTAATAGCATGTGTTGCACGCGGACCCCTTAAAAAACTGCAGAAATGCCTGCAAAAGCTCAGAATTAAATTTATATTCAGTTGATGCAATTTCAAGTGATATAAATTCGAGAGGGGAAGGAGAAAAGAGGGGGGAAAAGAAGGGTAAATAAATAAATATGCACCGCATTTACAAGTGACTGCAGTGCATCCGGCGCGCAGTGAAAAAATAGTATTATTTTGATGCGGTTTTCTGAATTTTTAACTCACAAGAGTGTTAATATAACTATTGAATAATAAATCACAATTATTTACCGTATTTATTGTCTACAGCTTCGTACGGCGGCGAGGCGTAATCTACAGTCGCCGATGTGGCCGAGCTGTCATCCAGCAGCACGGATGCACCAGCAGCACCACCCCCACCGCTACCGAAACCAGCACCGCCGTTGCCAGTGCGACCTCCTCCTCCTCCCGAGCCGGCTACAACATTGCTGAAGGTCATCGTTGTGGGTGGCACGATCGGCTGATCTTGTTGCTCAATGGACGTCGCCGCTGTGACTGCATATGCACTGGCCTCGCCTTCCTCGAGTTCCACTGAAGGCGCAGACGAGGACGAGGAGTTGACGGAGGAGGAGGAGGAGGAGGAAACCGCAGCAGCAGATGCAGAGGCTGAGGAGGCAGCCGCGGCGGCACTCTCACTGTTCATGCCATCATTTGAACCGTAATCGTAGACGTTGACTAGCGTTTCGCCGGAAGCTTCTGTGCTGCTCGCTGCCACCAAAGCGACCACCGGACTGACAGAGGGTGCTGGTGCGGGTGCGGGGGCGGGTGTAGTAGCCACGGTGACGAAGACGAGGGCGTCGGGGGCGATGGTGGTGGCGGAGGCAGCCGTCTCGTCCGTGGGATAAGCAGCTCCTAAATTAGCGTTGATGATACCGCTGAGTAGCAGTATTTTAAGCAGCAGCCGCGCGGTGGCGAAATTTGAGCGCCGTGGAACGTCGATCATGTTTTTTGTGATTTTTTCCGCTGCTCTTTAATTGTGACTTATTGAATAGAGTTTCGAATTGACGTATTGAACTAAGCACTCGTTTTTGAATTGAGTTTTGTGAGAGTCGATGTTTTTGTGATGTTTTTTATAATTTTTCTTTTTTGGTGTTTTGAGTAAAACTTAACTTGAGCTTAATTCGTGTGATAATTTGTGCAGTTTTGAGCCCACTGTGCTGAAGACGTTGAGGACGCAGCAAGCTTCGCGGCTCGCTACTTTCGACTGTGCATCATTTTGTAGGAGTTTCTCAGGTGTCGCCTGTTAAATGTATTTTTTAATTTATTCTTCGTCCGTCGATTGCTCGACACATTCTAGAAATGCACAAATTCTTTTGAAATCTGTTTCTGTGTCCAAAACTAGCGACGATCGCACACACGACCGGCGGCGACTCGATCTCAGACTAAGTTATGGCTTTAGTTGAGCTCCACTTCGTCGTTGGAGTCGCGTCGCTGCCGTCGTCGTCGTTTGTGCTTCGCCACGGTTGGGAGACGCAAAAGCGAGAGTGAGTCACTCAGTCATTTTCGCTGTCGAGAGTGTTTCCCGTGCAAGTTTCTGATCAGTGAGAATCTTCTTTTGATGGCGTTTTTTGGAGCAAAAACATCAATAAAGCAGCACAACACCAAAGTAAATGCAAGAAAAACATACAGCATAAAAATAAAATCGGTTCTTCGCTTGTTTTTAGTGGACCACGAGAAAATATCCTTATATTTTTGGTTCTTCTGAAATTTTAGGGATTTCAGCCAGTCTCCAGGGTTTCAGTTACACAGACTGAACTTGCGACACATGTCACAAGTGAATTCATTCTTTAGTAAACCCAGCAGATGTTTGTGAGGGTCATTTTAAGATAAAAGTCAGTATATCACTCAAAAATATCAAAAGATTCTGGAAGTTTTTCAATATCGCCACATAAAAAACACCAAAGAAAAGAACATCAATTAATTGTGACTTCGCAGAGTACTTATTTTTGTTGCTGTCTTCTTATTAATAAAATAATCAAATGTAATTAACAATTCTTAAGTAGATCAACTCGATTATAAATCAAACTGATCGAGCAGCAAATTGAAATCACAACAACTCATCGGCGATAAACGGCGATTAACTCAGACAACTCTACAGTATCAATGTCACTTCGACAGCTGATAGTCACATCGAAGTGACAAGTACAAGCAACATGTCGCGTCATCAGCTTGGGCAAAGCTTTGAATAGAAGTTAATCACGCATTATTTAACATCAGATCATTAAAGAGTAATAAAGCAAAAACCGATCTGGTTTTGTAATGAAACGAACAACGTGCGAGTAGAATCTAATTAGAATATTGAATAAAACACTCATAACACATGATTATCAGGGATAAATTGGACACTCGGTTAACATGTTTACTCGTATTTCGTAGGCGCCACAGAAACCGAGGAACCACCAACAAAAGATGGGGGAAAACAAGAAACAAAATAATGAAGTAAACGCTTTCAACCGGGTCAACAGTTGCGACAGCCGAAGGTGTTCATATTTAAACTGTCAACGCAGACGATTGACTGAAGCAACAGAAAATAGACCAAAAGCCGACTTTTAGCATGAGGTTGTTAAATTGTAATAATAGCACTAATAATAATAATAATAATAATAGCGTCAACAACAACAATTGCAATGACAGCAGCGACCACAACAAAGAAGTTTACTTGTTAAGAACACTTTAAAAAGCAGCACACGATTCACGAAAAAAGTACGTAATAAGCAAGTAAATCAATAAAAGCGCAAAGTAGAGAAATGAATAAACAAGTTTTCCTTTACACTTGTTCTCAATCAACTGTCAATTGTCAATCGTGGCTTAATTGACCATTTGAAATGCTGTCGCTGATGCGTGTGCAGCACAAGAAATACGAAATACGGTCATGTTTGCGGCAGGTCAGCGACATTTCGAAGATGACAAACGGCGTTATTGACGTCGTCAGTATTCGACAATAAAATGTGACACTCGAATAGACAATCAATGCGATAATTGAGCCGATAAAATTGAATAAAATACTCGAAAACGATTCAGAAACAGAAGTAATGCGATTGACTTTTGACGTGAAGTGTTGAATGTAATTTAATTTTGACTTTTTTGTGTTTCTTTAAATTGTGTTCGAAAATATTACAATAATAAATGATTCACATTCTAAAATAACACAAGAAACACATGAAATATGCAACTTTTAAGATTTGTTACAATTCAATGTAAAATCTCAACAACTGAAGATCCTAGTTTTTTATACTTTTAGTCAATGCCGTATATACCCTGCTTATGAAGGGGGAGAGGGGGCGGGGTGTGGGTCCCTCTATGGAAGGGTTTGTTCAGGTTGTGATGCGTTCTCGAAGGGTGAAGTCCTGAAATCAGTGATGATTCATAAGTAGTGAATGACTCGGAATGAAAACAAGTGCACTCGCTACAAACGACTCCGAGTTGTCAAAACAAATCGAATTAAGTTATGTTTTAAAAGCAAGCACAGGTTATGCAATATTATGGTATTAGGTTATGCAATCGAGTCATCTTCATCGAGCCACGCCCATCAAGAACTTTAAAACTTTTAAACTTTTTAAAGAAATTCTTATGAAGAGAATCGTTTCATGTGTTATCTGCAGGAAATTCGATTTAAATAATAATGTAATTCTATTCAGTAACATTTTCTTTTAATTTTTATTGATCTTGCTTCCACAGCAGAGAGGAAGACGATTCTTAAGCATGAGCTGCCAAACGTTCGCATTTGCAGATAAGCGAGGCTGGCGAATGTACGTGCAAACATACAGACATTCATTTGTAAGTATGAATGTTGAACTGCGGCGACGAAGAGAGGTCAGTGCACCCCATTTAGAACCGTTGTTGTTGGTGTGGTTTTTTTAGCACATACACAGAACGATAGACGGCTTGGATGCGCACATGCAGAGTACAACAACACATTTCATGTCTATTAAAATTGTTGTTGTTTTAATTGTTGAAAGAAATGAATACACACATACACCGCGCGCTTACAGGGACCCTGCCTAGAAACGATGTCAAAGGTCATGAATCCTTTGAGAGCACCTGGAAGGATAAAAAATGCATGTCGGCGCCGCGCAAAGATGAGGGAACGACGCCGCACCCTCGAAGGATACTGAAAAAGGATGTAGAAAAAGAAACCAACCGAATCGACAGCAGCTGCTTCCTTCGGGTGGACGCCGTGCAAAAAAGTATGCCTTGAAAACATACGAAATGAAATCAATTATTTTATTTTAAATTTGAAGTTCATTGCTATTAAAAAAAATTAACATGTTTTATTAGTAAATTTTTAGCCAGAAACAAACGCAAAGTGTGCAAAAAGAAAAGGAGAGTGAGAATGAGAAAAACACATGTCGCCGCATTTCGCCGCAGCTCTCTCTGTGATATGCTAGAGAGAGAGCGAGAGAGCATGCTTGCCATTCAGCCAGCGAGCAGCAGCTGTCGAGCACCACTCGCGAGTGTTAGAGCGAGACGGCACTTCGTTTTCGCCGCAGAAATCGAGGCGAGCAGCGGCAAAACAAACTCGCTCGCTGGATTATTTCAGTTGACAGCCAGCGATTTATTGATTTTTTCAAAGGTACACAAAGAAGATTTGGCTGCAAATAATCACCCGGGCTCGAGTGGGGGACACGCGTCTAGGATATCAGGCTATCCACCCATCTATTTGTCCGTCCGTTCATCTGCCTGTCTTATTATTAACTGATTTGAGACTATTTTAAACATGTTTTATGTCACTTTATGCACATCAAAAGAAGAAACACAGAAACACTTGTAACAGATGCTTCGTGTTTTTAGCGTTTTTCTTGCATTTGCAACGCCCTATACACACAATAATTTTCGGTGCTGCTTCTGCTGTCCCTCGACGGGTTCCGGGTTTCTGTATACGGAATGAATGCACCACAGCTGAGGACTTTGTCGCTTTTTTTTGAAAAAAACACACTATGCACAAAACTATGTTACTTGACAGAATTCTTGCTTGTGAGAATTTCTTGTTTAATTGCTTTGATTAGTTTTTAAGTTTGCACAAATTTTTGCAGTCCTTTTTCACTCATCCACAGATGGATTTTGGGCAGTACAAGTTTTGCAGCAGTGAACCCGACGAACGAAGCGTTTTTAGACCGTCTCACGGCGCATGCAACTCCGACGAAATGACAGCGAATTCATGAGGACCGACCAACGAGATTCTCTCTACTGTCAGATACTTTTGTATCTCGTTGTTCTTCTTCTGCTTCCCGTTGCTGTTGTCGTTGTTACCATTCTTGTTGTTGTTTCTGTTGTTGCATTGACTGTTATTAACACAACTGATACAAACCCTCGCGTACTGTTGTTGTTCTTAGACTGGTTGTTCCTCTTGTTGTTGTTATTTTGGTTTGTTTAATAATGTTGTTGTTGTTGTAATTGATTTTGCTTCTTCATTTGCTTCTTTTGTTGATACTCTTTTATGGACGAGAGATCTTTGCAATGCTTTGTTATGATATGCAGCGAATAAGAAAAAAGTGCGGCGAATTGAAGACGGTTTGTTTACAAAACTGACCGAAAATGTACTCGGTAAAATTTTAGTGGGAATTTCAACGTGTAGCACAGCATGGAGCTGTGTTTAATAATTCGACTTGGATCAGTGGGATTTTTTTGTTTAATAATAAAATTAACACTTTTTAAGCAATTTCTCAAAATATTCTAAAAACTCAGAACATTTCTAGTTTCTGGTGCGAATAAAGTTTTAGAGCAAATAAGGTTTTCATCCTGAAATTTCCATTATAAATATTTGGAAATCAATTCAATTGTTTATAAAATACGACAATCAATTTTGATATCAAAACTCATCTTCTGTGATCTGATGTGGATCGATAAAGAATTAGCTTGTCGTCAGCCTGATCTTTTCTTTGGAACAGAATTGATAACTATTTAAGCTTTCTTACATATTTTTTTGGAAATTACTTTGAAGAAGTAATCTTATGGAGGCGGGAGGTTGTGAAGCGGGAAGGGGTGATGGGGGCGGTATGAAGTTAGAGGAGGATCTTCAAAAACTGTGTATATCATTAAACATTAAGGTCAAGAGACGACTTAAGTCGCTGCTGTTCGTAGAAGCTTTAAGTTTCGTGTGAAGAATATGTGTCGTGTACAAACAATTCGCACGTACCTGGAACCATTCTTCGCCTTAACTATGTACCTCCTCTAAGAAGCATAAAACAGAAACAGAAAAATAGACGAAATACCTTCAGGGTGTTCAAAGGGAGGCCAAGAAAAATGCGGCAGCAAAGAAAATAAAAATTCTAGAAAATTTAAAAAATAAAACACAAACAACCGTAAATCGTTTTATTTTTATGATGCCTCCTGGCGCCAAAAGCAATACTGGGCTAAGAATTGTACAAGAAGGACGAAACAACAACAAAAAGGAACCCAGGTAATTAGGACATTTTTATGGCCAGATTTGGAGTAATGAAACGTAAGCTCGGTGGCTCGTCCGCCGCGGCTCTGGTCAACATGCGAGCACACACGACATAAAGTAGTAAAAAACGAATACTATTCCGATAAAACCGCGAGGAGGTGGCAGGAGCCTGGTTAATATTATGACCCCTGATCGGCGAAAGCTTCTCGAACTCATTGCAATCTGGACAGGATGTTTTCGCTGTTTTACAAAATTCTTGACGTAAATACGACATTTGAACGCAGATGAAAGCCACCTGATATGAAGGCAGCGTTTTTGAGTACCTTTTTTGCGCGGAAGGAGTTTACTACTGTTATTTATTGTATTTCTTTATTGCTGTTGTTTGAATTTTTCTGGAATTTTATTACGTTTTTAGTTTTCTTGTGGTTTAGCTATTTAATGTTTGCAGAAACGTGTTGAGAAAACTGTGTAATAAACTCAAAATCAAATCAAAACGTCAACCAAGAAGTGAGACAGAGTTGGGATAAGTTAAGCCACTTAAACCACTGAAACAAGCACTTAAATTCAGCGTTTAACCAAGCTTGATATTTAATTCTTCATACGATAATCTTTTATAAAGAAAGAAAAGTGATTTTGTTCAATTCTAGGAGGGTAGCAGGTTTTTTAACCACTTCTTGAGCCTTAAATACTCCGGCGTTTCTTCACATCCGAAGGGCCACATCACAAGCTGTGAAAGAAGTCTTTCGAAGGATGTATAAATAAAATGAATGGCCCTGGTTCATCCCTGATCCATCCCTGATCTCAACTGAAGACTGCCTGTGAATTATAGCGTGCTTCCTGGACAAGTGCACCAAGCTCCCGTTAATCTCTGGGCTCATGCTCATCAAGTGATAGCGAGCACAAGCGTCCGACTGGATCCAGCCAGTAGGTTCCCACCACACATGAGTAATGGGTTTCTTAGTAGCTTTCGCCACTTGCCGGCGAAACCGTGTGAGGAACTGCGGCTCTACGAAGCCGCCGCGACGCCGTTACCGGAGTAGATCACCGCCGCATTCATCACCGCTGGTGTAAAGCGTGGCCCACATCATCGCAGGGAGCTGTTGCATATGTTGGTCAGTTGGTGGTCTGTATGTGTGTGTGTGTGTGTGTACGTGTGTGTATGTAGTTATGTGAAAATTGTTTAACGCACGGGCATCACTGGAGATACAGTTTATAATCGAAAGCTTTTGTTGTTGTCCATTGGTTGTTGGTCGGGGTGCCTCCACGTCTGTTTGTCTGTTTGTCTGTCTGTCTGTCTGTCTGTCTGTTTGTGCGACCTTCTTTTTATTTATCCGCTTGTGCTTACAGCTGCCTCTGCAAGTGTTTCAGTTGTTTGCTGCAGAGTCTTTCTTCTCCTTTGCGTTGACCTACTTTGAGAAGACATCTGCTCCGTATGACGCTGTTAGGGGACTCCTAGATGAAGGGGGGAAGGAAGGAGGAAGAAGTTATTTTTATTTAATATTATTGTGTGCGAATTATCGCCCTTTCATCTTCGGTCCGTCCGCATCGTTTGTCTGCACCCTACAATCGTTATTTGCTTTGACTATCGTACAGCAACAACGCATACTTTTGAGCGCTGAGAAACGTGGATCTGTAAAGTTGTGAAATTGCAAAAATATTCCAGGGTTTATTTATTGCGGAATTAAATTCGCAGTGCATCATCAGGAGCAGAAGCAGAAAAAGAAGCAGAAGAGGAAAATCAGCAGAGTCAGAGATTTGAGATGTGAACGAATTGAAATACTGAAAAAGTGGATATTTTTACTGCGCATTTCTTCAGTACCCCCTCCCCGCCCCTACTCCCCACCTGCCAACATCCCGACCGACCAACGAACGAAAGCAAGAGTCGACTTTTGCTTGGTATACGAGTATTTAGGATCCGGTCACCAAGCAACCAACCCAATATGGAAACTTTTGGAATTTAATGAACAACTAAATAATACGACATCGAAATTCGCCTTCGAAATTCCATTTTTGGCCGAGGAAGTGAAGCAACCGTATCCTGGTGTGTCTCCGCAACCAGAATAAGCCACGTAAAACAGGTCCGCAGTTCGAACATGGCGTAAATTTGCCTGGCCAAGTACAGGGTATGCAGTCAGTAGAAATTTAGGGATGCATACTTTCGGGAGCCTGCCAGCCCTCAGCATTCCAGTACGCCGAATACTTTCCAAATGCCGAAGTTGTTGCATTTATCATTTTGAAAGTCCTTCGACGCACACCGGCCACGCCCACTCCAGCACACTCAGACACGAAGTCTCGGAAATTAACGGAGTAACTGCAGCACTGCAACTACGCTGGAGTGACATTTGATTTATGAGCTGTCATTAATCCAGTTCCAAGCTGGATCCTAGAGAAGTCGTCCTTCCAGTTGCATGTCGGTCTGCCACTGCAGAAGGGGCGGTAATAGAAAGGGCTTAGAAGAGGGGGGGAGGGGGGGGAAGTCGGAGGGAAGTACCATGAAGTGCAAATTAAATGCGTGCCGCGAGGCGGTGAAAAAGTCACTGTCGTCGTTCTCGTTGTTGTTGTTGTTGTTGCTCCTGAGCGTGGTTCATATTCACGGGTGGTTTTTTTGTCGTTTGTCGGGAGGGACGTTATTGATGCTGCACCTGTCTACATGCAGGACAGACACCTCATGTATATGCATGTGTGTGTATCTGTGTGTGTGTGTGCGTGAGTTACAAAGTTTAAGGCCACTCAAGATTTATGCACGACTAAAATTGTTCGCCCGTTTTTCAGATTATTTATGTTTGGCAGCCAGCGTTTCTACTCCTGCTACTCGTTGTCAAAAACTGCTATTTTTCCACCCCAGTTTAGCCACACCCCCTCAACCCCCCCCCCCCCCCCCCCCCCCACCAGTCCAGCTCGCTTAGAAGTTGGGCGTTGTAATTCATTGTCTTTCGGTTATAAATCTCAATATTGAACTCAACTCTAGCGGGGAGAGTTTTTTAATGGAGGCTGCTTCTGAAATTCTCCATAAATTGGAAGCTTCGCCATTTTGACCGGTTTTCGGAAGATTGTGGTATATGTTTGGGCCATAATGGAGTCCTCAATAGCGCAACCAATCCTCATCTATTGACTCAAGAATGTAGAACGAGAGTGTGTAAGATCAGTGAAAATGATACCGTAAAAATGTTGCCAAAATTAGTGATGTTTTCGGGTTTTTCCGGATTTTCTAGGTTTTGTGGGTCTGGATTTTAATGGCACGCATTCTAGTACTCTTCTAAATTGCACTTTAGATGAAGCTTTAGTGTTGGTAATAAATTTGAATTATTTCTGGAATGGAATTTTAAATTCCATTACTTGTTTCTGGATGGATGTAAAAAGCCAGATAGAAGTCATTCACTCTGTCTGTCTGTCTGCATCCTTGTCTCCTTGTCTGGTTGTTGTCCTGGTACCTGTCTATTCTGATGTACGAACAAACAGCTACAGTGACAAAAACAACAACTATAGTGGCAATAGCAACAACAAAGTCCTTTCCAACGATGGTACCTTTTGGATTTATCTGGCGAAGCAGTGCTACGCATTTGCTTTAATTATTCATTTCATTTGCTGATTGAATTTCAATTGGCTTCCTTGCTGTAGGTGTACAAGTGCTACAGCAGCAACAACAACAATAATGACAGCAACAACAACAAAAACAACAACAATGATGACAACAACATTGATGACAACAACAAAAAATGGGCAAGCGAAAGTACGCACCTCGTATTGGCACATCAAGTGCGAGAGTGTGTTTTTATCTGATGTGGTGTGTGATGAGCGTTTGCTTGTGTGTGTGTTTGTGCGTCTGTATGTGAGGGACACGTCAAGGGAACGACCATTCAGTGTTGCTTTGTCGGCCTCCATCTGCACCTCATATCAGCCGTTTTGTCCAACCTGATGCTCCACCGACATCTCCGTCGCCATGTCCTCTAATCGGCTTTTCAACTTCTGCCCACGCGACCCACAGCACACGATCCAAAGCCCACAGCTCACTGTTCACGGCCCACTGCATTGTATTTCTTTCTTTTGGATGTGTTGTCGCTGCCATTGTTTCGAACGGCATCCGGTATTCATCCGGTGAGCTACACCTTTCAAGCTTCCGGTTAGACGCATCATAAAACTGTCATTATCAGCAGAGTACATGCGGAGCGTACTTCTTCGTGTACGTGTGCGTGTGCGTGGGCGAGTGCGTGTGCGTGTGTCAATCTGCCGGTGCTTTTATTATGCTGCATGGATTTTCTAAGGAAATTGAAAAATTTGCCTGCCTGATGGCAACATCGTCCAATATCATAAAGGCAACAACAACAATAACAACAACAACAGCAATAAGAAGAACAATAACAGGCACAACAATAAATACAACAACAATGCAGCATCGGCACTGTCACCGTCACCGTCACCATCATCGTTCGCTCATCAAAGGACACCAGATATGGTCATCGGACGTCGAGTGGTGCCAACAAGCATCTGACCAGTTTGCAGTTTTGACTCTATGATGAGATGTGATGTGATAAACTGCAATCATTGCCGCTGAATGGACGGAACGCGTTACAGAGTGAGCACGGGGCTATAGAAAGCTTCAGAGAGTGAGAGAGAAATAGCCACAAAGAGAGAGAGAGAGAGAGAAAGAGAGACAGAACCTCTACGTCAGCCGAAAAGGATTAACATGTGGTCCAGGAAACACTTTGTGGTTAATTATTGTTGTGGGAAAGAAGAAAGGGAAGCAACAGTGCAAGTCTCTAAATTGGCTTCGTTTGTCCAAAATTGGACGGGTCTTGGAAGGAATCAGAATCTTTTTAAAGTCGGAGATGCTACATTTGGAGCCTCAACTGGATGTTGAGATGCATTTCAAAGATACGCGGCTCAAATCTTTTAGTAACCGTGTACCGCTCGATTGAGTCCTTGTTTTTTGTTTCCTTTCGTGGTGAGCACATTTAATTCAGCCCACTTAAAGCTCAAAATGCAATAATGCAGTACCACTTTACAGCACTTTATAGCACTTTGATTACCTTTCGCATAATTCGATGCGTTATCTCGGGTCTCTCTTTATTGAACTCTCTCTTTCTTTATTATGGACGGTAAAAAACAACCCACAAAAGTTCTTCTATTCTGAGAGCCTGCTATTCTGTATCCCGTTCATCCTCAGTGCTGCAGACTGAAACAGAGAAATAGACACCGACAGTTCAGACGGTGTGATAGATTGTCAAGGATGAGACGACTTATAGTGTTAAGGATACGAAGGTGTGTGCGAGAAGAGAGATTGCATGAGTTCATTCCAGTTGAACTGCGCTGAGTTGAAGTACGAGAACCCGGTCCATTTGTCTTGAAATATATTGATCCCCATCCTCTTTGCGTCTTCAATCTTGCACAATTTCACCTCCACTACAGGGCTCAAAGGATGTCGGGTATATACTCTGGACACTATCCATTCTGCCCCTCATCATCCTCCTTTCTCTATTCTCCTTTATCCCCCCTCTTCTCCTCGCTTTTATTATCCATTATTTCAGTATCATGTGAAAATTGAACGCGTATTAAAAGTTGCTGAATTCGATTGTACTACAAAATGTGTAAAGCCTGTACGAGTCCCTCCTCTTCCTGTTCCCCTTCCTTCTGCTGGTGCTGCTGCTGCTTTTGGAACAGCAAAAATCCTTTGAAAATCCACGCTTGATTTGATTTTCACCCGCTGCACTGCGTTTTCTATTGATGCGAATTAGTTTTATTACTATAAGCACACAATCAAAATGAAAGCACAAAATGGAGGACGGAAAATATAAATGGGATAACAACAGCAACAACAACAACAACAGAAGTGCTGTTGAGAATCCTGCCATCGATGATGGAAAAAGTTTTCTTTTTGTGGCACAAATAAATTGAATTTCAGTTGATCGCATACAAACGGTCGCCCACACTCGCAGACCACAATGAGGGAGGATGAGAGAGAGGATGAGAGGGAGGGAGAGAGATAGAGCACAAACTGTCTCAAAGTGGTTACAACAAAAGCAACCAAACACAACAAAAAGATGCCGCAACATTTTGCTAGAATGATTTTTAAGTAACTTTTGTGTCACCTGCATCGAGTTTCACCGAACAGAACTTCTATATGATTGTTGTTGTTGTTGTTGTTGTTACTATTGTTGTTGTTGTTGTTGTTACTATTATTGCTACTTTTCCCCCGTAACTTAAGTGCAATCGGTGTATGTTGCAGGGGATCCTTAAAAGAAATCAAGAATCTCAGTGAAGCATTTAAGTAGCTTTGTGCTTCGGTTACACAGCGCTTTGTTGTTGCTTGTTTCGCTTGCTTGAAGCTGTTGTTGTTGCTGCTGCTGCTGTTTCAATTATTTAACCTTTAAATAACGGACGATTGCTGTGCCAACAGGATATCCGTTTATGTACGCTTAGTCAAGCGTTAAGTTAGCATTTTGACCCTCCTCTCTGTCCTCTTCCCCCCGCTAAACCACCACCCCGAGGATAGAAAGTATTACAGGTCATCGAATAATGCTCGGGGGGTTGAATAATTTGCCCGCTTGAGACAGTGACTGGGTCTCGTGGCCCTTACGAGAAGTTTTCTGAGGATGAGCACAACTTTTTAGCCTGACTATTAAACTTAAGAAAAAACTTAAGGATGCTTCTTTATCCTTATAACAACCTTAAAATAGGATTCTCAGCGTTCTTTTTTATACTCCTGTTTTACAGAGTTTAATTTAGGTTTTAATCTGAAGATTTTAATTCTGTCAGAAGAATGCGAATGTTGTTTTTTTTTGGCTTTAACTGAAACTGGTTGAGTTTTTCTTATGGTAATGAGAAGAATACGCAAATATTTGCTCAAATCTTTTTGTTCGAAAGGAGGAGTGAAGGAATAGAAACCCTCCCCCTCCGCGGATTGGAATTTACACAGAAGTTTGATTGATTTTCGAATTTTTTCCTCACAGGAACCACGCTTTCGGATTCCTCGAAACCTCGGCTTCACTTCGAGAAGAACGACGAGAAGTTTATGGCTTTGCGAAACTTTTAACGCACAAGTTTTTCTCGGCAGCACATTTTTTGCGTTGCCACATAAAAATCCAGGTAAAATCCTAGTTGGCAAGTATTTTTAGTGAAACTCAGCTAAATAAACTCGGCTGAAAATATTTCTACACACACACATCGCTATGCTGCATTAATATTCCGACAGTGGCACACTCACAAATACATACTCGCACACACACACACATACATGCAAACACACACTTGCTTCAACTCACGCCAACAACAACAACAACAACGCCAACAACGCCAACTTTGAGCGTCTTCGTTGTCTTCATAAAAATTCCATTTTATGCGTTGATATCGAATGCATGCATAAAATATTTCGCTCGTTGTGCCGTTCACTTTAAAATCCATCCCGTAAGTACGCCCCTCGCTCCTCTCGCTCCTCTCGCTCTCTCCCCCCTCCCCCACCTCCACCACCACCAACACCAGCACATGTCAAGGAAGTCTTCTCTTCTGTTTGTACGAATGTGTTTGCCTGTATGAGAAATCTTTCTCGGTTTTCCTTTTTCTAGGATTCTCAAATATGTTTGATCCCGACCAACAACAACAACATGAATCTGACAACAACAACAACAACAACAGAAAGCACACACACAGACACACATTTTTGTCATCCATGCATGGAATCAGGGTATCGGTGTGGAGTCGATGTCGATTTCGATTCCTATCCGTGTCTCAGATTCAAAACTATGCAGGTTTATTGAATAATTGCGGATCTCTGTGAACTCGGCAAATATTTGGTTTATGCATCAAAATCAACTGCGAATTTTAAAAGCAAAAGCAGAAAATGCAAGAGCTTTAAATGCAGTGAACTTCAAGAATTCCGGTTTATATTTAAATAAAATATCCTTATAGAAACATCTCCATAAAAGGTTCTTCAAAGGAAGTCCCAAAGAAGTCAAAAGCATAACTTGAATATAGAAGCATGGATATACGAGTAATACAATAGATATCCATGTATGTCCATGTATATGTGTACACATATGTATGTAAATAGTTTATACAACAATAAAACTTAAGAGCAATGAGAGAACATATTCAAATATTCCTTTATTCGAAGTACTGCGGACGGTTGGTCTGTCGATTGGTCGGTATTTGGGTCAGTCGTTTGGTCCATCGTTTGGTTAGTCGTTTGGTCGATGGTTTAGTCGATGTTTTGGTCTGTCGTTCAGGTTATCCAATGATTGCCGCAATAGAATCTCTGCAGATCCATGCGTTCGATATTGTAATGAGCATTAGCTCTCTTTTCTTTACAAACATCTCTCACTCTCTCTCTCTCTCTCTCTCTCTCTCTCTTTTTTATTCTCGTCTTTATCTCCATGTATGATCTGTGTTATTGTTTTCCTGTGCTCCTTACTACTTGCAATTCAGATGCGTAGAGTACAGAAAATCCTTGCTTTTCTATGCAAATGTTGTTGATACTAGGAAGGAAGGGAGGGAAGTTGATAGAAACGAACACGGATCAAGGAAGTTGAAGTTAAAATTTATTCCTAAAAACAAAAATCAAATGCAATAAAAAATCCATTCTATATTCGAACGAAGGAACATCCTTGGATTCAGTGTAATTTCCTGTATAGCCCACAGTGTCCCATTCCAAGAAGTTTTTGTAAAAAGAGGTCTTAAAATTTGAAGCTTCAAAAAATCTCGGATAAAATCCATGCATTGAACGGTGTATTTTCTAAAGAATTCTTTAAAATTAGATACTTTCTACGTCTTATGCGACGTTTTCCGGATTGTGTTTTAGAAGGTTTCCAGATTCTTTTTTTATGCTTTCCAGACTCTTCTGAGACGCTTTCCAGCATCTTTTCAATCCTTCAGTTATTTATTGATATCTTAGTGACGTCACAAACACTTGACGGTGATCATATTAAGTTTTGTGTTCGAGAAATATCCATAAATCGAGACTACTATCGTATAATTACAAGTTTCATCGTGTTAAATTTCCTGTCTGCATCCGACATCGTTTTAATACTCGCATCTACTGTTTTCAACTCAATAAATAACATATTTCAACTAATAACATTTTCATTACAAGACATAATCTTCAGTTGTAAATATTAATTTCGAAAGCAAGTAATTGTTCAATAATGAGAACAAGATAAAAGCATACATTAATATTGCTACAACAACAACAATAGCAATGAGAATAAGAACAACAATTATGAGTACAATGACAAGAATAACATCACCAAATGCAGCGTCAGTAATAACATCACAGCAACAACAATAACATCACAGCAACATATACAATAATCACAAGAATTACATTTACAGAACTCAGAGCACAAAACAACTTCTATTATTAGCTGCATAATAAATTCTGAGCGTATTCGAAACGAGCGAAATGGAGAAGCGGCAGAATGCAAGAAACCGAACCAGATGGAGTAACAACAACAACAGCAACAATTGTAACAACAGCAACAACAGCAACAATGGTAACAATGGCAATAGCAACATAAATAACACCGGATACTAGACACACGCACACAGAGAAACACACAGCGGAAGAGCGTTTGACTGAGAGAGAGAGACGACTGGAAAACCACAGAGATCCATGTACAGACATTAAGTGACAGTATAATATGCACCAAGTCAAGACACAAAAACACACACACACACATACACACATCATGATACTAACACTAGACACACTTCCAACACCTTCAAGCAGCAGAAACACGTTCTAAAATTGGGTGTAGAAGTTAATAAAGTTTAGCAACACATTCTAATTTGACTGTATAAACAAACACAAATACAAATGCCGCACACACACACACATACACATACATATATATATATATATATATATAACATCTTGCAGACACATTTCAAATATAAATAACTAATGTATCTGAAATTGTGATCATAATTGATTAATTAAGATTCAAAGTTGACAGTTGAATTAAAGATGAATGCCGAACGAAGAAGAATAAAGAGTATATTACGAAGAAGACGAAGAGAAAGAAATTTTAATAATAATAAGAGAAAAAGAAGAACAGAAGACGACAAAGGAAAAGAGGGAGTGTAAAGAACACTTTAATAAAACAATACAAACAAAAATAGCACAAAAGAGGACCTGCTAAAAAGAAATGTGAATTTGAAGACTTAAGCATATGAAAATGTTTTCCCGGCAAATAAAGTATGGTAAAAATTACAACTGCTTTGGAAATATTAGCACCGTAAACAATGACAAACATTTGCAAATAATGCTTTATTAAATTAAAAAAAATAGGGAAAATGTGTCACATGAATTTCTCACATACACTCATACACATACACTCACATACGTCCAATGAACGTTCCCCCAACCCACCACACTGTATACCCTCAAAGCTCAACAGAAAGAACATGAAGGATTTCTATGCACTCAAACTGCAAACTTCGCCTTTCACGAGTTTGATTTACTTCACTTAATATTAAATAATAAATAATTGGTGAGAAATTCGACATTTGAAAGCTATTATTTATTAATGTACTTACATAGTATATTTATTTCAAATATTTAGAGCGATCAGAACTTACCTGAAATAAAAGAGAAATAAAGTTAATATTAGAGTACATATTTATTTCAGAAGAATTAGACAATATTTTTTATTGCTTAGAGTTGATACTAAATACTATTTTCAATATTTTTCCAAAAAAATTTTTCCATATCAATTTCATTCGAGTTCTTTAATTCAAGTTCAACTTATAGCTTAACTCTAAATATTTAAGATTAATAAAATAGCAAGTTAATCATGTCAGTTGAAGGATTCTTAACTTCAGATTCAGGTTGATGTTTATTAAGTATTATCTTTGGATATTTTATTAAGTAAGATTTATTTGTATTGTAAATGTATACGAGTATTTTACGAGTTTTATGAATATAAAAATCATAGTTTAATTTTCTGCAGAGACTTAAGTGAATAGAATTGAATATTTTTATACAGTCGACTGGCTATCAGAATATTGAACATCGGTTACAGCAGATTCCCCATCGTCATGGACAGAACGATAAAAAATATAACGTTGATGGTCTAAGAAGCTAAAATAATAATAAAAATATAAGAAAAACCAATCGATTACAGAAAAAATATTTGCACTTCAAATTTCTTCGTTCGATAAAAGACCAAAAAAAGAAAAACATAGCAAAAAGTATAAAGAAAGAAAAAAAACGGAGGAGTGGTAAAAAAATCACAAGAGCCTTCAGGCAAGAAGCAGGTTAAACTCAAAGCAAACAAGCAGGAGCCAGGATGTGGCTCATACGAAAACACACACCAGCTCAAACACACATATACACGTGCACATATACACACACATAAAAATATGGGTTATACACATCCAATTTAAGGGCACGATAGGTGGCATTTTCCACCCACCGTCTCACCTCGACGTGTTGTCTTTGTGTATTTGTGTGTGTGTGTGTGTGTGTGTATGTGTGTGTGCGTTCATTTCTATTGATCTTTGGGGAATCGCTGGCTGACTCTGCTAAAGAAGTTGCCGATAAATGTACACAAGGCTCTGTAAATTTGCACAAAGTGTGCAAGGAACTGCATGTAAGCATCCTTTGAGCAGAAGAAGAAAAAAATGGTTAGCGAAAAATCCCAGCATACCATTTCATTGAAATTTGAACCGATTTGAAGTGAACCATCATCATTTTAATGACGCTCTTAAATTCAGCTTTAAGTCGTTTCTAGTAATTATAGTTGCATTAATAGAGTGAATACTAATTTATAAAGAGTGTAGAGTGAAAAATGGTTATGAGCAAATAAAATGCAATAGTAAAATGACTGAAAGAGAGAGAAAAATAGCGCCAGAGAATTACAGATGAATTGATAGTTAATGATAAGTTAAGCTTCAGATTTCCTTCGAAGGAATTTGAAATTATTAAACTTTAATATAAGAGAAATATAACAATAAAGATTTTTTTCAGCAACTCTTTTGAACTTTAAAAACTGTATTTGAATCTTTATTTATTTCTATAGAATTTCCCTTTCAAATCTTGATTCTTCAAATGCTGCAAATATTTTTCCTTGAATTTCTCTATTAAAATCTCACCCAGAATATTCACCCAGAAAATTTAAGAAACCCAAAAAAAAAAAACAACAGTTATACTCGTATTTGTACAACAGCAAAAGCATTTAAGTGCTTATGTAGAGATTCCTTCCCAAGAGTAGTGGGAGGGGCTGTGGGAGGGGGCTGGTTGTTTCCTCTTCTCGAAAATTGAATGCAATTCATTGAGTATATTTGTATATGCAATATGATTGGCAGTATTTCTATATAAACTTATTTCAGTTATTTATTTTGAATTGAATCGAATTGAGTTTGAATTGAATTCTTTTGAGGTTTGAGTTCCCATATTTTTTGTATAACAAAAAAAACATAACTATAAATAGCTCTAAAATAACTTATGTAACTATAAAATGTAAAAAGGTAAAGAAAATAATACAATATAAGCAAAAAATAATTGTAAAGATGACGTCCTCATCCCCATTCGGTTCCACACTCTTGTTCACGTCGTCGTTATCATCCCCAGTCTAGTCGTCGTCCCCGATACCGTCCTCTGTAGCGTAAACCTGGAGGCATCCCACATAGAAAGCGGTTTGAATAGCTTTCTTTCTGCTTTTCCATTCACAATTCATTATATGTACTTAAATCAGTGGTATTTTATGTAGGTTTAGTTGTTTTTCTGAGTTTGAGAGTGGAGTAGAGTTTCTTAATCCGCCAGGAATACTTTTTTACCGAACAAAAAAAAAACCATCTCGTAATAAAACAGGTAACAAGTCCTAATGGAAATCAGAAAGATTGCTATCTTCGACTTGGCCGTGGCTTAAATACCCTGCAACCTCATGATATGTCCGGCGTGTGTAAAAGTGGGCGGACCACACCTACCTTTGGATGCGTATATAATAATATTGACCTTAGATGAAAAGTATAAAGTAAAAAGTATCAAATTTTATCCTGCTCTAAGTATTTGATGTATGAATGATATTTCTTTAGATTAACAACATTAAGCAACATCATTGAATAAGTTTCTTTGAATTCGTAGTGAAAAACTGATTGATGTTTGATTTCATATGAGAGCAATATTTATTGGTTTTTTTTTTTGTGGTTGTGTTGCGGTGTTAAAATGGTGTTTATTTTTATTGCTATATTATTCTCATCGCTCTGTTTTAGGGGAAAATAAATAAATATGCAGCAATCAAACTCGAAATCTATCTTCATTCATAAACTAAACGAAAATCAGGAAAAAAGGAGCAGCGAAAACCGTAAAATACAAAGGAGAAGGAAAAGAAAAGGAAAAAGAAAAGCAAGAGAAAAGAAAAGAAAAGAAAAGAAAAGAAAAGAAAAGAAAAGAAAAGAAAAGAAAAGAAAAGAAAAGAAAAGAAAAGCAAAACAAAAGAACGTCAATCAATGCAACATGCAACAACAACAAATACAACACTGAAATTTAAAGGAGTGAACTGCATTGTGTGCTATACACAGTTACGTATGTCTGTGTATATGTGCATGTGTGTTTGTGTTTGTGTATATGTATTGGAGTGCATCAGCCGGTGTATGTATTTTTTAAGAAAATATTTTCAAACATTCATATTATGGTTGCAAATTTATCACTCAAATAATATACGATAAATCAAAGGAGGACCTGCTGCTGTTTCTTCTGCTGCTGCTGTTGTTGTTGTTGCTGTTGCTGTTCCTGTTGTTATTGTAGCAACATGTTGTTGTACTTGAGTAATAAATATGCCAAGAGTGACAGGTTCAGGGTGCAGGGATAAAACATGTCTTGCGTAAACACTTAACCAGTGATTGTGTCCAAGAGTGAGGCAAACTTAAGATAAATGAAGTCCATTAAATGAGAGATTAAGGGAAGTTGAATGAACCTTGAATTGAGTGGACAATCGGGGGAAAAAAGTACAAATGATGAGCTGCAAGATTTCAAGTGGGAAGATTCATTTAAAAATAAATGAATTCAAGTTTATTGATTATAAAGAACAATGATTATAGATGAACATTGATTTAAACCGGATAAAAGTAATAAAATGCATTTGATTTAAGGACAACAAAAGAGGATCGACAACGAAGATGACGAAAAAACCGGACGACAACAAAAGATGGAGTGAACGAAATTAAGAACACAAATACATCACATTGACAGTAGCAACAACTGCAGCATCTAACAACAACAAGCAGCAACCAACAACAATAAAATAAATAAAGAAAAAATCTCAACCGGAAATGGAATCTGGATAAGATGCAAAACATGTCCTCAGAAGTGAGACAGAAGATGGGCGAGAGAGGGAGAGTGTGTGAGAGAGAGTGAAAGGAAAGTTTGTAGATGGAAAGCTAAGATTACAAGAGTGGATAATGTAAACAGGATATTGCAAAAAACAGAAGAAAAAAAGAAAAGAAGAGGCCAACAGAACAGAAAGGAAACGACGCTGAACAAACAAACGAACACATGGAAAGAGAGGCATGAAAACATGTCATGCAAATGTGGAAATCGTACTCAACAGTAACAATAACAACAACAACGAAGAATTCCATGTCTTAGGACTCCGCTTCAACACACATGAAAACATTTTGGAAAACATGCATGGAAAATAATGCAAGAGAGCAGAACGATGAAGAGGGGGAAGCGAAGGCTGGCTGTCGAATGACAGTGTGACTAACGGACATTTTAGCCAATTGTGACAAACACGTCCCTCTCTCTCTCTCACTCTCTCTCATTCTGATTTTCTCCTACACACACACACACGCACACGTACAAACATTGGTCCAACTCTTGTTAATATATTATACATTGTTTTAATGTTTGTGAAGAGAAGAGGTCAAAAAATATGAGTGACACAAGCAAAAACGGTTCGAGTGAGTTTAAACAACAGCAACAACAACTCCGATTTCCGTTATTAGCCCAAACAGTGAACGGGAGAGAATATGTAACGTCCAGAGAGAGAGAGAGAGAGACACTCACACAAACATACACACACAGTCACACGCAAGATCGCATTCTTGACACATGCATGCATGTGATGCAAGTGAAGAAGCTTAAGAAGACGATGGAAGAAGAGGAAGAAGAGAAGAGAAGAAGAGGAAGAAGTTAGCTCTGCTGCTGACAGCAAACAAAGCGAGAAACTCATTTCACAGAAAGCATCCGGCAGAAAGCACGCCCGCACGAAGTCGAAGCGTTGTTTGAGTAGCAACAACGAAAAGCAACAGCAACGAATTCAGACGCAGAGTGAAGATTGTTGCTGGTGACGTTGTTCTGATGTCGTTCCTGATGTTGTTGCAGTTGATGTTGCAGCTGCTGTCGTAGTTGTACTCACAGTCGTCGTTGCCGTTGTTGTTGTTGTTGATGTTGCAGCTGCTGGTGTTCTTATGTTTTGTATGCGGGTGAAGCTGCTGAGAGCTGGAAATTGTTTTTGACTGGGCGACTGAGCAACTTGGCAATGAATTTGATTTAAGCCGAAAATGAACACGCAAATGGACGAGTGAACACACCCACGAATACACAAATACAAACACACACACACACACACACACACACACTCAGCAACAGCAACCACAGATGTAGGCAACAGAGAAGTAAGAAAACATGAATTTGGCCAATGAGGACGACAACAACAACAACAACAATGACAAGAACAACTACACTACGAGTCGATGGCTCATACAAGTTTAGCCAAATCGAGGACGATTTCGCAGGATTTCGTAAGGATATCACAATAAAAAATATCGCAAAAAATGACAGTAAAGGTTATTGATTTAAAAAAAAGATATAAAATACAAGATTTTCTCTATTGAAACATTTGCTAAGAAAGGGAGTGAGAGAGAGAGGGAGAGAGGAGGAGGGGAGAAATTCAAAAGAACGTTGCTAAAGAGAAGCAGTAGAAAAGTTAAAAACAACAACAGAAACAAAAACAAAAAAAAATAGCTGCTCGATATCCGCAATAATTTTCAAGTATCGCCGAAACCATCCACCATCCATCAAAGTTTACAATAATAGCAACAGTAAAAGAGGAAGAACATAAACAACAACAACAACCGTAACAACAAAACATAACTAATTCTTGTGAAGCATCGTTTTTACAATTCTTCAGAATGTTGCTGCAATACAGCAGCATCTGGTGCGGCGATGATGCTTCATTTTTATTGAGTTGTTGTTGGCGTTGTTGTGAAATAACAAAATGCTGGACTTACGAAATCCCAGAAATAACAAAAACAAATTAAGCAGTTCAGCTGCACTTAAATTCTAAAGGAAATGCTGTTGGTTTTTTTTCGTGAAAGCGAATGCGTATGAAGATGATGATCGTGATGGTTGTAACGATGACTACGATAATGATTGTGATGATGATGGTGAAATGAGGGAATAATGAAATGCTTAAGTAATGAAATGATGGTTATGGTGGTCATAATGATGGTTATGATGGCACTTCTGATGATGATTGTAGTAGTGGTGATGATGATTAGGATGATTATACTGATGATTATTGTGGTGGTGAACGTAATAATAATAATGATGTTGATAATACTGATGATCATAATGAATTCAAGATAGCATTTAAGGCTGCAACAAAATCAACGGAGTTGAAGTTGAGTTGGATTTCCTTGTCGATGATGATGATGAAAGGAGGAAATCAATTTCTCAGAATTCTTCCTGAGCACACTTAAATGAAAACCCTGAACAGCAACTCAGGAACAACAACAACAACCACAACAGTAGTCCCAATAACAATAATAATAACAACAACAACAGCGAGTTTACTAAAAATAAGAAATGAAAAACGAGACGAAAGAACTCAGAAGCATCACGAGCAGGTACAACAACAACAACAACAACAACAACAACAACAATTACAACAACAGCAGCGAAAATATACTAACAACAGAAACTAGAATAATAATAACAACAACAAATACAACAACAAATACCGCTTCAGTTCACGAAAGCTTTTGTTGGGCGTTCGTCTATAATTCGAAATGTATTCCTAATGCTTTTGTTGTTATTGTTGTTGCTCCCGTTTTTGTTATTAATACCCGTGCTGTTGTTGTTTGTGTTGCTGCCGCTGCTTCTGCTACAATTTAAAGTAGCGCTTTCGAAGTGAGCGTAAATTTCTAGAGGTGCAGATTGCAACAAAGGCGACAGTAGTAAGGATAATGATAGCAAAAACAACAACAAAAATGGCTGAAACAGCGAACTACTGACGCCCTCTTCAGTTGGCCCTCAACTGAATTGCGAATTAGCAACATTGATGCAAGCTTTTCGCAACAGCTTCCAGCATCAACTAAAATTGTTTCAGCTGCACTTCAGCAACACGCTGTGTCCGGGCTGTGAGAGTGAAGGAGAGGGCGCGACTCCAATTCTCCAGCTTCTCCAATTCTGTCTCCCTCTCAAGTCTTCTCATCTGCTCTCAACACATTCGTGAAGCAAATTAGCACTCCATGGAGCTGCTGCTGCTGCTACTATTGTTGTTGTTGCTGTTGTTGTTTCTGTTGTCGTCCTTCGTGTTGAATGTAATCGAAATCGAAAATAAAATTAATTATTGTCGTCGTCATCGTATTCGTTCGATCGTTTGATTTCGTTGCTCAAAATTGATTGCGAATTTAGATGAAAAAAGGAAAAAATAAACTACGAATTTTGTACGAATCCTTATGTTGTTGTTGTTCCATGCTGCTGTTCTGAGTGATTGAGGTCGTTGCTACGAAACGCTGATGAAACTAATCAGCAGAAGCGTTGAGTTGTTCTCCGTTGAATGTGTGAAAATATTATTAATGAACTCGCAGAAATCACAAGATGGAAGCCCCTTCCAACGGGGCGGACGGAGGGGAGGAGGGGAGGAGGGACATCGCAAGGAAACTAGAGTCAATTAATTTGCTCTACATTGTTTCTAAAATTAAGAATTACTATCGACAATAAACGTATAGAGAAGTCCTTCAAAAAGAATACAGACTTAATTCCTTTTCTTGTTTCTTCAATATTTCATTTCAAACTTCTCATTAAATTCAATAGATTAACAAATAAACAATAAATAATTAAATAAAAGAATAAAGAAGCAATTAAATAAAACAATAAATGAATAAGTAATTAAAATATTCAATAAATAAATAAAAAAGAAACAAATATACAAATAAAAGAAATAAATAGGTCTGAAAATATAGAAATAAAAGAAATAAATAGATATAAAAATATACAAATAAAAGAAATAAAAAGATATGAAAATATAGAAATAAAAGGAATAAATATATGATTGATGATAGCTTTAGTAGGATTTCCGGCAGCCATCGTTTTCTGTTTTCCGCTCCGGTGATTTATTTTCATTAGTTTGGCAGTAAAAGGAAAAGCGTCCAAAAGCATTCGCAGAAAAATAATAGCAATAAGAATAGCAATAAAAGAAACAGTAAAAAATAGCAATAAAAACCTGCAGCACAGGAATATGAGTACGTAGAGGATAACCGTAGCTGGCACGCGGTAGTGCGTCAAATTAATAAAGTCTCTGAAGCGTGACGCGAGCGACGACGCATTCTTCAGGACCACGTATAGTCCAAAAAATAATAATAATAATAATAATAAAAGGAATATTGAACTTTGATACCGTGAAAAACTTTGAGTGCAAACAATTTATAATTTATTTTAACTTTGACAGAAAATAAACATGCACACATACATGCATACATACACACACATACACACATACACACTTATGAATACTATGTTTGAATTTCGCTTTAATAAAGTTAAAAATGGCGTGTTTATTATTCAAACCTGACTTCGATTCGATTCAGTTGCGATGCCAAAATAAAAATAATAAAAATCGATACAGAAAAAAAGGAAAACAACTCAAAGCAGAACCGAAGCCCATTCAAGCAAGAAGAAAAAGAAAATGAAGAAAAGGAAGATGAGGAAAATTCATGGCAATGAGTTGCGTTTCGATTTCTGTTTTTTTGGAGGTTTTTCTATTATTTTTTTTTCTATTAGTATTTTATTAGAACTTATTCTCTGGTTTCTGTTTTGGGGTTTTTCTGGTTACTCACGCAGATGTTAATATATAAAAAAATAATAAATAACAAGAGAAATAAATAACATTATAACAATAAAAGGTGTATATAAAAACTGGGGGAATAAAGCTCCTGAACAAGTAAAAGAAAGACAAAAAAATACTTAAAAACTTATTTCTTGTATGTATAAAAGAAAAAAACCCAGAAATGAGACCGACTACAAAGTATTTATTTTTATGGATTTCTAAGCAACCATCATGCGATAGAAACACAACCGCACGCTGGCCCCCCTGATCCCCCTTCTCCAAAAAACACACAGACACCCGACCACCCATCTTGCTGCCAGCAGTTCGGTTGTTGTTGTTGTTCTTGTTTTTCTTTGTGCCACCCGGAGTGACACAAAATTGAATAAAATTTATATGTTTTCCAACAACGTGTGTCAACGCATTCAGTCAACGCCTGCATTTCGGGCTGCGTTGACGGCTTTATTTTGCAGTTATCAACGCGCGCGTCAGGATTTAGAAATGAAATATGAACAGCGGCGGCGACGACAACAACAACTTTTGTCAGCCTGTCACTCATCGAGTTAGCAGACGAACGAACAGATTTTCAAGCACATGCATTTTCAAATAAGTGTTTGCTTATGCTGTGGGTTTATGTGTGTGTTTGTGTGCCGAACGGAAACGCTTCTCTTCCTATCGAAATTCATAACATTTCCTCACTGCCAAGTTATCGATAACGGCTGACGGGTGACGGATCACCCGAGATACTTATCAAGGAGTTCCTTCAGAGTTCTTGTTGCTCTCACTAGCAGCGGCAGTGACTGCAACATCCGCTTGTGGTTTATTATGTGGCGCTCAGATCAAGAAATCGGAAAAGCGATTTGTAGCATTTGTGGATGCAAACGCTTCCGGTGAGCGACATCAGAATCATCATCATCATCGCATAAGCACATCAGCTTTAAAAATAACTTAAACCCCATCAGCATCTAAAGCCGATTCCGCATCATAATCAGCATCCGAATACGTTTTCACAATCTTCATTATTAGCGACTGCTTCATTGTCATCATGATTATGATTATAATCATCATCACTATCGCTGGTAGCATCGCTGCGACCGCACCGCATCAATTTTTATGCTTTTACGGCCGAATATAAATAAAAATTTAATTTTATTTGTGGCTTTTAATAAATCACTCGAAAATAAGGAATGAGTAACATTTATTCATTTATTGTTTACAAAAATTAAAAAAAATGAACACTCAGCAAAAAAATGAAGGAAAATGAAAGAATAAACTTCAAGAATTCATAAAAAAAGAAGGAAAAAAGAGAGAAAATAAGAATAAAAAGAAATTCTTGTTGAGTGAAACTGATTTTTGCGTTGGAGGAAAATGTTTTCATGAGTATGACGATGATAATAATGATGATGATGATGATGATGACCTGATGTCCAACTCCCGGCTGGTTTTAGCGCTCCGAGGAATGTAAATGAAAGCCTCTCACGAAAGTGATGTTGGAATTAAGCACACACACACACAAACACACATACACACACACATACATACAAACGTCCAAACTCTCTCACTCACATTAGTCTGCACATTCTTATAAAAGTAGTTTCGTTTTTTTAGCCTACAAATCAGTTTGATTTCTCGACAGCGAAAGTGAGTATGATTGCATATACTTATGTATGTGTGTGTGTCTGTAGATGCGATTGTCTATACACGTGTGTGGGAGTGCAAACTAAGCGTTATTTGAGAAATCAGCTGTCATCATCACCGTCATCAACTTCAACGAGCTGTCATTGAATTAAATATCGCTCATACGACATGATGCACGCGGCTCAACCGTTAAGATTAACGATGAATCCACTGTATCTCTTGTTGAGCACTTAATAAATGATGTGGCAGAATAATATTCAATTGTTTCTGTGTTTGAATAACTTTCTATTGTCTCCATTCAGGCAGCTTGGTTGGAGTGAATGCAATTTTAAGGTATGCGAATCAACCGTCAGTCGATTCATGTTGCCAAACAGATTAAATAATAGAATATTAATATTTAATTAAATAAAAAGAAATATTTTCGGCGAATTTGATGAATTTGCTTCATATTTTATCAGTTTTTAGTAAATAATCTTGTAAAAATAAGAAAACGAGCTCGAGTTGAGTAAACAATGCGATTGTTTTCGATTTGGAAGAAAATGAATAAATACTGAAAATAATTGATAAATTTTAATAACTTATTCACACAAATCAAATAAAACTGAGTGGTTTAAATGAAAAAAATACCTTCACAGAGACACGGAAACATGGAATCATCAAATAAAGCAAAAATAAAGCATATCAAATCGGTTATTCAAAAATTGTGAATGAAGCAGGCGGGAGCGTGGGCGAGGTTGAAAGAGAGGAGGACTGTGGAAGCGAGCAGTTGGTTCATGTATTTAAACACTAATATTGTGGCAATAATGTTAAAATAATAACAACATGAAACGAAACAACCAACCAACTCAACTAATCCACTCTACCAACGAAACTAACAGAACCGCATTGAAAACGAACTCACGAACCATTCTTTCGATTACCTTACAAACGGCGCATATGAATAACATTTATTAAATCATTTAATTTCTATAAATATTGAATATTTCAATATTTTATGCAAGTGATAGAAAATATTTGATTTGATTTGACGAAAACAACATCCACGTCGATGGATGTGCAGAGTGTCGGTGTGTATATCTATGAATGAATGTATGTATGCGTGTGTGTGTTACTGTAGAGGTTGCTTTTTGGTTGTTGTTGTTTAATGCAGTTCTAAAAGCGTATTATCAAAAATTTGCTGAATTGAATTTTCGTTGCTGTGATGAAATCAACAACTCGTCGATGTGGCAACGCTAGCAAATCACTTTCTAAATGGCTATTGAATGTTTTGTTTTTTTCGAATTTCTTTTTTTACGTTCTGGTGTTGCTGTCGACTGGAAAAAAGAATCGAAGTTGAAGTTTGTTTGTTGTTTCCAATTCAATCCAATTAAATTCAGTTAAATTCAGTTTTTAGTATCGAATTCTCCACAATTGACTAGAATTCTTTTGACTTTAGAGGAGCTTCAATAAGAAGTAAATTGAAAGAAGGTATTCAAAGTAAACTCACTAAAATTTCAGAGTTTTAAATTCCAACAAGTTTTGTAAATTCCAAAATATTAACGATGAATAATAATAAAAAATTTCCTTAAATTCTTGAATTTTATAGGAAAATATGAATAAATATCAATATTGAAGACGTTGCAAATGTTGTAGTCATCAAAAGAAACTCTTCAGGTTTTATTTTATCGCTGATGAAAGAATCCTGGACAGATTGATGATGATGATGATGCTGCTGTTCAAAGCAAAAACTAAAAGAAAACCTTGACTCAAAGCTGTGACCGAACCACAAACTAATAAAGCTGACTTAAAAGCTAATGAAAAATGTTTGAAAAATTCACGGAAAAGTCTGCGGAAACCCGAAAACAAAATTTGGTGAGCTAAGGAAACATCAGAGCATGAGAGAGCCAAAGAGAGAGAGAGAGAGAGAGAGAGAGAGAGAGAGCGCGATGTAACGGGAGTGAACCAACAAGAATGTCCTCTCCGCATGAATTTAGGGAGGATTTGTAGGATTCAAGCTTCGAGCGAGGGAAGAAAAAAGCGACATTTTTAATTTAATTCGGGGGCGCTTCAACAGGACAGCGAAAGTAAAAAATTTGTCAAAAGTTTTGAGAAAGTCAACTGAGTCAGCGGACTGTGCGCCCGTCCGTCTGTCGGCTTTTTCATCCCACTGCAATATTTCGTCATATTTTTGCCAATATTTCGAAAGTTTTTCTTGTTTTTGCTTCCATACAAACAAAGAACCGAAAAACTGTGTTCTGCTGTCGCTCAAACCGCAGAGGGAGCTGCTGCTGGTGCCGCAAAAAGGATTTCCACCCGCTGCATCGCGTCCTGTGAGTGAAGCAGCAGCTGCAGCTGCTCGTCAACGATGTCCTTTTCCTATTTTTGTTTTTTGTTTTGTGCTGCGGTCTCTTCTTTGGTGGTGTCCGTTGTTTTGGTTCGGTTTTCTTCTTTTTTAATTATCTATTAAAAAGTTTTTCATTTAACTTTTTTGTGTACCGCTTCAAAGTTGACAAACCGCTTCACCGTCGGTGCTGCAGACAAAATCAGGGCACACAATCGACCGACTCTCAGAGCGACCCTTCGACCTTCCGCTCGACAGACCGCAACTAATTTTTTCCTTCGTCATATTTAATAAAAATTACAATTAAACTTGATGCTATACGCCGTTAAACAAAGGATTCGCTTATCCTTGCGCTTTACTGTGGCTGAGTTTTAAGGAGTTCATAATTTGCCGCACAACAGCGCATCAAAGTGACACACAAAAAAAGATGAATTTAAGTCGCCAACAGGAGGCCTGCAGGGAGTGAGAAAGAGAGGGCGTGAGAGCGAGCGAGAGCTTCGGGCTATCGGGTTGCAACACTCGTCCTGGCTGAGGTCTGTTGGGCCACAGAATTTGCGCTTCAAAGGTCATGAACGAAGTAATTGAATTGGGCCATTATGCTGACATAATTGCTGTTATTTTTGCCAACTTGTTGATGTCAAGTGGAATAACAAAAGTTGACAATAATTTCTTGTCGCCTATTTTGGAGGGGCAGAATTTCTTGTATTCTGTCATTTCGAAGTGGGGTTGATTCGGAAACAATTTTTAACTACTTCAACCGGTTTTTAATTACATTTGAGTTTGCAGAATAATGATTTGTAGAAAGAACAGGAACAGGATGTGAAGAAAGTATGAATAAAGGATGGAAAGAGATTAAAATGCAGATTCTCTGTTGACTCAAAAAACCATCGCGAATGAGAGCAGAAAAGGACTGGCGGAATATTTCGCCAAAGTCAGAGGCTAAATAAGACCTGACAAATAATAATTAAAAGAATTAAGAATCCGTATTTTGAAAATAAAATCACTCTTTGATTCCATCTGATTTTTCGAAAACTTCAATTAAATGTTTGAATTTCGTATATTTTAAGAATTCGTGCATGAATAGAAACAAAAAACAAACTGCAAGGAAGAATTGAAGTGAAGACAAGAAATTGTGCAAAAATGTTTCATTTATCTTCAGTTCTCGTCCTCTGAATCAATTAGTTTTCAGTGACAGCAAAATAATTTGAAGAAATCTGTGAATAAAAGGACGGCGACGTAACGAAACTTGGCAGGACACACAGATGCAGGACACACACACACACAAACATACACACAAGGATGTGTGTTCATCCACACTCGTCGACGGTGGCAGTGTCGTCGGTGTGCTTTTTGTCGCTCTGCGTTTAGTTGGGTTCTTTGATTCATACTTGCATGCATGCATGCGTTCATGCAAACGTGCTGCATGAATGTATTCGAATCCTTTTTTTGTGTACTCGTTTTTTCTACGGGTTTTCTTCGTCGCTTCTGGGCACTCATGTTGCAAGGAAAATCAACATTCTAAATCAATTATGAAGTCAAAAGCTCAGAAAAGTGTTGTTGTTTTATGTTGACTACAAAATTCAACGAAACGTCTATCATTAAAAGGATAGACAGAGAGACAGACATGGGCAAATAAACACATGTAACACAAATAAAAATCGAATGCAGTCTTCAAAGGGAAGGAACATCTTCCTTGCTCACTACCGCTCTCTCTCTCTCTCTCTCTCAAATTGCCTCTCTCTTCTACCGCGGTGTTTTTCTATCTGTCTATCTGTCTATATAATGTGTGTGTCTGTCTTTTTGCTTGTCATGTCACACAACTGGCAAGATTCACTTCACTCAGCTCCGTTGACGGCGATCCTTGCGGCGTTACTCAGCGCCACAACTGAAACTGATCCTTGACTGAAAGTTTTACGTTTCATTACGTTCTGGTGCTCTGCATTTCCTTCGACTCCTTCGAGATGTCCTCCCCGTTCTCCTTCGTTTCATTTCTTTCAATAGATGTTGATGCTGGAATTATATTATTTGTCATTCCAGGATGATGTCAGCGTCTTTCGGTGCACAAAAGAGCCCCGAACCAGTGAAATTGGCAGGGCGGCGCTGGCTGTGTGATTGCTTTCTGCGGGGAGCGCGGAGGAGGGAGACGAAGCAGAGTTTGAAAAGGCATGAAAAGGATGCGTCAAATTAATTTGCCGCAGTAAATTTTGAAATTTGAATCCTCTTCACAGTCGAGCGAAGACGACAAGCAGAATTGTGTTGAAATGCTTTGGCGCAAGAAGAAGAGTCAAGAGAAGTGCTCTCGTATTTTAAGAACTGCACTTGAAGCACACAATTAAAATTAATTCAAAATGTTCCGTGTTTTAGAACACAAACTCCTTTAAGTATTTCAAAAGTTAAAATCAACAACTCTTTGGTCTCAATACCCTACATACACACCCTACACACCCAGGGTGGAAGGATTCTGGACTGGAGCCGCGCTGGATCTGGACTGGACTGTACCAAGTGGAGACTGGATATGGACTGCATATGGACTGCTCTGGGTGTGGGTCTGAGTCTGGATCTGCACTGGAACTGTGACTTGACTAATTAACTAACATGTCACTCATCTGATAAATGATTTGATTGACTGATTTGCTTAAAATTTTATTGCATGGTATCGTGTATAATTAATTAAAACTTGCGAAAAGTTATCCTGTGTTAAAGTTTTTAATTACAAGGATCTGTTGCAATTACGATTTCCTACATCACTATAAATTCATTTATTTATCCGAAGATTTTCTAAAGTTATGCTTTTTGATAGCATGACTGAGTTTTTATTCTCTTATGGTTTAAATTAATTTTTGGATTGCTACAGATTCTCATATTTTGTAAAGTTATTTAATAAGCAGAAGTCGGGTACATGCATTGTTGTTGTTGCTGCTGTTGTTGTTTCTGATGCTGCTTCAGTGCAAACTTGCAAGTACGCTGTAAGCAAACTGGCACGACTCGAGCTTACTTTTGATCACAACCACCCACACCCCACCCTCTTACACACACTCACTCATACACACTCACACACACACACACACACACACACACCCACACACACTCACTCATACAAACGTAACGCTGACATAAATTTGTGCAAATTTTAAGCTCTTTGAGCACATTTTCTCAGCGAAGTCCTTGTGTGAGTATGGAAGTGCGTGGGTGTGAGTATACGAGTGTATGTGTGTGTGCGTGTACTCATACAAGTCAGCGTTTGTGTTCGCTTCGAGTGTCTTGAATTATATTCTGTTGCTTTCTCATTTAAAAGTCGAGAAATGTTCTCAGCTTGTATAGTTTATAAATTTAAAGTATTTATTTAACTTGTTTAATTTAAATGCTCTTCTATTTATTTATAAAAACAACTTGAAATTAAATTACATACAATTCTTCTATTATATTTCTTCTATGAGTTTTTTCAAGAACTCATTTTTCTTACTCTTCCCTTCCTCTCATGCACTGTCTCTGTCTCTTTCTCTCCCTCTTTCTCACTCTATCTTAACGTAACCTATTGATTGATTTACCTTAATTATTGTAAAATAATTAGTTCTTAATTTCGTTTCCTTGCTGGCTCACTTTTTTTCTCTACTTGAACAATTTATAATACTCACCATGATGCTCTGTCCACCACCTCTCTGCTCATCTCCGGTGAGTTTTAAAAAATTGTTAAAAAATATGTTAAACAATTTTTCAATTTTTCAATTTTTCTTCACTAAACAATTTATTATGTTTTGGGTTCGGTTTCAGCTTGAAAACCCGCAGCATCATCATGAAAATGAATGCCGAAAACGTTGCAGCAACAGAAATTACGATGAGGGGGGGGGGGGGGAGGCGCAATGGAAAGGGAGGTGAGCGAGCAGCGGGGATGATGCAACAGGAGAAGAAGGAGCAGGAGCAGCAGCAGCATCAAAAACCGTTCAAAAAAGTTTTTAAGGAGCTTGAGTAGAAATTGTAACAAAGTGAAACACCTCAACATAAACCCCAACAACAACAACGACACCATCACCACCATCACCATTAATAAAAGCAACAACAATAACAACAACAAGAAAGCAACATCATCAACAGAAAACTACGAAAAGTAAAACCAACTTGAAAATGGAAAATCCATTTCCGTTTCCGTTGCGTTTGCGTTCGAAAATTGCTTGTTGCTTCCCTGCCAACACCGCTCGCCATCACCCTCCCGCAATCCTTTCCCCCTTCATCTTTAGCTGAAGGCGTGGCTTCAAAGCCGAATGAAGTTAAGCTTTGGCAGCACTCTTTAGTTTCGCCTCAAGGAAATTAATTACCTTTGGCCAGTTAAATGGCGGTTCCTTTTCCTGATGCCAACGTCGAGCAGAGAGAGAGCGGGGAAAGGGTGAAGAGAAAGAGAAGGAAGAGAGAGAGAGAGAGAGAGAGAGAGAGAGAGAGAAAAGAAGGAAGCGAAGGAAGGAGGGAGCTTCTGCATTTCTTCGATTCGATTAAAAGAGCAAAATATAAAAGTTGGCTTAATGAAGGACGGACAGAAACTAGATCGCTGTCTGCAGCCTCCGAAAAGAGGCTTGAAGTGGCTTTAAAATTATGGTCGCTGGAGTTTGCAGGCAGTCAAACTGTTTCATGTAATTAAAATTAAGAAAATAAAACGAAGAGGGAGAAAATTGTGATGATCAATATTTGTATGCATTCGAAACGATTTAAAATTCTGTTGACTTTAGACAAGTTGGCCGTAAATGTACACGCTACTGTTGTTGTTGTCGTTGTTGTTGGTGGTACTTCAGTCCAACCTTCGAGAAGAACCGCATTGAATGAGTTCAGTTATGCGTTTAAAGTCAAAGTTATTTCCTCATAATAAACACTTTAAAGTTGCTGAATGCTTTATGTTGAATTATTATCCTGGAACATTCATTAAATTCATGATAAATTAAAGAAATAATAATCAGTGTAAAAGGTTTGAAAGAGACATAAGAGAATAAACAGAGAAAAGAGAAGCTCACTCAACAAAATCGTGTTTTTTGACAAAAAGAGAGACGTTTAACATCGTCTGCAAGAAGTCTGAGCTGCTTTCTACACCAAAAAATATCCACAATTTATACTGGACCGGGTAGAAAGCAGGGGAGGGGGGCGGGGGTAGTAGTGCGAAGGAAGATATGAAGAAATGCGCAGAGAAATGAAACACGACAGCAGCAGCAGCTCCACCAACAACAAAAAGGTTAACAAAGGAGTATGACCACAATTTTTCTTGGTTCCTTCTTTGGTTCCTAGGTTTTTATGGGTTTTTTTGGCAACATATGCTGCACGGGGACCTCAACAAAGCATATCAACAGCACAAAGGAATCCAGTTTCTTGGGTTTTTCATTTTTCCTTGCTTTCTTCTGTTTTATTTTTTGTGCTTACGTATGCGAGACGTCTTGAGCTTCCACATCCGCATCCGCTCTTGTTTCCGCTGCCACTGCAGCCGGTGCTATTGTGCTGTTTTATAAAACAGTCTTGCAACCAGGAAGCGACGAGAGAGGGAAGTGAGACAGGAAAGAAAAAAGTAAAAATTGAAGAGCTCAACATAGGAGACGTTTATTTAATGGATTTAAATGAAGAATTTCGAGCGCGTGGTTGAGAAAAATTCTCCGGTTTTTAGAATTGCATTTCAAGAGTCGTAGAGAATAAAATCACTTTTATAGTTTACTACATTTAAAAATGAAGAATATTCAAACATTAAATTAATTTCTCTTCATTTCGAAATTCCCTGTCATTTGCTACTTTTTAAGTCATGATCATGTAAGGTTCTCTTGTTTCGTGATTTTTCCATTCTATTCTCTTCTGTTGCTGACTTCAACATTAACTAAAACTTGAAATTTAAGTCTGCAAAAGCTGCTTATAGGAGTAATTTTTTCAAGTGACAAAGAAAATCATAAGCTTCTTTTCTCTGCTGGTAAAATATTTTTAAAGTTCAATGCTTTATATTTTAACATACATCATCACATTTTATTATAATCGTGTTTAAATAATATTAATTTAAATACACTATATGATGGCTTGATTTATTATTTAATGATCTGAGAAAAGCGATAATCATTCAAAATGAGGTTGCATTCACAGAATGAGGTTAAAAAGACACTCAAAAGAAAGGTTAACAATCGGTGTGTTGGGAAACGTTTCAATATGTTTGCCTGTCTGTCTATACGACTGTCTACAAGACCGACTATCTTTTTATCTATCTGACTGTGGTTATATAAAAGAAGTTGTCACGAAATCGAAGAGGCAACGAAACAAATCGAGAGACGGATGAAACGGTAGTTTTCAAGTTTTCTACTTTGAAATGTCAACTTTAACTTGAGACGTTGACAATTATAAGTTCGGCCAGAAACCAATTTGTAAAGGAAGTCGAATAAGAAGAATAGACACAGAGAGGGAGAGGAAGAGAGAAGATATTGAAACCCATACAAATAATTATTTGAACCCTTTCGAAACCCTTTAAACGCAGAAAAAAAAACCGAAGAATTCTAACATATGTAGAAGAATATAGAAGAAAAGCCAAACACAGCTGGATAGACAAAGAGATTAGACAAACAGAGAGAGAGAGAGAGAGAGAGAGAGAGAGAGAGAGAGAGAGAGAGAGAGAGAGAGAGAGAGAGAGAAGAGAGAGAGAGAGAGAGAAAGACGGACGAAAGAGAGCTCAAGCTAAACAAGCGGATGGAGTTGTTTATGAAGTCAGAAAAGTTGAAGTAACAACAACTATAAGAAAAAGAACGACAACAAAATCAGCGAAAGAACAACAATAAAATAGTAACAACAACAACAAGAACTACAACAACAACAACAAGAACTACAACAACGCGTTCTCTTATTACTTGTTTACCTTTGCTCTTAACCTCTTTTCTCCTGGTTGTGGGCCAAGAAGCAGACCTTAAAACACAGATCCTTATCCTTAATATGTGTGTGTGTGCGTGTGTTTGTGTGCGGTGTTGTATTGTGTTGATTTGGTTTTATTTTTCACACACGCTGAGCTCATCTCAAGCGGTAGGACATAAGCGCTGAAGTAATTTTCAAGTCAAAGGTTTACAAAGGAGAATCAAGGAGTCCTTGAAGGAGGACACGATTACACAGGATAAGCAAGCAAGCAGGAGAGAAAAGCCGGTGTATTATTACAGTTGTTATTTGTTGTTGTTGTTGTTGCTATTAGGTTTGCCAACAGCAATCTGTAGCTCACTCTCAAAGCCGCGTGTGGTGAGCAACCCCATCATGGAGGATATCAATAGGTGTGTACATGCGTGTGTGTGTGACTGTGTATGTGGTAGTATATAACAAAAATATTCCACAGCGATGAACTACGGTGATGTCATAATAATGTCAGTAAGTTTTTACGTTGAGATTAACTTGAGGATTACATTTTGAATTCGAAATAAAATGCATTCACTTGAATTTAAGTGCTCACTATAAAAAACCATTTTGCTACTGAATGACTATAAATTGATTATAATTATAATAAATTTCGTTAACATGTTTGTGGTTGTTCAAAGTTTTGGCTCATATTTGAAAGTAACTCTTTTTAAATATTAATACGGGATGCAGTATTGTTATTTATTATGTTACTGCTGCTGTATTGCTTATTTTTAAGAACTATTTATTAGCTAGTTTTCATCACACTCACCTCCTTCATCTGTCATCACCAGTATAGTGGTCTCCGGTCCCAAACCCTCCGGATTAAATACCTGCACCGTGATTTTGTACTGCGTGTAAGTCTCCAGATTGTGTATTTCGTGGCTCTGAAAGAAGGAAGAAAAAGAATTATTTACCTGCAGGAAAATTTATTATAAATGTTATAAACATTAGTAGTTCTTAATTTTCATTCCTTGTTATTATAATTTTGGGATAATTAATTTGTCATGGAAAAGAAGTTGAAATTAATTTGGAAGAAGTAAGTATAGACACAAAATGCCTTCATTTCTTTTTTATTTCGCTGTGTTACAGCAAAAAAGAAACGGAACCAAAGAAAAGAGACCGCGAGCAGGTGTCATCGTGGTATTTAATTTTCATCTCACTTTGATTCTGATCTTCTTCTTGGCTAAAGTTTTTTCAACATCTACTCCCCCCCTCGCGCCCGCCCTGGGTTCAGTTGTATTTCAGGCAAAGCTTTAGGGCGTTCTTTGAAAATGAGAAAAACGCAACAACAACGAAGAAAAAATCCATGAAATTACGACTTTTAAAGGCGAATATTTGCATTTGATTTCTTTTTTCGTTCCCTTCGTTTTATTATTTTTAATCTTTTAATTCTTCTTTTCATTTCACTATTCGTTATGTTTTCTTTCGTTATTTTATTATAGTCGATAGGATATTCAGAGAGGAGACATGGGTTGATGTGGCGGGGGGGGGGAGGGCTGGGGTCGATGGGGGAATAGAAGATGAAAGAGGGGAGGAAGTAGCAGCTGCTGCTAGAACGACGAAGGTCAATAGTACTATAGTAAAAATGGTCAGTGTTCAAAAACTAACCAGGCAACGGAAACCAACAGAAACCCACAGAAATTCAACCAAAAGCAGCAAAGCCAGAAAAAAGGGGGCTCAATTGAGATACATACACAAAATGACACAAACCCAAACAAACACCGACCTCGACCTCGGTTTGCGTGGAGTATCGAAAATTAACTGCTTCGATTTTAATTCGTTGTTGCCAACGTGTTGGCCAACTCATCCGCAAACCTTGCGATGGTTTCACACATTTTTTCAAACTAAAGCGATTTATGTTTTAATTTCAGTTTTTTATTATTTTGTTAGAATATTTTAATATTGTTTTTCTATGCGTTTTTCCAATTTTCTCCCCTGATTTCCATTGCATAACACAAAATAGTATTTTAATTTTATTGGATGTCCTATTTTTGTTCATTTTGTGATGGTTTTTTTAGATTATTTGTTTTTGTTTTTGTTTTTTTTTGATCAGTGTGTGAAGCAGTTTTTTGCTTATACTCGTATTTGTATTTACACACATTAACAAGGTTCAGTGTGAATTTGTAATGAAATTAAATAAAAAATTCTTATTTAACATCTACACAAAAACGAAAACAAAAAATTTAGAATCACCAAAACGGATTAAACTTGTGTTGTTCATCAAAATGCTCCATAGCTGGAAAAATATCATAATTTAAAGGAGGTTAAGGTTAAATCGTAGAAAAAAGGAAAAAAGCAAGAAAGGAAAAAAGGAAAATAATTTAAAAAGGGAACTAAAACTAAAATAGGAATTTAATTATTGAAAAACATAAAAAGTTGCATCCATTCTTCTTAAAGACTTTCGACAGCGAAATATTCTCAAAAAAAAAAAGTAATCAAATCAACAACCGTCGCTTTGTTGACAACGTCGCTAATGACTATGGAAATAACAACAACAACAACAACAATGGCAACAATTTAATTAAACGAGTCTTTTTGTCGTTGTTTACTTCGTTGTGTTTATTTAGCTGTGTGCGTTGTTGTTTTCGTTGTTGATGTGTTTTGTAGAATGTCAAAAAAAAGGAAATATTTTCATGAAACGTTGAATTTTAATAAACTTCATTAAATTTTACTTTTGAACAACACAATTGTTTTAAATATACGAGTAACATTTTTAAAACTTTTATTTTAAATTCTTAACTTTTGAAATTTAAGCACTTTAAATTGAATATTTTTTTAATTTCAAATCTGTTTTTTATATCAATATTTTCGTATTATTAATACTTTTATTACTTTGGAACTTTTAAGTGTGTTGCCTTTCTTCCGATGCAAATTTTCTCAATACACACATATTTCAGTCGATTCGATTTGATTGTCATTTAAAAAAGATATCGTTTACAATTAAAATACTCTTAAAAAAATGGTGCCTCGAAGCACCATCCAACCTTCTACAAGGGCCATCGTCCTCAGAAGCAAGCCGAAGTCGATGCCGCTTTAATCGAAAAACACTTCGGGCTGTTTTCGAAATTGAGTCCTTCTCAAGTTGATTTGATTTTCTTGTAAAAGCTTCTACGAAATCAAAAAACAGAAGAACATAAAATATAAAAGCACAAAAACAAGCTATGAAAAGAAAGGCTACTAAAAACAGTGGAGGTAATCATAAAGCTGGATCATGACGACGACCACACAACCATGGCTACAACGACAATGATTCGTAGTACAGCCGTAACTGTAATTGGAAAGAACGAGAAAAAAAAAGACAAAGAAAATGAAGAGAGACAGAGCAAAAATGACAGAAAAACAATTGGCAAACCGTTGGAATCCGAAAATCAAAACCAAATCGTGGTTCGAGGCTTTTGACCAACTAATAGTCACGTTTAACTTCACGTTACCCGTCACCCTCGATTTTCTAATTAAAATTCTGGAAGAACCGAAAAAGTCTCATCTCGCCAGCCCGAGGTTATCTCTGAGAATCATACTCACGCTCCTTGTACACCCCCCGCCATTAGCGCCCATCCACCGCTATACTCTATACTATGGGTTCATGTTTCTATCGTATTACACTCACCTCGACTGTGCTGTCCCGAATGTAGATCTCCTTGGTGTCGTTGGGGTCGCGGTCGCGAGGCCGGTACGTAATCCGGTAACCGAGGAACTCGCCCAGTATAGTGTCTGGTGGTGGGGGCTTCCATGAAATGTACACCGACGTCGACGATGTGTTGTGAGCGGTGGTTGGTATCGGTTTCCCCGTCGGCGCTGCAAGCAAAAAGAGCCACAGAAAAAAAGAGATTAAAATACATTGAAGATAATATCGAGGGGGGAAGAGGGTAAAGGATGGCCCTAAAGAAATCCTTACGCAGGTTAAAAAGAGTGAAGTCGTTGAATTTTAATAGAACTTGAAGAAACAGCAGACAGCCGAAATGTTGTCAAGCGGCTGGGTGGAAGATGAGGTCAGATGAGGGCTGGAGACAGTTAGCTTTACTGCTACTACAACTGCCACGGTTGGCAGCACTCTGGTTGGTAGCACTGCTTGGGGTTGGCAGCTCTGCTAACGCCGTGTAAGCGATCCGGTGCGCTGCGGTTTGGGGACGCATCGTTGCCATTCAAAATAACTTTGAGCTGCTTCTTATTTTGCCCTTCATCTCGTTTCTTCTTGGCTTGTTTCTTGATATTTTTTGTGCTTTTCCTCCGACATTTTGTGGATCTCCTGAAAAACTTGGCGCCCGTTTTTGCGATTCGCTGCGATGCACCGGCGTGCTTAATGAGCCGTGCGGTGTCAGGAAACTCGTGAAGAAAGTAAAAAGTAAAGCGTTCAGGCAGCTCATGCTCACGCGAATGACTCTTTAGAAATAAATTGAAGAGCTTCAAAGTTGGCATCGGTTGGCATATCAGCTTGAATCTGTGGAACTCGAGAATGGACCTTTTTCTTGGATTTCTTCCATTTCTTCTTAAAGCAGTTTCTTTATCGCCGCTGAAATTTTTAGGCCAATGGAACCTGAACTCAAATGCGAGTTAAAGTCATTAGCTTACATATCGTAGCTCCAAACTGGTGTGGTAATGAGTTGGATGGCATCTTTTTCGAAATGACCGATAGTGCTGAAGGTTGATAAGCAGTGGAAGCGAACGATTCTCATTCTCGAGACAGAGTCGCTGAGAAGCTGGTCGCAACATGGGTGGCTTCTTCGTAACTGTAACTGTGTGTATGACGAAGGAAACGGAAACCCATTCGGTCAACGCTAACAGCTGCCACAATATCAATAGTGATGGCAACAAGACACACACACATACACATACGTACACACACACACACAGATAATACTCTGCTCTGATTGCTTCAATGGCTGGCATGTGTTCAAGCGCCAACAACGCTTTAATTGTTGACAAAGTGAGCCACACAAGCGGCACTGATGCGCTTGTTGCATGTTGCGTACCCCAGCTCACTCCCCACTCGCCCCAGCCCAGTGTGGACGCATCACCACCTGGCCTCGTAAGTGCGGTGAGTAATCATGTTGCACAGCCGATGCTGCGACAATCGTGATGCGCTGTTGTTTGTTTACCAACCTTTGCGGGCGTGCGTGTGTCTACGTGTGAGTGCGTTTCTGTGTGTGTGTTTGTGTGGGTTTGTTCTTTGGTGGTCAGTGCGTTTGTGCGTGTGAATGTTTCTGTATCTGTATCTGTAGCTGCAACTCTTGTTTCTCTAGTGCCACAGTTTTCCTAATGATGCAGTTTGAGCAGGTTACCTGCGGCATGAAGCCAGGCACCGTCGCCATTCAGGCGGCTTTCAGGCGGCCGCATTGTGTCGATTGTTAAACTGTTTACGTACGCTTCCGTTCCATGCGCAGCGTCCGTCTCATCCGTCCCCATCCGCCGCATTGTCTCCAGATTGACTAAGTGAGCGATAGACGCACATATCGTGCAGCTGTGGGCAAGTGCGACATGTGCATGGTGTGTCAGTGTCACTGAATGTACATATATAAGTGTGTGTTAGTGTTTGTATGAGTGTTAGTATGTGTGATGTAGTGTTTACGCTCGCGTGTATGTGCTTTAAAAAACACCTCGAGTTTGGGCGTCATTTATTATGTTTTACACGGCATTCCGTGTAAATGCTGTCAATATTTAATGAGTCGCATCGCTCTACTTTCCGCCCTTCAACCTTTGACACCTGCGCGCCATGCTTGAGTGTCGCCTGCTTGCATGGAGGGACATTTCGAAAAATCCAGCACTTCTGTTGGATTCCGTCACCGACCGAATTGAATCGGTCTGCTTTTAATACGAATTCATTTTAAGAGTCGTCAAATTTTACAGCTGCCACGCTTGGTCCAGGCGATTCATTGAAAATTTCATTAAACTTGCAAGTTGCAAGTTTACTGCAACAACGAATTCAGCCTGGTTCGGTGGGTAGCTGGTCCGGTGTCCGTGGGTCGGTGGGTCGGATCCACTTCCACTTTTACTCCGCAACCTTCGGAGTGGTACTAAAAGTAGACGGTTAGGTTCTGACATGGATCGTTGGCATCTGTGATGAGTCTGCGGTGCAACACGCAATCAGCTGCCGTAAATTTAGTGCGCATTTCGGTCCGGTCGCATCCTCGATAAAGCATCCTCTATAAAGCATCCTCTATACAGCATCCTTTATAAGCCACAAGGTAAACTTTATGCGCAAAATAATGCTAACATTAAGTGTAGTAAAGCAGAAAGCGGAGTGATGAAGATGATGGAGAGGAGAGGAGGGCAAAGAAGAATGCTGTATCTACTTCTTTTAGTGAGAAAATTGTTAATAAAAATTACTTAAAGAATGGGTCAAAGTTTAAACTCTTCCTTCATTATTAATTACTCTTCTCCGATCTCTCTCTCTCCCTCTAATTTTCTCATATCTCGGATCCCTAAACTTGTTGAACCCCCATTTCAAGAACTCCCCGTTTGATTCCACTCACCTTCACGGAGCGTTACGATGTAATACGATTCCTTGGACGGTGGACTGATACCCAGTTTATTCACAGCCAAGAGCCGAAAGCTGTAGACGGTGAATGGTATGAGTCCGGTTACTTGATATGATGTGTTATTTGTTTTTGTAAAAATATGTGGCACTTGGTCCCATGGTCCATCTTCACCAACTCTGTAAAATTGGAATTGAAATTAAAATTCAAAATCAGATCGTTACAAAAGATTAAAGATTATAGTATATCAAGTATTCAAATATTGGCTCCTGGCTATAAATAAGACCACACTTTCGATAATATGGCTTTTTATCTGAATCTCTATCGTTATCTCTTTTATATGAGAGTAAATCTCTTTCATACAAATATTTTTCACCCTTTCTTTGACTGTATGAAGCACTCATATATCTATATTTATATAAATATGTAGTCTTTCCAAAGCTAAATAAATGCAGAAACATGAACTCAATAAAATCTTTCGCACCGAAACGAAAACTTAATAAACTCAAAATCCGCTGGTTATACAACGAATGTAAATTAAAACCACCCCGAAAATAAAAACGAAAACCCAAACCGAAAAAACTTACCAAAACCAATTTAAAATCTCGAATAAATAAAAGCGAAACCTTTTCAAAAGCGGAGCCAAGCTTGTTCCAAATTTGCGAAAATTTGTTTTACAAAAAAGAACGAGCGTTCATGTCGCCGGTGGGTCGTCGCCAGTGGCTACGAGTATATGCAGCAGTCCCCTGGGAACCCATAATTCATTAACACTTCCACAGGCGGTGTTCATGGCGCTCATCTCGAGCCATCTCTCTCCTTTCTTTTCTCTCTCTCTCTCTCTGTGATGGTTTCTATATCTCTCTACCTTTCTATCTTTCTCCTTGAAGGTCTCACTGATTTAAGTGGTGTCACTGAGTCTGAGGTGTTTTATTGGAAAGGGATGTAGAGAGAGAGAGGAGAGAGAAAGAGGGAGACGGAGAGAGAGAGAGAGAGAGAGAGAGAGATTAAAAGAAAGAGGGATTGTGTTGGGTGGGCTAGCACTGAAATGGGCGAGTGGATGGTTATCAACGTCGGCTTCTCTGCTTATTCTTCTTCATTTCGAGAATGTTTTATGGTCGTGGCTTAAATATGAGACCGAAAATAAACACAAAAATAATGGAGCAAAAAAGAAAAAACAAAAATTAAAACATGAGATTTTAATTTCATTCAAGTAAATAAATAAATAAATTAACAACAACAACTACAACAATAAAACCAACAAAATGCATAATAAAGCAACATTCGTGTGTGTGTGTATGTGTGTGCCCAGTTTAGTGGTATATGTGTGTACATGTGAAGCTTTATGGGGTAATAAAATTCAGAAAATCGTTAGCTCTCTTTGTGTGTGTGTGCTTATTTTACAATAAAATTGCAATTAAAATTGGGAGAATATTTCGTAATCTTTTTTTTGCCGAATTGTTTTTCTTTTACAACGGAGAGAGAAAAACGGTTTTTTGCTGTTGACAGCTGAGCTCGAGCATGAAAAAAATATGGCGTTGTCACAAGTCGTTGTCATGTTCTGTTGTCACACTGGGTCAAGATGGGGGTCCTTCGCAGGGGAGCCCTTTCTTCGCACCCCTCCCTCCCCCAGCAACATCCTTCTGGCCTGCAGTTGCTGCGATTGCTGCAGTTTTTTAATATCAGTTTTTAATATCAGCCGATTTCATCTAAAAAAGTATGCCACATTTTTTAAGTTCCTTATTTTTTATGTTCTTTTTTAGGGTCTTTTTTTAGGTTCGTTGTTTTTAGGTTCCTTGTTTTTAGGTCCCTTTAGGGCAACTTGACGTTCTTTTTTTTAATGCTCTCAGCGAACCATATTTTTGTAAAATTCTATCGCTCAGTACACTCTACAACACATAATATTTTTATTATTTGTGTCAGGAGGAGACACGAGACACTTCAGTTGAGGGGTTGTTTAAGGGTTAGTGGTGAGAGAAGAGAAGTGAAGAGGGAAATGAATTGGAAGTAAACACACTATTATTGCGATCGTCGAATCGGAGTGGAGAGAAACCACAACTAGAACAACAACAGACAATAAATAAAAAACACTGGCAGAGGTTAGACTTGGGACTAATCCAAGAGAGGATTCAGAACTCAACTCTGGCGAGATGATGAGAAAGCATTCAACGCCCGGCTGGCGGGAGCGTGTGGTTGGGGGGTCGTTTGGGGGCTTTTGCGAGTTCTCTTATTCAGTCATGTATTTCTTTCGCGAAATGTCATTCTTTTTTTGTTTAATTTCTCAGTTTCAAGCCGCAAATTCATTTCATCGTTGCGAAGTTATACGAGTAGCAGAAAATCCCAGTTGAACAGAAGTAGAACAGGGAGCACAAGAAGAAGAAGAAGCAGAAGAAGGAGCAGAAGCACTACACGCGAAAAAGCAGTGAATGGTATTTAATTTCGAAGCATGTCAGCGAATAAACAGCGATACCCAACGATCAACGAACCAGCCTCACAAAAACCCAGTGAAGCGAACAGAACCGAACGAAACCGTAAATCAGCGCTTCCTAAGCGCTTCCCTAAGAAGGGGGTTGAGAAAAATTTACAACGTGGCTGTAGTTTGACAACATTGTGGGAATTTCGCGAGCTTGAGTCGCAACGACCAGTGATGCCAGCGTTGTGGTTCGTCTTGAGAAGTTTTGGGCGGGAAGGGGGGGGGGGTGGGGGGGAGGGAGGGTTAGCTTTTAGAAAAACTCCGCTCTGCACAATTTTTGGCAAGGACTTCTTTATTGGCGTTTCCTATTTAATGAAAGTCACAACAACAAACTCAGTCAACTCAAGCAGCAGGTGGTTTAGGTGGTACAGGGTGTTTCCACCTAAAGCCTATGAGCCTAAATTATTTCTTCGCTTTAAGTGCAATTTGTAATATTTTTCATCAAAGTTTCAATTAAATTGTAAAACATTGATAAATTATGCTTACAATTGAATTTAAACTAATTTAGGATGAATTAGAAGAACTACAACAACAAGAAGAATTACAACAACTCTGTCGCATTCTGACTGACTGAATGACTGATAGTGTTTTTTGAAGTTAATTAAAATAAAAGTACAGCGGAGTCGTGCGTGAAGTAATTCTCGATGAGACGTCTATTTGCCCTACATTTCAACAGCAACGCCGTTCGTTGTTCTCCTTCTCTTCTTCTTCTTCTTCTTCTTCGTCTTTCTCTCGTTCTTCATCATGGTATTATTTTTCCCTACGCGCTGCACAGCGATGTCAATTTTGCTGAAGTGCAACGAAATGCAGTGTAATCGGCGTCGTAAATAAAAAAAGCCGGATCCGTTTTGAATCCTGGTGTTGAGCCTGATGACGATGATACAGGGGCTTGTTTACTTACTTCATCGATGTCTTGTTATCAGTAGTTTGTTTCTCTACCATTTTTTTTAATCTCTTTTGACGGATTTTGTTTTTTTTTCATTTAAATTTTTATCTATAAGAACCAGGACTTGATGAAGTTCTTTTCAAGAGATTTTTCTAAACTTTTGTATGATGCATGATTTCTTTGATAGCATATTTTCTTCATGAATGATTTCAATCGATTTCTTGATCGAAAAACCGATTCTTGATTTATGAGTGTAATTTTTACCAAAGTACTTTTAATTTAAATCAATCAGTTTGTGTACGATTCTCAGTTGCCACCCTGTGACTCCTCGGATGCAGTTTCATTACTCAAATTCTCGGGTGTAAATATTGTATGTAGTTTCTCTGCGTTAAATACTGCATTTTATATCTCTTCTGTAAACTCGTTCCATGTTATTCAATCACTCTGCATAAATGAAGAATGATAAAGTGATGCCTACGAGACACGATGCCGCATCTACGCCTCAGCAATGATGTCGAACAGCGCCTCTACATACCCCAAGCCTCATCCTCATTCTCACATCTACAATACAGGCATTTATGTACCATGTACCCTAAGCTACCAATCCTGTGTTTATCATTTCAATGTTCGTGTATCTGCCCGCTTTGCCTCGACATGTACCACACCATGGCTCACATTATATACCCTGCCCGACCCTATACTCTACCCTATACTCTACCCAGTCACTGTTTCATCATCTTCCCTCTCTTACTTACCTCGTTGCAATAATGAAATGCGTCACGGGTGCATTTCGCGGGTGCTCCGAATGCGCCCAGGATAAATTCACTGAACGCGACGTGAAACTTATCAATAAAGGCCGCTCGGGAGGATCGGGTACATCTGCAGCATGAAACGGAAAAAGAGAAAGAAAACTTTTAATACAAACGAATAAATCACTTAATATAAGCGATGAAAAGAAAGAATGGCAAGAAAGGGAGAGGGAGAAGAAGGAGAAGGGGAATCAAGAAGAGGGAGCTAGAGAGACTATAGCTGGAAGGTTGATGGCAAAGTTTAAGACAAACTCTGATGACAAACTTTGAAATTAGTGCGAAGAAAATAATTCTACGGCAAGAACTAAAACGGAGCTCTGATGATGTCAGGCAAATTAAAAGAAAAAATAGAAATGCAGCCGTAACTCACCCTGTACCAGCAAATCTACTATAGCCTCCGGTATGTGCCGATCGTTGACCAGGCAAATATACTCAGCCGTATCAGCGGCTTGGGCGGGAGCAAACAGCAGTCCGAAGTTGTCCGAAAGGAGTTGTATCTGAAAATAGAGAAAGAGAGGGAGAGAGAGGTAAGAGTTGAGTATATTGCCGGATAGATAAGCAGAGAGGAGAAGGAGAGAGAAGAAGCTATTAAAGGTTCTTCCTCACTTGGCTGGTAGGATGAAAGAGTAAAGTTTAAAAGGACTACGAAAGAATTGAATTAAAAATTTCACGAGGGAATAAAATCTGTTGTATAAAGCTGCCTTTTAATATTTTTACGCTCTGGTTGTTGTTACTTAATTTAGTTTGCTAGCGCCTAATGAGTTCCTTACTACTGAAGAAATCCTTTAAAATCTCCGAGCATTTCATAAAATTTAATACGCGTAGCTTTTTATGCAGTGCATGTAATAAAAAAGCAACAAAAATGTAACAATTTTCTACAACATTTTACATTAAAAGAACAAAAAAAAGGAGTGGGGATGGAAGCATACCGAAGTTAAGCATCACAGCGAGTTCTTGCGGTTGCAGTTCACTTAATGCTAAAGTGATGCCATTTTAACAACAACAACACTCACAAACACACATACATACGCACGAATCTTTCTTTAATACCTTCATATACGGTATACACGATGCTGAAGTATGTAGCAATGAAGCAGGTGAAGTTTTGAAGCTTTTCAAACACCTCCACTGAAACGGTTGGCGGTTAGAATTAATCAGAGTGCAGTATGAAAGGATTACAGGAGGAAAATGTAGTGGTGAGGGTTTCCTTTGTGCGAGTCAAGAAGTGTAGTGAGAGTGTTTTTTGTTGTTCTTTTTTTTTCGTTGCCTCATTTAGAGCGCTAATTTATGCTCTCTTTCATGTGTGGAGCACGAACTGTAAATAGCACAAGTAACGAGTATGCAGGATGCTTTTCCTTTTCTGCCTGCTTTTTATGCATGAGGATTTGGCAAAAGGCTTTAAAGTACATTAAATTTTCGCCATTTTATTTCGAGATGTGATGAAGGGTAGGGGATGTGAAGAGGAGGGGTGGGATGTATCTAGAGAGAAGAAGACTTCACGAGAGAAAAACTACGGAACAATCAACTCTGCTCTTGCTTTGTACCTCATTACAACAACATTAGTAATGAAGCAAAATTAGTAATCATCTGAATGTTTTGTAAAGGTTAATTTTGATTTTTAAACTTTAGAAACTGTATTTAAAAAGAAAGCATCTTACAAAAGATACGAATGGCAAGGAAATGTAATCATGCTATAAATGAAAGCTTCCAAAGCATTTCCTGTTTAATTTTTATAGCGTACTTATTCGAGAACAACAAATTTAATAACAACAACAATATAAGCCAACATTTTGTGGTCATTCATCAGATTTCATGAAGCGTGTTCACTGACCACACTTTCTATTCAGCAGGATCCAAAAATATTTAGCCCAAGTCCTGTTGTGAGTATATACTTCCGCATTTAAGCTACAAATACACAAACACACACATAACGCACATATACACTTGCACAAACAATTGCGCAAATACGATGCGAATGGTATTAAAATGATGAGGCTAAGTTTGAGAGAGTCTCCCTCAGAGCATGGACACACACTCGACTGACAAACCACTCTACTGTTCGTCAGGAAAGAAGATGTTGCAACTAAAATGCCCTAAAAATTTGAAGCCCCTCTGACCCCTTGTTGTCAGAGCAGAAGAAGACAGAGAGAAAGAGAGAGAGAGAGGTAGAGAGATAGAGAGAAACAGACTGTGAGGAAGGGGAAAATAGGGAAGAGAGGGAACTTTAATTGATTCACCACAAGAGGGCTTTAAATAATTTTATTGAAATTCCAAGCAGGATGACAGAATGGTCAGGAACAACAAAATCAGACACAACAAGAGCAACAGAATCAACAAAAACAACAATAAAGTCACCAACAACAAAACATAAATGCAATAGCAATAAAAGCAATGGCAACAATAACAACAGAAGTAGAAAAATTAAGCAGTCAATTCTTTAAACTTAACACCGAAATCATTCTCCTATATTTTTGTGTCCACTTCAAGTGTTTGCCATAGAAAGAGACAGAAATGAAGGTAGACACATGAAGAGAAAAGCGAGAGGGAAAGAGAGAGAGAGAGAGAGGGCTCAATTGTAAACCATTCGAACTGTGGAAGAGAACTTTGTCGGTTCTAGAATCAGGATATCAGGATAGGAATCAGGATGTATGTAAATATGTGGAGAGATGCCTGGTCAATGTTGTTGTTGCTGTTGTTATTATTCATTGCTCCACATCCTAGTTTCGAACGCAGTCCAGCCCAAAAACTTAACTAAAACGATTTGTTTCCTGAGTATATGTTGTTGCTACTGTTGCTGTTGTTCTTTTTGTTTTTGTTTGTGTTTCAAATTCTAATTCGTCAAACAATCCGTAGTTTGTTGCTAGAGTTTAAGGATACGGATATATTGTAGTATTTCAGCTGAGGTACCTTTCATAATTCACTTCATTTCTGCTCTAAATTCCGATTAAGGTAAGTTTTGAAATGTTGTCGACAAGTGTTTCGTTCGTTTTGGAATATTCTTATGTATATTCTTATGTTATGGTCATAATAACCAAATAAAGGAAATAAATACTTTTTGTGTTTATGTTTACAAAATGATCCTATTTTTGAATTTTCATGAGTCGACAGGTGATGGCAACACTATTTGGTATTTGGTGCATTTAAAGAATATATTTTACAAAGATATATTCCTAGACAATCAGAATTAAGTATTCGAAAAGTTCTCTTTTGAAAAACAAAGGAGGAAACGGAATTTAAATTAAAATCACAAAGTCAGAAAAGAGTATAAACAAAGTAAAAATTAAAACAAGGAACAAACAGAGTTGAGAGGTTTAAACTTCAGGATTCAGACGTGAGTAATCTTATAGTCGACACTAAAACACACACAAGCACGAAGAAATACATACACACGCATATTTGATGAAACGAGAACTAAAACTAGAAGTAACAGAAACACGAAGCGAACAAGAAACAAAAGTAGTTGAGTTGGTTTGTAGTAAAAATCATATAAAATATTAAACTAGGACGTTCGAGCAGAAGAAGCAGAATTAGAAACATAAAAAATACAACTTGGCATCTTAAAATGATCAAAGTTACTAATCGAAGGAAACTTTAGAGAAACAACGTTGTTAGTCTTTCATTCTCTCGAAATCGATCAGTTCGATGTGACGAATCTTTTAACTTTTTATTTGTTATTTTATTACAGAGTGTTCTGGGATGAAACTTGTCTTAACTTTCCTTCTGGTATTTTTAATTGCTGTAGAATAACCTATCAACAAATTTCAAAATACTTGAAATGGCATTTATTGTGTAAAAGATATTATATAAAAAGGTAGATAGTGAGGTTATTCTTTACAGTTGGGAAGCCCAAAAGAATGAGCAGAAGTCAAAGAAGTTTTGTTGATATTAAAGAAGTAATAAAGATATCACAAAATATGCTACAGAAAGCAATCCTTTGGAATTTAACTGAAAATTAAAATTGAATTTCTTGTTTCTCTTTTCTCTGCATGTCCGAAAGAATTGTTTACTGTGTATTTTACACAAATCTTTCATTGATTTTCTATTGAGCAGCAGGTCGAATATACGAATATACTTGTATATGTATGTCTATACACAAGTATACCTTCATGTGTATATAAGAAATGGCCAACATAGCTATCAGAGCAATTAAGTCAACATGTATACAGCCAGGATATCTTTAAATAAAATACAGATTTTCGGTTATCATGTGTGGACAGTAGCAACAAAAAGTTTCGAACCATCGAGTAACCATCATCAAGTTGGCAGTGTTCTGTTTTTTGTTTTTGTTGTTGTTGTTGTGTGCGGTGTGAACATTTAAATGAAACTCAACTAAACTAAACTGAACTAAACTAAAGAGTACTGTGGTCCGGTTTAACTCACCCGTGGACTGTGAAGCAGTGGGATCCGATTGGCAAACTGGGCTATCGTTGTTGTTGTTGTCTTCCATACCAACGTGTCGACCAGCGAGTGCTCGGTGACCCCGGGACAGGGGATGGTGACATTTTTGCCAGCTTCGGCGATAACCTTTTCGTACTCGAGATTGGTAACATCTGAGAAGAGGGAGAAAGAGAGAGAGAAAAGAGAGAGAAAAAGAAAGCGTGTTAGAAAAGTTTTCGAAATAAGTATAAAATAGTTCAAAATATGTTTCTGAAAAGAGAAACAAAAGTAGAATAACTTAAATAATACTTGATAGCATTTTGTTATTTAATTTAATTTCATGTGGAACAAGTTTATTTTTTAAATTCTAGACATTGTCTGAAAATACACAAGCTTCGTTTGGAACGCAAAAACTAGTTGTTGTTGCTTTTATTATTATGCATAAAAATTGTTCATCATTCATGCCAGCAGCCCAACCCTGTCCTGACCTGACCTGACCATGATTTGATGTGACCCGACAGGTATTCATACTCGTCACTCACAAACCGGACAGCGGCCGGAAAGAAGCAGCACCAGGAGCAGCAGCAACCCAGATGCCATCTTAATTGGATCAACACCGAGCTTAGCAATCAATCCGAAGCAAAATCTTTCCATCACAGAATTAAGCCGGGCCGTAATAAAAGTGGGCAGATTTTACAGTCCTGTTGATTTTTGCACTCCCATCTAAGCAAAATATGGTATTAAATATGGTATTAAATAAACTAACAGGGTTGCAGGAGGCGTGGGGTTTATTGAGGAGTCTCTATGGTGATATTTTCTTTCCTCCCCTCAGATTTTTAAATGATGTTGATTTTTGTGTTGGTTCCTGTTCAGAATTTAAATTGTGTAAAATTGTGTTTGTGTTTGTCATAGAAGAAGAATAGGTTTTAAAGACTATTTACAGAATAGAAACAGTTTCCCAAGAGTTATGAATTCAAAAGAATTTACAGTATGTACAAAGTTATTCGAACTTCTACGAGTGCATTTAGAATTTGTGCGAACACAATAATTCAATTATCACCGATAAGCTGACTTAAGTCGGCACCTGAGAGTCCTCAATTAGAATGGAAAACCTTCTCTGAGACTAACAGACTACCAGATCTTATTTTGTAAAATCGCTGATTAACTTTTACTGGTAGATTGCGATTTATTAAAGTGCAACTGAAATATGCTTCAAATGAAAGCAATTAAAGTAATTTTCCATTCCGGCTCCATGGAAAACGTTTTCTTCATTTCAGGTAATTTTTCGCCTATTTCGCCATCGAGTTTCGTCCGCTGGTTCTTCATTTCTGGTGATGCTACTCAAGCATTGCATTGTTTTGAGATTCTGCCTCGTTGAATTTATGCTTCGTTCGGCTTAATTTGACTCGGTAATTATATCCTCCATGTCCACGTCCATGTTCCTACCCTGAATTTGCTACTCGTAGACGCATCGTAGTATTGTTCTACAACACTTCAGTTCCTAGTGAAAATATTGCCTTCATATTTCGAGAGAATTCCAAAATTATGCCCAAAAAGCGTTCGAATATTAACCGCATCGTATTTTGTTTTTGAGCTTCGATTCTGCTCCGTCCGGGTCGCGGGTGTAGTAAATGTGAATGTGAAGAGTGTGTGTGAATGTGTGTGTTGCCGTATCTATGCGTATGTGTGTGTGGCTGGGCGTCCGTGCGTCTGTGCGTCGTATGAGCGCCGGATGCTGCATGTGGTCTGCTTTGTTTAATTTATGGTTTAAGCTCTAAACTCGAAAACTTCGCATGAAAGCTCCATGCTCTCGAGTGAATGGAGGACGCATTCGTATGACTCTATCGCTGCTACCCTGGCTCGTTCGCCTTCATTCACCCCGCACAGAATGGGGTTTGAGATTCTATGGAATTTTGGGAGCTCTGCAATCTGATGCGCTACCGGACCAGTTTAATTTCCTGATCGCTTTTCGATTGAAACCTCGACGCCGGTCTCGGTCGGTCTGCACTCCAAAGTTGAAGTCGGACCGAAGACCGTCTGTGCATTGAGTGGTCTTAACAAGTTCTGGAGTGGAGTCAGAGTGGAGTCGATTACGTAATGCTTCGTATAGCTGCTAGTTTCCTTTATCAGGCTGATTTTGCACGAAGTATCCACTAATAAAGGACGATGATAGCAATTTGATTTAATAGCTTCTGCTTCCGGAAGTTTTGTATTTTTTTCTATAGCACTCCAAGTAAACTGATCTTTAATAAGTTTTGGGTAAAATGATCTCTAATATAATGAAAAAATCTTTACTGTAACGGGATCTATTAATATAAGTTAGTTTAATAACATTTTACTATACTTTAATAAAGTTTACTTTAATATAAGTTCTGAATTTCTGAATTTAAAATCTTGGAGGTTGATTATAAAAACGAACGTAATGACACACATCAGTAAGTATTCGAAATGAAGTCGATTTGTTGCTTGAGAGGATACGGAATCGAAAGTAACAAGGATCAGAGGCAGATGATGAGGGAGTGAGAGAATGGGTGAGAACCAACTTGCAACTTGGTTGGTATTTCATTGAATCAAATTCATTCGTTAACTTTGCATTTCAATTGAGTTCCTGAAGAATACGGATGCCACTTCACGTTATTGCATCTTCTGCTTTGACCAGCAGCAACAAATGACAACAACAACAAAAGCAACAAGAAGACCAAACATAAAAAACAAGGATGTAGAGAAGAGAAACAATTTTCAAAGGATATCGCAACTCGAGACTACATGCAGTTCGTAGAACCGTCAAATGGCGAGTCCTTTTTACAAACTATATTCGAGGTCAGTCGTTCGAAAGAGTGTCCCATGGAAACGTGTGCAGATCTGTCCATCAGAGAGGATGAAAGGATGATACCCACCCATGATAGTCACCCATACACACACACACGCGCTTAAATAGTTGTTTGATACAATATATCACAGGAATAAATGCACAGTTAAGCATTCATTCGAAATGACACTCGGTTGTGGTTTTTATTTTTATTTTGGTCGCTTTTATTCCAAAAATTCGACTACTTGTTGGTCACGCGACGGCACAACTTCTAGAAAACTTAAAAAAAGTATACAGGAAACAGGAAAAGAAGGAGGAAAAAAGAAAAAATCACGATTCGGTTGTGCTTGTCGAGGCGTACGAATAACGGTGAATGTGCGGAGAATGAGACAGACTCTGCTAACGATTGTTTAAAGTAGCTGCGAGGTGGAGCCATGCACAAAAATACACATACACACACACACAGAGAGACCTACATACATATGTACGAGTATAATCACTCACCAATACAGACACAGACACTCTGTCAGACTCGAACTCTTGCTAGCTTCAAGTTCACAGACTGGCTGCGACTCCCAAACGTACAATCGGAGGTTGTCTTTATGTTTATTACGTCACTGGATGTTGCCAAGCATCCGAGGAAGTGAAAATAATCGCGTGACAACTCGAAGCGGTTTTTGTTATGACGACAAATAAAATGAAGTGAAGCTTTTTGGAGTTCTTTTGTGTGCCGTAGCAGGAGACGACATTCATAACGACAACCACGGCTATGACGACAACAACAACAACAAGAGCAACTTCCAAAGTATCCACAACAGTAGCAATAATAAAAATAATAATAAAAATGCTGATGAATCGTTTGGTATCTGTTCCAATTATTCAACATTCGTTGGAATTCGTTTGTTCCGCTCGAATCGGTTACTCTTTTTAACTCACGATCCCGACGCCAACGCCGACGCCGACAACCGTTGAGGGTTGTTTTTTTTTTTCCTGATAACATTTCCTCCTTTTTTTCCTGAGTGGCCTTATTAGATTTTATCTAGAAAAAAAATGTATCGTTTTCATGCCACTTATTTCGATAAAAGCACCATGTTTTTGTTGTAGCAGTTGTCGTTGTGACTGTTGTTGTTGTTATTATTCTTGTTCTAGTTCACGCTCCTGGATCGAATTATTTATAATTGAAGTTGCTCCATTTCGTTGCTGTTTCCTTGCGTAGTTGTTGCCATCAATTAAAAAGTGAAATCATCCGCACAAGGATTTTGTTGGCACGGATCCTTTGTTGCGCAGGACTTCGGCGTGAGCGCTTGTTTTTGCTCGACAGCATTGATTCGGTTTGTGCTCCCTCCGAGCGCGCTCTGATTATGATAAGCGAGACGCAATTAATTATTGCGTTTCTCTGGTGATGTCAAAGCCTGGGAAGGGGGAGCGGGAGGGCGGTGGCGCTGCTACGATTGGATGAATTCAATTAAATTTTACAGAACAGGTGGTGCTCTCTGTGGAACAATTAATTTGGTGGCTAACGAAAAATGGCTCTCATCGGGTTTCGGTCAACAAGTGTTGAAGTTTTCTCATATTACAATATTAAATACAATATACAATATTATTAATATATTCCACGATGAGTATTCCACTCCCCACTCTTTCTCACTGCCCCCTTCGTAACCAACATCATAATTTTCGGCTGTGGTGCGTTGTTGTTAAAACTGCGTCATTTTATATCCGCGTTCGAATTTGTACACCCCCCACGAACACTATCCACCCTTCCTCCCATCCATTCACTCTACTGATGTCCTTCCATTCCAAAATTCAGCTCTTTTACCGAGTTAATTGTTTTTAAACTGTGTTATTCGCGTATTTGACCGAGTTTATTTCTTTTTTAATGTTTCTTTTTACTTTATCCCCGCGTGTCTCTTGTTTTACTTTAATTTGTGGAGCAGTTCGTGCGCCTAACGGTACTTTCATGAGGCGTCGTTGATATGCCGATGGCAAGAGTCTGAAAATAACAACAATTGTCGGCTGGTTGTTTGAACGATGGAGGAAATAATGTTGTTGCTGCTTTCGCAATGAACAACGCCGGTGGTGGACAACAACGACAACAACAACAGTGGCAATGAGGAGTATAGTCTACATCTGGCCACTTCTGTTGGTGTTTATTAACAACAACCTGCTTCAGCTTCCTTTGTTGCCACTTTAAAACATTTGCTTTGTTTTTATTCCATTCCTTTTTTTTGAGTGGCTTGTTTTTAAGCGGGCGCAAAGAGCAAGCTTTCAACTTTCTTCCGTATCCGACAAACCCGCCACTTATCACTTTCCCACGCCCCCCCTGGCGCCTTGCTTCCTTATTTAGCTGAGTTTATATTTTCACTGCTGTTGCTGTTGTTGTTGTTTTCCTTCTTGTTTTATAATTAAAACCAAATCGCCTGCATAATGAGAAAATAAATAGCAACGTTTGGCTGCACGAATCCCGGCCGGTTGCAAATTAGTTTTTGTGTCTGTGTGTGTGTGTCGCATGGACTTTTGGCTCCATCCCAGCTTTGCAATAATTTGCGAAGCTGTGTGTGTGTGTGTGTAAGTGTGTCTGTGCCTTTTGTGTGTCTCTCTGTGTGTGTGTGGCCTCATTAATACTCTGCGTCTGTTCTTAAGTAGAATCATTCTACAGTGTTGCGTTGGGATCCGTTGTATTTTTATCCTTCTTTGTATTTCTCTCTGGTGCTCAGTTCTCCTCAACAGCCTTGACCTCTTTTGGGCCGGCTGTATACGGGGCTATTATAAAGTTGATGTTGATGTTTAATTGCGCAATAAAAAAGTAAAACTTCGAAAAGAAAGTCTATTAACTTGAATATTGAAGATAAATGATTTATATCAACACCAAAATATTAATAATAGTCAGCTTAGTTATTAGAGAAGTCTAAATAACTCCATCCTTCATTCAAAGAGAGGGAGAGAGAGAGAGAGGGGCCGAGAGAATGACTGAGGGAGAGACCAGGAGACATCAACCAAGAGAGACAGAGAGGAGAAGCGAGAGAGTAATTAAGACAAATTTACGAGGTGTAAATTAATACTACACACTTAAATAAATCAACTTGTAACAAATGCTTACACCTAATTGTAGCTAAATGGAAGCTCGTTTACAGTTATTAAGAGTCACTGCACTTGATCACTTAAATGGGCGTTATTAATCAAAAGTGGGCAATCAATCAATTGGATTGACACAAATAATTGCTGTAGTTTCAGAGTGTGAACCACTTTCAATTCAACATGAATACGAAAACCTCGTAAGTTCATAATACAAAATCTCGTAGTTTTCTACAGAAAACCGTGTAAATTTATAATAAAAAAAACCCACAAGTTTACCATAAAAAGTCAACTCAATTTGGAAAGAATTTCCAGCATAATAATTACACTAATTAATTTTAACCATCGTTTAAAGTTATAAGGATAAAGTTATGCATGTATTAATTATAAATTCTGAGTTGAACGATGGGCTTGAATCGGTTGCTATGACATCCGTTATACAGCAGCTGGTGGGTGGAGGTGGGCGGTGGGTACAATTATTAAATACGAGTGTAATAATTTATATTAATCCTGATTTAATAAAAACATCTGCAGTGACAACCGTGAAGTCTGTGAGTTGTTAATTGGAGTTCTGACACCTCGAAGCTTTTAATGAAGACGATGACGATGAATAAAGTTTTCGCTGGCAGCACCAACAACGGCAACAACAAATCAGCCTCCTTCTCTATTCGTCGCTTGTTTACAACCCTGGCACTCGACAGGCTGCGGGTGCAGCTGAAGCAAACAACAAAATTTCACAACGCTACCGAAAGCGAGCGGATTTAAGAAGCACTCGGAAAATTATGAGCACTCTGAGAACACACCCTGAGCTTGCCCTCGAGTTTGTTTCGCCCCACTCTGTATCACTCTTTCTCTCCTTCCCTCTGCCTCCGCCTCTGCCGCAATTAAAATTTTACAAAGTGTTGCAGAATAAACAGTATTTGATTAGCTGATGTGCAAATATTTATAGCGCAATCCGTTTGCATCTGCAGCATGGTGTTTGTGTTGTTGTGTTTTTATTTTCCTACCCTCAGTTTTTTTTAGGTTTCGGTTGTTTTTTGTAGATTTTCATTCTTTTTTAGTACACTTTTGTTTGTTGTGCTTTTTTAGAGTGATTAATTAAAATGTCCGCTTCTTTTTGTTGCTTTTGTTGATGATGATTCATTTGTTTGTTTTTTTTCTCGCTTCGTTATCACTTCACGTCAAATTTTGACACATTCACAGGCTTAACAGGATTCACAGGATTTGAATACTGCATGCCGTTTATTGTGCATGTCACGTGGACCAACCACCACGTCACTTAACGCTACGTTACGTTACGTCACGCTTAACATCTCCCTATGATGTCACGTTTAACATTAAAATCAAACTACTAGTTCTTCATTTACTAAGAATATTATTGAATTATTACCTTCAATATTGTGTTATTTTTATTATTTACTTAGTATTTAATTAATTTAATATTGTATTATTTTAGTATTTATCCAAAGGAAGATAGACTCATTAACACCAAAGTAATTTCTTAACTATTTATTAATATCATTGAGGTTTGAGGTTAGCTTCGTTCTCTTTTATGTGGATTACTTTGGCCGCGTGTAAAGGTATGTATATACGCGGTATGAAGTCCCCAACTAAAGCCGGGCGTTGAACCCGGTTGAAATAAATTCGTAGTCGTATCTGTCTCATTAATAATGCATTAATAATTAAATGAAGAAGCTTACACCACACTCTTTGCTGGAGACATTAAGAGTGGTGCTTGACTTGGGGTAGAGTGGGAGGACGAGGCGAGGCGAGTGGGCAGAAAAGGAAGAACCAATGATTGCTTGTCAGTTCTTAAGTGCATATTGCTGCGTGTGAGACCTTAAATAGGAATAATTTTAAGACAATCAATTTTAATCCTCTTTCGAACTCCAACACTCAATAATACTCAAATAAATACTCGAATATTCGTGAAGTCAATTTCTTGATTAAGTGTTTATTATAATAATTGCAGCTTAAAATAGCTCCCAAAGTTATTCTTAACCTCTTAAGACGTCATAAGAAAAACTTTCTCTATTCTTCATTCTCTCCGTATTTAAAGGCGTTTCATTTTATTGATTTAATAGAGTTGAAGCGTTTTATAAAGGTTAAAATTAAACTTGAACTTTCTTCATTTAGTTTCTTGTAGTTCTTAAATCATACTTTCTAATTAATGGTTCCTTTATTTAATGCACATTCAATGAAAAAAATGAAGACTCATCGTTTTGACTCCCAGTTTATTTCTCACTCTCTCCTTCTTTCTATTTTGTTATCTCTTCCTTTCTTATCTATTTTGTGTCTTCTTTCTTTTTGACCTTTGATGAGTTTTGCCAAATTTTGTGAGCATTGAAAGGCTTCAATCGATCGGGATACGAATTCCCGATAATATAAGGATAACCAAGGATAAAACTTGGTTAACAACGAATATTAAATCCTTCGGAAAAGGATTGTTACACTAACTGATGAAAAAGAATGGATGGGATCCGAGAAATGAGTAGATAACAAATCCTTAGATGTCCAGAAGAGGCATGGGAAGGGCAGTAAACTGAGCAGAAAGGGACTCAGAACATTATAAAGGAAAGCAAAACGCAATAAAGATCAAAATGATGTGAAGAAGAAGAGGAGAGGAGGAAGGGGAGGTAGAGGAGGTGCTTCATAGTCTGCATGTATAATGAGTGGTACTGGAATATATACCGTACATGTGTCTGTGTGATATACGTATATGTGTGTGTGTGCTGAAATACTATTGACTTAATTAACAGTAAATGATACTTATCTTAATTATTATTGTCTCTTTCATCCACCGCTTTCGGCTGTTTTTCTACGATGCACGACTGTTCCACGTGCTGCGGTTACGTCACAGCTACACACACACATGTTCAGAGACACATACCGACTTATATACATACACATCCTCTACATCCACATGTACACACATCTGTATATCCACGATTTGTTTTATCTGCGAGCGAGCTTATAAGATATCCACTTTTATGGGTGAATATGTTCTCTAATAGGGCAAACGATGATTATGCCGATGATGATGGCAACGATAGGGTTAATCGTTGGTGGGTTGCTTACATCACAACTGAGATGGGTTCTAGAATTTCATGCGTTCGCATGACAAACATTATTTATTAGAGTGAATAAGAATTAATGAGGTTCTGGAGAGCCACGATATAGATTTACATATATGTATAGAGACATGATAAGGGGATTTTTATATAGCTTCGGGTTCGGTTTAATAATGCGACATTAAAACTTTTTTTGGCGTCATTTGTTTCAATTCTGTCCAAGTCCTTAAGATTACAGAACTCTTACATAAAATTAGCATTAGTTTAGCTTTAATAAATGTGAATAGTTCACAAAGTATGCAAGAAAGTTTTAGAAAGCAAAAAAGAAATCCTAAATTTATTAATCGTCGAAAGTATTTTCAACCAAAGTTGAGCATTCAAGCTTCCAGCAAACACGAGTAACTAAAAATAACAATAATGCGATCAGCGTGATCAGACCCGAAGATGAAAGGGCATATAAAGTCTATCCTTCCGATTGTATCGCAACTTCAATAACCTCGCTTCGATTAGCCAAAGTAAATGAAAGGTACATAAATGAAACTTAAACCGCTGCGGCTGTCATTTATATTGACTTCCATTTATTTAATCGATGAAACTGATATCAAGTTGTGTTGAAAGACGTGGATCTAACATCTATTCTGCTGGGGTGTCGATGATGATAAGGAACAACAACAACAATAACAACAACAACAGTATCCTGTAGCACTCAGGTAACGCAGAAACGCAAACATGTCAAATGTTTACACGGCTCGAAGGCGCGTCTAAAAGACGCAGCAAAGCAACAGGAAGTGCGTGTTTAGCAGCCATTTTGTAATTTGTTCATTTGCACATTTCTTCAACTGCCGCAAAGTAGCAGAGGTTTTGCGCCGTATAAAGTGCGTAACGCGTGTTCAATAATAAATCATTATGTTGGTCCCCGTGAAATTTCGGGGTTTTCCATGTTGTAATTGTAGAAGTCGGTCTGAAAGTGTGTCTGGGACGCAAATGAAAATGAAAACCACACACACGAACATGTATAGAACACATACGTACGTTGTTGGTGTGGAAAATTAATAAATTCACGCCTTTATCATGTTTTGTATGGTTGACTTTGTTTTTTTTTTGGCTTGGTTTGATGTCTCAGTCAAATCACTTAGCAATAATGTCTCAAGTGTCAATAAATGCCTCGGTTTTCCTTCTATGTAAATTTTTTCCGATGCATTAAAATTAATACATCTTCGGTTTAATTTTCCCCCCACTTTTCTTTATACATATATAAACGAGGATATACTTGTAGATGATATTGTACAAAGTCTTCTTTATTAAAATTGTTCGGATAAATCGAAAGTGTCTCTGATAAAATTACGAGTATTAAGAGCTGAAAATTATTGACTTTAAGAACCGCAAAGAATTTGATGCTGCTCCTTCCTCTTTCCAAACACGAGACAGAAACTGAAACTATCCATCTAAGCTGCTTGAGACAGGATGAAATTAATTATAAATCCTTTATAAAAGAGGATCGTTTATATTTAAAGACAACCACCGTCTTCAAAGAGCATTCTTCTTGGACGCAGAATGAGTTCCGGAACGGATGCAATCGACGTAAAAGAAGAACAAAAGAGAGGAGGAAGAAAGAAAAAAGAAGGAAAAATTGTGTTAGCGTGCAGAAAACTTATAATGAATTTTTCAATTAATAAGAAAATCGGAAAGAAAGTCTTTCTTTCAAAAAATTTCATATTAAAAATAGGAATTTAAAAAAAATAAAGAGCAGAGTAAAAAATTCCATACTAAAAATAGTGTCCTTTCATGTCCTTGTTTCTTTAAAAAATACGTCGAACGTTGCTCATTTTATAATCATTATCGGATGATATACAGTGGCTGTGGTTGCATTTTATTTTAATTAATAATTAAAAGTTGTGTGTGAATTCAGAGCAGAAGCGAGTCTTGAAGTTCGGAATTATCACAAGACACACAGAGATGCGTACAGAAGCTGTAGAGATCAAAGCAATACAGAGGAATAAAGAATGCACACACACACACATACACAAAAACTCGAATTTCAGTCGAAATGAGATCATAATGGATATATGAAAATAAATACATGTTCTTTTTTGCGAATTTGTTTCCAACTTCGCAGTTCGAATTCGTGTTTTAAATACGAATTTATTGGAAGTTATATTTTTGGTGTCCTGGAAGGATTTTAAAAACCGACAGAGCTTTTAAACACTCTCATAAAAATACACGTACGTATGTGTATGTGTGTGAAATTTTTAAGCCAGCAGATGTGCTATTGTTGTTGTTGTTGTTGTGTATTATTTACAAGATAAAAGACAAAGTAAAAATTATTAATGAAATGATATATATGAATAAAATCAGCGCAGGGTAAAAAGAGAACCGCATCAGTTCGGTCAAAAGCACATCATGTTTTATTATTTTCATACTTTTATTTCCACTATTTTCGTCTTTATTCTCTCCTCTTCTTTGGAGTGGTGAAAATACTCGAGCAGAAATGCAAAAATCAATGCGCTCAATGAAGGGCGTTCAAGGTTGTGTCACATTTGTGGGAGTTTTTAAGCAGAAATGTAAATAAAAGAAGTGTAACTGTATATGTGTGAGTGCGATTGTAAATGTGTGTGTGTTTCTCTTCCTCACATTCACATGTGTTTCTCTGCTCTGTTTCAATGCCGGCTGCGGCATCTCATAAAAGCGAAAATGATGCAGGATGCAGCATCGCGAAACCAGCGACAACAACAACAACGACATCTGCATTTAAAAAGAGGCAGGCAAAGGAAGAAGAGGAAGAAGAAAACGAAGAAGAAGAAGAAGCATCACACAGTAAACACGTACAGTAAACAACAAATTATTTGCATTTAATGGACAACTAAAAGTGTAAACGTGGCTTCAGGCTCAGTGAGAAAGAGACGGAGAGAGTGAGACAGGGGGGGTAGAAGGAAACAGCGATATACAGGGACAGAAAGGTGCTAAAATAGCTTAAAGTGCTTTAGTATGAAGTCATTAAAACGAAGGCAATATTAACTCATTTGAAGAGATCTTTTGCTCTAAATTAACTTCGTTTATTACTGAATTAATGTTGATCATACGCAACGATGTACCATTTAAGTACGTACGAATGTATAAGTAGTTAATGTACAGTTACAAGATAATATATATGAATTATTTATATTTTTACTATGATTGCATGTTCGCGAAAACTTTTGTTCCTTTTCGGGTTTTCAGACAGTCTTAAAAAAGTCGCTTAACGTGAAAACCTCTATTCGTTTAACACAATGAACAATTATCGGAAAATAAACTCAAAAAATAAATAGGAGAATGATAATTGTTGAATTTTCTATTTTTAATGTCAAATCTATAGTAATTATGAGCAATATAATCTTTAAAAATCAAAAATACATGTTTTTGCAGTTAAAACTAAGTTCTACGTTACATATTTTATTTAATTTGTTTTTAGAAATCATTTAAGGATTACTTAAGACTTAAAAACAATAATGAAAATTGGCTATAAATTCATATTAAGTGGCAGACTTAAATTTAAAATTATTGCTCACCGCAGCAGTGACACCAACACCAACATGGGATCTGACACGTTTGTCATGACCACCTCCGGTGTGCAATCGTGTGTTCCGTTCAAAGCCAAAACAAACGAATAAAAACAACACAAAAAAAGTACGCGTTGAGGCTTGCAGTGAAACTGTGAATGCTAAACGGTTGGAAAATCCAACCGCACGCACTTTCGAACGCACACTAGCGCAATGCATCGTGTGTTTGTGTGCGTTAATGTTGACGGCTATGCGTGTACGTGTGTTGGTGTGTGTGTGTGCTTGCGTCTGTAAGCAAATAATTGTTTAATAGTTACTGTTGTTGGCAATGCAATTGCTTCGAAACGAGGCGCAAATTTGTGGCATTTTCCTATAATTATGTACACCCAATTCTGACGCTCCTCTCGCTCTTGACACCTCCACCCGCCCTCATGGTCCCGCCCTCTACTCTATCATCCCCTTCATTGCAAATGCGTCAAAATAATTAGGATAAAATTTACTCTCTTTATTATGCAGTAAATTGGCTTAAAAGTGGTCTTAAAATATATGTGGACTATTTGCATACACACACAGACACAGACACACACATACACACACACACACACACTCTGCCCATAATTAGGCATGCCTTTGAAGCGACACCAAAGAATGATGCAGAGTTGAGTTCAGTTGATTTCGTTGTCATCGTTTTTCAATATGAATACTGTTGATGTATGTGTGTTGTACGATGTGTGTGTGTGTGTGTGTCCCTGACTGTATACTATGATTAGCGATGTTGGAAGTGTAACCGGTTATTTGAGGATCCTGGCATCATTTCTCTTAGAAACCCGGAGATTGTTTTTCGAATGTCTTCACTTTTCGAGGGTTCAGGATTCCAGGATTCGTTTTAAAGACCAGGCTTTAAAAATAGCAGGCTTAAAAAGTAATTTCATGGAAGTATTGAATGGCTTCGAAGACTGAATTGCATTCATAAATATTTCATTGAGTTCAAAATATTATTCACTATTTCGAGAGGCACTCGAATAAGCTCTGTGGTAATCGGTTATCCATGTAATCGGTTTCGTGTTGATAGAAAATGGTTCCCAAGAAACCAAACCATTCGTTTGTTAACCGACATGGAAACTGCAACATTTTGAAGCACTCAAAATGCAAAATTGTGTAAAATTGGGAGCAAGCGATGGTCCTCCCCTCCCCCGCCTCCCGTGTGTTGGAAAGAGTACCTAAATGATGAAATTTGTTCAGTTTACGTAATTTTCAAAAACAATGAAGCATTATTTAATTATTAGTTAATTTTAAGTAAGCAGTTGAAAGCACACGACCGTCATTGAGTATAGTATGTCTACTGGTGGTGGGGGTGGTGGAGGAATTAGGGAGGGGCTGCGTGTGGGGTTAAAGCAGGTGTGCTGGTAAATTCGAAAGCTGTTTTATGTAGTTCTAAATTTTGCGTTAAACCTCGTAACTAAGTTGTTGTTGTCGTTGGTGTTATTTTTGCAATTGTTTTTATTTCCATTCCTGATGAAAACGAATACAAAACCAGGGTTAAAATCACTTAATTTCTTGATAACTCGTGTCACTTCTAATTGTCAACATTTTCATTTGTCATTTGGTTAAATTATCTCCATGTTTTTCTCTTCTGATTCTTTTTGTTATTCCTTTCTTTCCGTTTTTCTTCTTCTTCTTCTTCCCCTCCTCCTTCCCGCTTCTTGCGTACAGCAGCAGCAGCAACATTATTTTGCTGTTCGAAGCATTTTCCGGCTGCCATTGTTTTAGTTGTTGTTGTAAAAAACAGGAATAATATCTCTCATCTCTTCTTTTCACTCGTATTTTGTTTCTCTCTTCTCTTTTTTAGGTCAACCCACACAACATAATAAATTTAAATGAATCGCTCGCCGCAAGAATTGAAAATAGAAAAACACTTGCAGTTTTTATAAAGTTGAAGACTACAAGAACTGGTCCTGTCCTTAAGAGGAAGAGGGAGAGGGGGAGAGAGAGAGAGAAGAGAGTGAGTCTCTGTCCGAGCATTTGGTGTTATCAACTGTGCTGATCTGTCTCTTGGACTGTCAGTCCTTCTGTTGCACAGTCTGCTTGGGTCTCTGACAACGTCTGCGTAACTCGACTGCGAAGACTAGAAAACAGTTTTTCTCTCTCTCCGCCGCTCCAGCTCGCCTCTCCATCTCGCTATCCGTCTGCCCGCTCGACAGATTTTCCACTGATAGCCATCAGCTTGGAGCGACTGGTAATCTTTTGCTGCAAATGCAACATTTTTTGTGACGAAGCGTTCAAGAGGACTCTGCACATTGCTGTTGTTTTTCCGTTTTAAAATTAGTGGCACCTAATGTCACTCTCTCTCTGTCTCTCCCTCTCTCTCTCTCAGGATCTCTCTGAGTCGTCGCTCTCAATTGTTGTTTCCCGTTAAACTAAAAATATTACTATTATTGTTAATACTATTATTATTGTTACTGTGGTTGTTGTTGCTGTTTCTTTTTCAGAATAACTGCAATAATTGTATAAAAAAAAGAATAAAGAATAAAATGAAATGAAATGAAAAACAATAAAATGCAACGCAAGGACCATCGACGTCGACTGAGCAGCTCTCTGTTGTGGATGCATCGCTATTGTTTTTGTTGTTTTCATGTGGCATGTGGCAAGTGGCAAGTGAAATTTATGGGACTCCCCGCCGCCCCCTTCGCAGTGGACCATCGACCGTATGGTGCCAAGGTTGCTCTGCTTCTGTGAGAAACTTAAATGCCGCCTCGAATTCAATTCAAAAAAAGAACGCACGAGTATGTATTGTGCCAAAGGAGGCGTGTACCGGACGCCTGTGACAACACGAGGCAAGTGGGCGGTGGGCGGTGGGCGGTAGGCGATTGCTTCCGTTATCGAGCTTCGCTTTGGTTCTTGTTATTCTCTTTATATTTATTTTGCTGGTTGTTCTCTTGCCACTTACTACTTGCTACTTGTCACGCCTACTTTTAGGAAAGTGGTTTTTTGAAATATATTCTCGCATGAATTAAATACATGAATTAAATATATCTTCGTTCGAGTGCGTCTTCTAAGGCTTTCGAAGTGTGTTTCGTTGAACTTTGCCCACAAACAGAACGAAAAGGAAAACGAATGGAAAAATGTGCTGAATCTCTTTCAATGCGGATGATTTATTTAAGAGTATGTGTATATAGATAAATGTATATATAATTATATAAAGCGCAAGTGTTACCAACTGCTAGTCAGTTCTGACCCAGTTCTCGACTTAAAGTTTAGACGAACGAAGAAGGAATTCAAATTACACAGTCTCTGGCATCGCTGAGCAAAACTTGTAAGCACTTAAACGCCGTTTAACACACCTGCGGGTGAAAGTTTTGCCACTTTGAAAACAGTGCAAAATTCTTATCAGCTCGAAGCATGCAAGCTATCGAACTCTCTCACTCGCCAAGTCACTAATGCCGTCACTCACTCACTCACTCACTCACTCTCTCAGTGACTCACTCGTTCACACGCTTGTATGAGCAAAGTGCTGCCCAAGCAGCCCCCGAGTCAGTCAGGCTGTCTGCCTTCTGGGCGGGGTACACAACGACGTAGAGATTGAACACTACAGACAATTTTGCTCACCATGAACTGCATGCATGTAATGCATGAACATTACGTAATGAACACGCGAAGCGTTGAAAGCTAGTTAAAAGATTGAGTAGTTTTCAGAATCCTTTTTATTTGCCCCCGCCTCGGGCTCTGATTATGCTATCAAAGCAAGTAAGAAAGAGTTTAAACGAGAGTTGCAATTAAAGTTGCTGGAAATATGGATCAGTACCCCATTTGTACCTTATACACTCCTATATACAAGGTAATTTATTTTTAAATCAGGTAAACAGCAACAACTGAAGTGAAGAGCGCCTTTGAACTGAATACTATTTCGAAGAGCTTCAAGCTTAATCTGAAGAGCAAGGAAACTGCTTGAAAACACGCCTCACCGCACAGGATTGCTTCGAGTCATTTTCTAGTATTATTTGTGTTAAATATGCTTATAATAGTTCAGAAACCTCATTATTTTCGTCATAATTCAGAATATCTTACTATGAATTCTAAGCGGAATAACGAAAGAGCAAAAAAATGCCTTTAAAACGAATCGCAACGAGACGCGGGAGTGTACTTCTAGAGTCTACGCAGAGGTCACCATAAGGTTGAGGGTGTATATGGGGGCCTGTGGTTCCCATTCGTGTGTGTGTGTGTGTATGGCGAAGTATGGTGACTAACCTCTATCCACAATATTACCGGAAATTGCTTATTACAAGTTCAAATCTGTTGTATTATTAGTTTGCATTTGTAATTGTACTCCTTGATGTGGTTGTTGTCGTTATTGTTGTGGTTAATGAGGCTGTCTGCGTTCTTGCGATGCTTGTTTTGTTGTTGCTTATACTGTAACTGCTGCTGGTGGTCAACTTGCAACAACAAAATCACAAACTGACCACCAGTTGATGTTCAAGGAACATCATCGAGAATAGTGTAGAAATACTTATTGTTGTTGTTGTTGTTTTCAGTGACGCTGTTGCTGTTGCTGTCAGTGAGGTTGATTAAACCTTAAATAAAGTTATTGATTAAACGTATTGATTGGACTGTGTTGATGTCACGGCACACACACACACACACACACACAAACAATCGATTGTGTGTTTCTGTGTGTTGGTGTGTTTATTATGAGGGTGTTATTGAGTCCTTTGTGCACGTGATGTTGTTCTAAACTGATATCGAGCAGGATAACAGATTCTTCTCTTGATTTTACTACCATATATTGTACAATTCTATGTAATTCAGTGTTTAAAACTTGTGTGAGGGCGTGTACACGTCTGTGTGTGTATTATTTCTGTGTAAATGTGTCAATAAGCGAATCGCCTGTCAATACTAAACCGATTGACAAACAATTAGTTATCAATATCGGTCATTCGCTCTTGATTGCTGGTCAATTTAATCCGTGTCAGTGTCCGAAGTGATGGTCTTTAGTTTGCTTTAAACCACGCAGTTGTACTCATTGTTGCTTTAATGCTTAATGAATCAACTCAGAGATTTAAATATTTTAAGATTCATGATTTTGCTTCGGTTCAGGTTGAAGTTCAGGCTTAGGTTTTGCTTCAGTTTTTCCCGGAACTTTTCGAACATTTCTCTTTCATGCTTCATGCTTTGAATAAAAACAGCAGCTTGTTATTCGTCAAAAATATTAAAACAACATAAAAGGCATTCGTATCGTATGTAGCGGGATGCTTTCGTGATGAAGCACCTTATAATTGGTTCATTGAAGCAGTCAAGTGCAAGTGCAGTCAACTCCTTGAACTCCTTGAATCCGGGTCAATGAGGTAGTCACTCGCCAGCCAAAGAGTGACGGTGTTGAGGAGTGCACGTAATTTGATGAAAATCTTTGTGGAAACTTGGTGATAAAAAAGGGATGCACTGCACAAGGACCTGCAATTGCACGAAGAAAGCATAACTTAAAATTGATGCTTTAAGTTTTGTGGGGCACTAAAGCAGGGTGCCTTAAATACCCATACACACGTGAAGAGCCCCTCCATCCTTCCGCATTCCCTGTATATACTCTAGATATATTTACATCTCACAACCAACGACCTCAGAGCAGAGCGTGGGAGAGGGAGAGAGAGAGAGAGAGAGAGCGAAGCAGAATTATTTTATAGTTTAATTTATTTTTTACGTTACTCTTTCGAAGCGTGACGACGCATGATGGAGCAGACGACGCATGACGATGCATGCTGACGCATTGTTAAGTCGATGCAACGAGTCTCTCGCAGAGGCAACACTTGAATTTTACTTGAGCATTTTACTTCCTGCTGATGTTTCGTCTCCTTCCCGACCTTAAGTTTTATCAGCAACAACAGATCAGCAACAACAACTGACAGACAGCAGCAGAATATCGATGTCCTGCTGCTATCAGAAATTGAAAACCATGAGATTCGAAGAGAAGACAAACTTTGCTGTTGTTCGCCATCATATTAAATGGAATACATTTTGAGTGAAATCACTATTCAAACTCCTGACTTCTTGCGGGTATTTAAGCCAATTCGATGTTGGAACATTTTTCAGATTTTCTTCAAAAACTTGTGTGTGACTCACGATCATTAAACTCTGTCCTAGAAAACGAAAATTCTTTTCCGATAACCGAGTCGATTAGCAAAAGAAACACAGAGTGCGAGAAATGTTTTTAATTTTAGATATTATTTTAGATTCCCTCCTCGTTTTCCTGCTCCGCCCACTTTTCACCAGGGTACCGTTACGCTATCCTTTCACGTAGCTTTGTTGATTTTAAATTTATTTCTAAAACACAAATATTATTCGTTGCTCATCGTTGCTGAAGCTAAAGTCGAAGCTTTTATTTTCATTTCACTTCTGTTTTTTGCGGTTTTATTATTATTCTTATTTTTTATATCTTTTGGGTGTATGTTTTGCTTGCTTTTCCATGGATTACCGCCTGCGGTGTTTTTTCAGGGAGCTTTAATCTGTGCGAGGCATCTGCGAAAGGATATTTTATGCAATGTGTTGGGTTTGTTTTGTGTTTGTGTGTGTGTGTGTTTGTGGAAAGTTCGACGGCAAGATTTTGCAAACATCGTCGCTGAGTTTTACGACTGTTGACCTGGGCGACCTCCTGGAGTCACAGCCACTCTACTCTCACTCTGTCTCTCACTCTCACTCTCTCTCTCTTTCTCGGCTTTACGATTCTTTTGCCGACAACCAAACTTTGTTGAGTTTCTCGATTGGCAAAAACTATGCTTCAGATTTGCTGTTAAATGTGACAGCTGTCAGTTATTTGTTTCTTATGTGGGGCTAAAATTTAATAAAATCAGTTTTGGAAAGGATTTCAATACACTGATTTAGATCTTGTGAAGTGCGAATATTGTGAATAATATTAATTCAAGCTTTAATATCTTTAAAGTAGCCATTTTAAAGCATTGTTATTTCTACGAGCTTTTTAGGCGATCACCAAAGATTGAAGGACTCATGGGAGCGATTAACGTATTTATAATCAATCATTTTATTCATTGTAATAAAAATACAACTTATAAATTTTAAAATGGCAAGAAATAAATATAAGCGATTACTTAAGGAACTCGGAGTGAATGAGCTTGAGTGCTTCTTCTTGCCGCTGCGCTCCCAACCCTCATGTTATCAACCACGATGCTGCAACATCACGTGTCACGGTTTTGAACACACTTACGAAGCGTCGTGAAAAAGTAAACAACTATAAAAAACCGAACACAGAACAACAATCATCTGAAGTGGAGTGAAAATCAATCAATATGCATAAACATGGGCGTCGCTGGGAAGCGTTGCAGACGGATGTGGATAGGAAAGAAGAAGAAGAAGCAGAAGGAGGCGATGACTTGCATATGAAGTAAGAGTGTGAGTGACATCATTATTTATGCATGAATAAATGTTAGAACAGCCACAACAGCGACAGCAGCGGCAACAGCAACAACAGCAGCACTATAAACATCATAAAAACATAATCAAACAACAACAAAAAAAAAACAACAAAATCAACAGAAAACAATAAGAAAAAAATCATTACAGCATGTTACATACATTAACACACACACACACATACACAAGCCAAAGACACACAATACAGAAACGCATACTCACATATACTCATGCACACTTCCATACATACACACACACACTAACACACTTAACGCCCATTGAAGTTAGTAATGAAAAAACAAGCTCCATAAAGAAGAAGTGCACGATTTTAATGCAGAAGCGTTGCCAGTTCCAAAATAAATTGAAGCTGATGAAGGAGAATGCTTCTAATTGAGGCAACGAAAGTCGGGTGACGTCGAGATGACATGACATGCATGCTTTGTCCCCATGCGCCCCTCCATGAGAGGACGGAGGGTGGAGGTCGTCATTATCTGCAGCCACAGTCGAGCTGCAGAGGAGGGAGTGGCGGGAGAGGTGGGCGGTGAGTGGTGCTCAGTTGGTGCATGAGTGGTGGTCAATCGATGATGATTATTATATGAAAAGATAGAAACAAAGAAAACCATGCTCTCTGTGAGCATCTGCAGTGGTTAATTACTGAGTGTCTAATGGCCACTGAAGCTATTAAAATGTTTAGGAAAGTAAGGAAAAGCAAAGGGAATCGGGCCCTCCACCCAACTCTGGACATCTCAGTGGGTGGGTGGTGAGCTTAGTTAAAAAGATAAGAAAAACTAAAGCCTGGTAAAGTACTCCGTGTTTCCGAATGCAGGCGAACACGATTTCAGAACACTTCCTAGAAGCCTGTCTGCCAGTCGTGCTGTCCTCGAGTATCAGACTCTTTCGGCGCCCATGAATTTTCTCAGCTGGTGGATGAAGCCTCCTGGTTATTTGCTGGCCCTCCCCTTCGTCTGGGTGCGGCTTCCGCTTGGTTAAACGCCCAATTAATTTTGAGTTATGAGAACGAGTGACTTTGAATTGACCGCAGGCAAGATGATGATGATGCCGATGATGATGCCGATGATTAGATGAGGGCCAGTCGCAATCAAGAAGCATCCACAAATTGAACAGCGCCTCTTCCGCTCCTCCGCTCTTCCACACTCAACGAACTAAAATACTTTTGATAGATGAGCGAAATCGCTTCGAAATTTAAAAGATTTTAAGCTTGGTACAAAATTTGTATAAAATTAACACAAGCTAATTTTTGCTTTAAGTTTGTATTTCCTGCTGTTGAGGACGAGTAGTGAAGAGTGTCGAGTGTCGAGTGCCGGCCATGGTCACTGGTGCTTCCTTTAAACCCACCGAACTCATTAAAAACGGATGTACATTTTATTACATCCTGACTTCGTAGTAAAAATCACTGCAACTGAAAAACGCAGAACATTAACAGCAACATCGTGTTTTTGCTGTTCTGTTGCAGCTGTTGTTTTTTTATTGCTGTTGTTGTTGTTGTTATTGCTTGGGGCGTCGCACGTTTTTATTGCCTACCGCTAGCAATTAACTTTGAATGCGTTTCATCGCAGTCATCAACAGGAGCGAAAACACGAAGCATCAGAAATGGATTATTTTGCAATCTGGTCAGGTTTCGTCCAGATAGCAGCTGGTAAATGAATCCTACAGGATGCAGGAAAATAAAGACTTAAACTGAATCAATTTAAGAATTGACCCAATTCGAGGTAGTTTTCCGTTCAGTGATTGTTAAATGTTAAAATGCAGTTAAATCAGGTCGATCTCAAGTTACAAAGCAAATTTAATTTAAAGTTTAAATCAAAGTCAAGTCAAGTTCAATTGCAATTCCAATTCTAATTCCACGTCCAAAACAAATGTAATCAAATTAAGCTCAACTCCAGAAAAATTAATTTAATTCAATGCCAAGAAAATTCAGAGCAAGACAAGCCAGTTAATTAAGTTCCAAGTTCAAGTTCAAGTCAAATCAACTTCAAATCAAGTCAATTCAAACAGAGTCCGGGGAAGAACCAAATCAAATGAAGTCAAGTCAACTTAACTGGTTTTTCCTTTAATGCTTAATACTTTCCACGTTTTTAACCACGTTTTTTGTTTTTTCCACGTCTTTAATACTTAATGTTTCGCTTTGAAATTTACTAAAACCTTAGATATGAATATTCAATAATAATAAAATAAAATAATAATAAAAATGACAACGCTTTCAAGGCAAATTTTGTAAATTTTAAATTGAAGTAAAGCCAAGTAAAGTAAAGTAATAATTTTAGCATATTTCTAAATGTATGAGTCGATCCTCCAAAAAGTGTTGGAATATAAGTATTTCTGTATACTTTAGACCCGTTCTTCACTATAAGCTTATCTATTATGCTTATCGACCTTACATTGTTATATACCTCTGCTTTCCTTCTTCCCCATCCTCTATCCTTTCCGTACAGAATCTTCTTTTCCTACACAACCTTCGTCCTTCCTTCGTTTTGTCCTCTCTTCCGTGCCACATGCTGCTTGTCATTGTTGCCGTAAGGTTTTTTATTTGTAAGACATAAACACGCGTCGGATATTCATGAATTTTAAGTAAGTAGCATGAAGCCGCTATTCGTATCATTTCGGAGATGTTACGTAATAGTTGTGGGGCGACTGGGGCTCCGGGTGCGGTTGCGGATGCGGCTGGGCGCCTGTCTCTAGAAAGCCGCCTTCGTTGCGTATAAAAGACGCTAAATAAATCGTTGCATAAACGTCGCCGAAGTGACATTTCACGAATGTAAGCAGCACTCACGTGACAAAATATTCAGTGACATTTGCTGAGCTAAAACTCGAATGGGAAATGATACAGAAGTGAAGAACGGGAGGAGACAAGAGAAGGTTTCTCTGCTTTGGCGTCTTTCCTTTTTCTGGGTGTGTTTTTTATCTGATTCTCGATTTGTTTTTGTGCCGGTTTTCTGACATCTTAGAATGACATCTCACTCATGACAAATAATAGATACTTTAAAGATGCTTTTTCTACTTCTGCTAAGTAAATAAATATATTTAAAAATAATGTGCATGCATTATTTAGAGACAAGAATAGAAAGTGTTAAAAATCAATTTTCAAATTTCACCATCATCGAGGGTATATAAAAAAAAGACGTCCTTTTTATAGCTTTCGGCTATATTATATTTTTTGCTATTCTTATAATTTAATCAACAAAAAGCTTTGGATTCACCTCACGGCATTCAAAATAAGCACCCGGAAATTCAAAGCAGTTACATTTGCAGCCAGTCTAAAAGCTGGTGATGGTGACGGTGACGGTGACGATGGTGCTGACGATGGTGATGATGGAGGTGAGTGATAACGATATGAAAGAGAAGTTGTAAACAAGCTTCGGGAGGGCATCGTAAATAAAACCCAAAAGAAGACCGAAAAAAATAATAAAAAACAAACTGCTTTTTTACTTATTTATCACAAACATTTTTTATTCTTTTGACTTTTTACCTATAAATCTATAAAAATGCAATGCAAAAAAACACACACCCAGAGTGAGAGAGGGATGGATAGAAAAGGAGAGAGATAGATTGAGAAAAATGAAGAAAAATATAAAAGAAGAAGAGAGAAAAAATGAAAGGGATATTCTTAGAGGAAACTTAAAAGCGATAAAAATAAAGCAGGACAGAAGCAACGAAGCTGGACAGAACGAAATAAATAAAAAGTCGAGTAACAGTTGATTTGTTGTAAAAGTAAATTTGGCAATAAAATAGAGTTTGGCTTCTGGCTGTTAGCGTAAAAAGTGACTACCGTAAAAAGTGACTACCGTAAAAGTGACTTTAAAGTCATAGTTTGCAGTCATCATACAGACGGCGATGATGGCGAATGCGATACGAGGTTAAAATAAACATTCCATTGAAAACAAAAAACTTCGTTGAACGCTGTCCAAAACGAAGATTTTTATTGTTTATAGTTTTTTTTAACGGTCATGACATATATTTGGACATGTGTGTGTGTGTCTACGAGACTGTGTTTGTGGACCGATCATAAATTAAGAGAATTTTTTGTTTTACTGTTCTGTTATTTTACCGTTTTTATTGCCTGGATTTGCACTAAGTTATTATGTTTGCTTTTTTATAGTAACTTTTCTATGACGTGGCACACTTTAAAGAATGATTTTCTCTTTCATTTCAATCGTATATTCGTATACAAGCATATCTCTGAGCAACAAATCGATATCTACGAGATTTATTAAGAAAATCAGCTTGACTGGGAAAAACATAAGAGACAACAACGAAAGACAACTCTTTTTCAAAAAAGATGATGTTGACAAAAGTGATCAAGAAGGAACAACAGTCTTAAGGACTTTTATAATTTCCTTCACAGTTTACAGCTCAACTTCAAAGAATACATAAAAATGAGCACCTGAAAATAGCCTGAATACTTAAAAACTGCCCGATGTTATGACCTGCTTTACAACAGCATCGTCTCCATCATCATCAGCTTCATCTTCATTACTATTACTTCACTTTAGTTTAAACTGCACTACGCTTTAATGTGGATGACACAACAGGGACATGTTGCAGCTGCTGTAGTAATTTCGTAAATGAACCAACAGAAAAAAGAAGAAAGAAATACCCAGCATCTTTGAGGACTACTAAGAAAGAACACCACTCAATTTATACACCTTCAAATTGGGTCCTCCTGCTGTTACTTAAAACTGGCACAACTCGGTCGTAGATTCTGTGAACTGGAGCAACTGATGCTGCCAAGTGCAATAATAATAAGAAGATGCAGGTGAAGAAAGTAACCTCTGTGTGTGTGAGTGTGTGTGTGGGTGTATGTGTATGTGTGGGGGGGGTGGGGTGACGGGGGTGTGGCGTTGAATTCATATCCACTCGCAGACCCTGATGCATGCCCAAGATTTATGCCTTTGGGCATGAAACTAGGCCAAAAGTAAATAAATCGCATTCTGTGCGATACAGATAAATGCAGCGAAGTGAAGTGAAAATGAAATGAAAACAAAGGAAATTAGAAAAAACAAGAACCGGAAAAGGAACCAGGAAAGGAAGGATGGAAGGATAGAGGGAGGAGATGTAGAAATAAGCTAAACTACCAATTGTGTGGCTTTAATTAAGTTGCTGAGTTGGTTCACAGAACACAGGAACGTTCATTTAACTTCTATGCGAAACTTCAAAACTCATTCTAGGCACAAAGAAGCGTCTCGATCCTCAGCCGAGTCGGCGTTTAGGTACGATTCGAAGGTATATCTGAGGGCTGTTTGTAAGCTTGTCTCAATGCTCAAACCTCTCCGAACTCTCTTCACTCCTTGTCTATAGTTTGCTTGTATGCCTGCCCACAATTGCATTAAAATTCCTTCCCTTTCTATCTCCTTGCCCGCCTTCTTCTTTATTCTCGCTCTCCGTCTCTTCGGTGTCCCTGTTCTGCTCCAGGTTCCTGGCATTTCTATAATTTGCTACTCAATTTAATTTATTTTTTTTTGTTTTCAGAGAACCTAATGAAATCCGTTGTTTTGGTAACGTCGACGTCGGTCGTTGCGGCGCCATTGTTACTCGTTACCGCAGAAATGTTTGCACAAAAGTAATTTTGTTGTCAGAAGTTGCTGCAGGTATTCATGGGCATTGTGCACTCTACACTCTAAACGCAGCGACGAGCCAGCGACCAACCATCATCACTAGCGGCATCATCGTCATCGCCATCGTCATCGTGATCATCATCACTTTTGTCTAGAAAATTAATAATTAGACAGAAGTTATTCACAACTGAGGTATTCGACTGCGGTGAAGAACTCTTTAGTAACTTCAGTAAGTAAGAAGAGGAAACTATTTTGAGGCAAATCTTTATTTAGTGTCTCGGAAACAGTTTTGTTTGTTACTTAAGAGAAGGTTTAAATAATACCACCAAAAATGTCACAAAGAAGTACTGAAAATTAAATGAAATTTATTAAAATTTAATTTGTTGATCAAGAGTATTAAGTGGAGGCGTGAGAGAGTGAGAGACAGAGAGGCATCTTGTTGGAGTGACTGAAAGCGACAAATCTCATGAAGACTTCAAACTAGAATATGATTTAAGCAAAATCTACCTGCATGAAGCTAAACCTTTTTAATCAAGTATATGAAGTTCTTCGTATCTGAATGAATATCGAAAAGTTTCATGCAATTGAAACTTCCTGGTGCACTGTTCAAAGCGAAGAGGTGTCTAGTATTACATTGCATTCATGTTGAATATTGAGAGGCTACTCGTACATTTCGAGAGACTAAATTTCTACAGTCAACAGTTGAACGTTCTCACAAATTGAACAAACTTCTATCATTTCCCTGCGGCGTCCGAAAGTGTATAAAGTGTCGTCCTTTAGCGGCAGACATCCTGCAAAGCGGAGGTGTGGTAACAACCATTAACAATTAATTCCCGGTTTCTTTTCCGTTCATTTCGCAAACAAGCGACGCTACAAAATCCAACCCCCGGCGGCTATAAACTTTGTGCATCCATCCATTTACGAAGTACAAACTATTTGCAAATAAAATACATAAGAAACAAAAAAAAAAAAGAGGAAGAAGAAGGAGGAGAAGAAGAAGCAGAAGAGGAGTGAGAGGAGGCATAAAAGCTTTTACCACACTCTCTTCAGAAACCGTTTATTTAATGTTGTTCTTCCCCGCGCATTCATTCAATCACTCAGTCTTTCCATTTGCCAGTATTTTTGCCGCTACAACGCGAATCCTTCTCCACTTTACAAAGATAAGCACTCGATATCATGTCCCAAGCCGCATGTTACTTGAACTTCCATTCCGTATTCGCGAGCTCCGAGCCCTCGTCATCCTGGTGCTCCCCCCTCCCCTTCCCCAACCCCACCCGCGCTGACTGCTTCAACTTAATCGCCGTCTAACAAATCGTCACCAGTTCGAGTGGCGCAGCTCACTCAGCGAAGGATGCTGAAGTAACCTCAATGATAGTGCATATCAAAGCGGTGAGCGAGTACAGAGGATATAACAAAGAACAGCAACACCACCGCCAGCAACAACAACAACTAAATCACTGCATCACTCACTACTCTACTCTCCGGCTGGAAACTTCATCATGACTGATGTTCTGGAGCAGCCACACATAAATCAGCTTTCGTTTTCGTTGCGCCGGGATGTTGTTTGGCGTGCTTGGTTGACAATTCGAACGACGGCGGGGGAGGGGGTGTCTCACTGCTGAGTGCTCAGCGCTGAAGACGGGAAGAGCACGAAAGTGAAAGGTTATTAAAAGCAGTCATTACTTTGGCATGAGTCCCTTAACGTTGAACAGTTTTGTGTAATCCGTCCAGTTGCCACTAGTATTTTTTGTCAGCACATGTCCGATGAATCCAAGGGACGGGGTAGGGATGAACGTTGGGAGTAAATAAAGGAAGGAAGAAGGATTAAATGAGAGCAGTGGAAGAGGTAAGTGACTCAGAATGGAGTGAAGTATTTGGAAAAAGATTTCTTTACCGAGTAAACTAGGGGTCATTCGCTGGATTTACTCATATAGAAAGGATACACAAGGATACACTTTCATTATTTTTAAACCAAAGAAACGTCGTGTTCTTGCTCAGTAAAGTTAAAAGTATATTATAATATACTATGTTTGAATTTAATGTGAGAACTTCAGGATGTCGTCGGAACATCTAATAGACAGAGGACAAGATACAGAGAAGAAGAAGAAGAGAAGGCAAGCGAGTGATTTTGTGGGTGTTTTTGGTTTAGGACGTAATTTATTAAAAAGCCCCCCGGTTGTTTGCATATAGCATAAAATCAGGAATTTCTTCATTTCCTGCTTCAGAAAAACTAAATAAATAATTTACAGATAGATTGAGAGACATTAGAGCGAGAGAGTCAGAGTGAGATACAGAGAGAGAGGCATACAAAGAGAGAGGGAGGACAGAGCGGTGCTAAGAACCATGCTGCTCTAAACTGCTTGTGATCTATCAGTCCCATTATTTTTAGTGATATCCTTCGGGCGGTATCCTGTCATGTCAGTCCGCGCTGTTGAGGACTTTTAACTAGATTAACAGCAAGTAAGCTGAATAAATCCAATTTTATGCCGCTGATGCTCGAGGTGACAACAAAAAAGTTTCGCGTTTTCTTGCATCATCTTGTTGCCATTTTTTCATCTTTATAAAAGCGATAGACAAAATAATGGAAAATACTGAAAGAAAGGGCGGAAAAAAAGAGAAGAAGAAGAAGGAGAAAAAGAAGAGGGGGGAAAATGTCTGTGTCCAGGACACGCAAGTAGAATCAATGGAGGGCGAACTATTTTAAGCGAATCCCTCTTCATTAAAAAAATGGTGGGAACGCCACGTAGCATATCGAAGAAGAATAACGGAAATCACAGAGGAATGTCAGAGACAGACACGCACATACACACACACACACCCACCGACAGAAATCTACAAAATCCAGACGGAAACGGAACTCACGCTGGGCGCCAGGCACTTTTTAGCGTTTTTAAATTCTCGCGAAAAATTCAAAGCTGAGAAAAGAGAGCAGAGCAGAATAAAAAAGGATCGAAAAGTTTATTGAATGCTGTGAACAAAGGATCAGCTGGATGCTGGACAGGCAAAAGCACCAGAAAAATTCACTGTTCTCCGATATGTTAAAAAAAAAGCATTTTAAAGGAATCGTTGTCGTTGGTGGCGCCGGTGTTGTTGTTGTCGTTCTTGTTCCGCCATCCTGTAAATGAATCGTGGTTTATTGTTCACGAAATTTATTGCCAGTTGTGTGTGGGTGTGGGTGAGCGTCCGTGTGCGTTTGTGGGTGCTCGTGTGCGCACGTGGGCTGGCTTCTGCGTCTGTTTTAAACATGAATGTACGTATATTTACAATGGTTTTTAATAATACGTATCGCTACAAGACACTGTGTGTGTATGTGTGCGGCATGGAGGAGCGTCTCCCATTCTGCTGAATTTTTAAAAATCCTCTTTATTTCTCTGGATCCCGAGCATGCGAAGAGTAACGAAACTGAAGCAAGTGAACATTTTTAAAGGTTTTCTTATGTGGATTTTTATTTTAATTCCTGTTATTGTTCCAAAATAAGGACTCTTTATGGAGACTGCAGTTGAAGGATTTTAATTGAAATCACAAAGAAATAAACAAAGAATTAATACTTTAAAGTTTAAACCTTCAGAAATGATAACAGATTTTCCGAGAATAACGTGAACAGTTTCTGAAATATAGAAAATATAATGAAATATTCGATACATTTTTATAAAATACAACAACAAAACAGTGATTCCTTTCCTACTGGGTCACTGAGCATATGTAAATTCTAGCTAATTGCAGTTTTGTGCGATTTGTGGTGCAGATGTGTGTGCATATTTGGCACTTTTAATTTTTTAACTGACAGGAACAAATAGAAAATTGATAACATTTGCTTTGGATTCAATGAATTGCAATTTAATGTGCATTGCAATTGGAGGAGACGAAATGAACGGATAGGGGGGGGATTGGAGAGGGGGATTGGTAACGGTGATGGTGATGGAGTTGAAGTGGCTTATAAAGCTATCGAGTTGCTCAATTAAATTCGCTTGTTTGTAGTCGTGTTTGTTTTACATTCACTACATCGAATTTGAATTAAATTTACTTGAATTTATTTGTTATTCCTTTTATTTTTGTTTATTTGCTTTTATTGTTTTGTTTGTTTATTTGTTTGTTTATTTGTTTGTTTGTTTGTTTATTTGTTTATTTGCTTGTTTGTCTGTTTGTTTGTTGTGTAAGAATATAAATTAAAATTGTGGAGTTTCTTTTCAATCATTTGTTGTTGCTCTTCGACTACCATCTCGTTCGATGAGTGTGTGTGTGTGCGGTCCATTTTTCCGGTTCAAATAATTCATTAAATATTCATAAATTTGGCTTTAAATAACATTTATTTGTAGATCACTTAATTGCCATGATTACGGATTTTAATTGCTTTTTCATGTGCGAAATTATGCAGGGAAGTTAATGTATAGATGTGTATCGGTAATAAACAAATAATGAAATCAACAACCCAAGAGCAGAGCATTTGAATGTGTTAAAAATTCATTAATTTAAAAGATTGAAACCAAAATATAAAAAAAAAAATCTGTCACTTCAATCGAAGCATCAAAACATTTCTTTAAGTATATCAGCAGAGCTGACTTCAGCTCGGATTATAAACCGTTTGATCGTCTCTGGATTACTGCACAATTAAAGCACTTAAAAACTCCGAAATCGTTCGAATAGATTCTTTATTTCACACAATCTTTTTACTCAACAAAATTCATTAATAATCGCTTGATTCAATTCATTTTATTATCATACACATCGATTTTGACCCCATTTCTGCCTTTTTCCGTGGATTGCATTCGCTTTTGAATGTTTTTGAATGCATTTTTTAATTCCATGAATTAAATAATTAATATTTTTTATGAAGGGAAAAAAAGTAGACTTAATTTAAATTTAATTCCATTGAAAATATGTAAATATTGAGAAATTAACATATTTGTAGTATATTTTTATCTTTATCTAATTTTATAATTCCAGTCTATGAATAAATCATTTATTGTGCATCGATTGCTTTGGAATTGCAAATGATTTCAACTGGGGGCAGAAAAGTAACCAAAACTTCGAGTCAAAAGTAAACAAAAGTAATGTGGAACCTTTAAATCTGTATTCCAGTAAACAGTATACTGTATGCTATACAGATACAGTAACGTTGTTCTATACTTGTGATCACTTCTGTGTTTATTTTGGGAATTAGAAATGCTGTTGGTGGTTGTTGGCCATTCTTTTATTTCCTTAAGAGATTTTGGAGAATATTTTTCACAGTTCCTTTCAGTTCCGCTTCCTTTTGCAGAGAAACAGAATTTCTTTAGTTAACACATTTGGTTCCAAGCCCAGTGATGATCTACTGAATATATTTCAATTATTGCAGGATGTCTTATTATCATTTCTTATGAAATTTACAAAATATCAAAACATTTTTCATATATTACGGAATACGTACGGGTGATAAATAAATCAGTACACCAGGTCGTATGAGTGACTTTTTAAATATACGAACTCAAGTATTTTCATTCTAGCAGGAGCATACAAAAATACTCCTCCCCTCCCCCTCGCTGATTGCCTCACTGCTAACAGTGGCCACCGTGGAGCAGACTTCTTTCTACTTTGAAGCCATTCCTATGAAGTACTTAAGACATGGAAGTGTGCTAACAAAGAAACGACTTTATAACCAGAGAACCGGTCAGGATAGAACAACAATCAAGCAGTGAGTAGGGGGGGGGGGGGTTATGATGGCGCACCGGGACACAAGGAGACAAACAGCAATAAAATGCACGCAATTCTCTTGGAAACTTCAGTTGGAAAACGTTCAAACTTTATTCTCTTGAAAGAAAGCCACTAAAAAATAATAAAAGAAAATAAAAACTCTCGAGATATATTTAAGTGACGTGTTTGTCTCCGGAGAAATCAAAGCATTCCAATCAAAGCGATTTCCGAACAAAATGTATGTCTTTTTTCTTAAGTGTTCATAAAATTTTAAAATTTCTATAAAAGAAATGAGACAAAGCATATTCTATTCTCTATTTTCCAGTTTTCGCAGTTGAGAGATGAACTGCTGCTTGTCATTTTGAGCAAATTAGCCACACGATGCGCCATTTTTATGGTTTCGTGTTTGACAGACAGATAGACAAACAATCAGACAGACAGACATGCGGACACACGTCTGTGGTTTCTTCTACTCATCCGTAGCACTTTCCACCTCGACTGGAATTCGTCATCGTTTATCTTCTGTCAGTTATGGCGGATGTATCAATCTGTCAGATATTTTTTTGTAGTTTTGTGTAGCAGATGAATGTGAGTGATGAAGATTTCATTTGGTGAAGACATCTTTGAAGAGCACGAAAAAATGTCGAAAATAATATATAAAATAAGAATATATTTTGCACACAATTTTCACTTATTTGGTGGTGTGATTCTGATGTCAGATAAAAATATAAATGCAATAAAAATGAAATAAGAATTAAAGATTAAAAGTATCTGAATTAAATTAACTTTTAAAGTTAAAATATATGATGAGAGACGAATTTTCATTCATTTGCAGTACCACTAAATTTCGTATAATCTGTTTAAATTTGTATTTATACATAATTAAATTTTATTTTTCGTTCAACCTTAAAAAATCCAGAAATGAATTTAAATATTCCGAAAATGCGAAATTAATAATTAAAAATGCATTAATGCGATTTGCTTCCGTGTAATTAAACCATCGACACACCAAAAAAACCCACAACAAAAACAACCAACAAAAGAAAACCAACAACAATGAGAATAACCATTACAACAACAACAAGTAATAAAAACAATGATATTTTAATACGAAAAAACATTGTTAATAACAGCTTGTTTTAACTAAATTAAACAATTGACCCTTCCTAAAAATATACCATAAGGGAAAAAATAGCAGTCAATACCAATACATAAAAATAAGCAGTATTCATACCGTTAAATACCGTATCTCTACTGTTGAGGACAACAACGAATAAAGCAAAAATTAAAACCTAACAAAAACAAACAATTAAAATTAAACATTTTTTATTATTATTTTAGATACAGATAACAGAAATAATAAAATAATGAACAGAAAGAACACGAAATCATTATTATTATTATTTTTAACATTAGTACTTAAAAAAGCAGAGAAAAGATAAATAAATATAATATACAATAAAAAAGCCCGTGTTTTCGGATGGACAGACATGGACAGACATACGGACTGACAGATGGACGGATGGACAGATTGAAATCGACTCAAGAGATGATGCTGATATAGAATATATGGACCTTTCTCCACTTCGCCCCCTTCTGCACGTTAAAAACGGAAGGACAAACTTAATATACGTTCAGGTGTAGAGTATATAAAGTGTTAAAAAAATAACGCGACGTTTTAATGAACACAGTGTATTATTATTAGATTAAACTATAAAATTAGGTACTTAAATCGGTTTATATACGTGAGTGTATATGAAAGTGAGTGAGGTAGAGAATGTAAACTGTATTCTATGTAATTATCGATAAAATCGCTAAATATAATAGAACATAAACATACATACAGATGTATATGTATATAATACACACAACACATAAGTACACAACACGTACACAAACACAAAAGCACTCACACCCAACATTGCTCTGTAGTTACGTAAATACAATATTCAGTTGATCAGATTATTTTTAGGCCGTTCAAAAAACAATTCATTCGTTTCGGAACTCGTCATCGGTTTATCCACTTTAAATTCAGTCATCAACAATCACAACAACAGCCATAACAACGATTTACAGATAATAATGAGTGTCACACTCCGCCACAACGTATGAGAGTGTTAAAGGATATGGTGTATTTTTTACTCATTAAGTTTTCGGTTAAAAATAAAAAGTTTACAATTAAAAACCAAAATAAACTTACTCTGGATGTATAGTTTTCCTAACATTAGTTACTAAGTATGCTAGTACTAACATCAGACCTACAGTCAAGCTTCTTTGAAAAGCTTTGTGGGTTATGTAGTAATTTTAAATTGAAGTTTGAATTAAAGTAAAACGGAATTGTAATATTGTATATTTTTTGAAATGGAAATAAATAAATAATAATAATAATAGATTTTAGAAGGCCAGATCCATTTAAGTTGTTGCTTTTCATTGATCAATTTTATTTGAATTGATTGAATTGATTTGTAAGTATATGGAAGAGATAAATGACTGAATTCTTAATTATTTTTGTGAATCCCGACCATACTCACTCACGGAAAGTAGAGATCCCGGTATACCACACTTTCTAACCCTGTTTCCATTACTACTTTCCCTCTCTCTCTTCATCGTTTCCATTCCATCTCTATTCATTTCTCTTCAGCTCTCTTTCTCTCTTTTATACTCTTACTTGTTGTAAGCTGCTCTAAGCTTCAACCTGCTGCCCGCAACGAATAAAAGTACCCCACTTAATGACAGTTTTTTGGAGTTTACGTTATAATTACGATGTTTCCCCAGGGTTTGGTAGAAACCAATCCTTCAAATGCCCCCTTCTGCTCCTCCTTCAAAAACATACTCTCAGTTACTCCGGCAAAGCTTACAAACCGATAACAAACTCACATTAGAGCACATCCCTATCTACATTATTTTTATTTCTGTCCGCTTTTGTTGGGTCCGCTATTTAGTGTGGATCGGAAGCTCTACCTGTAAAGTGTCCATAGAATATACATCATGTGATCCTTTATTAATGATTACGTTCTCGCAATATTTTTAATCATTTATACAGGATCTATTTTAAGCAACAACAGCAACGACAACACTGAGCAACCGTGTGCTCAATCAGAGTTACCGAGTTTATGTATTTTGTCGGGATCCTCGTTTGAATTCTACGAGAACCGTTTTTAATTAGAGTTCTTTTAAAATGACGCCTGACTACCGTTGATACTGATATTTATTCAACTTTGCTGAGAAGCGGAGGTTCTCCAGCTTTCTGTACAGGCTAATTGTAGCATTTCGCCCTTTTGGAATGTAGCCACACACATTCCGGAAACATAGAAAACTAAAGTTGAAAGGCAATTTTGTATAGAGATCTATATACATAGGTCACTAAAAATACGAAGCTATAGACATTGGGATGGAAATCTAATGGATATGAAACTTAGTTAATTGTTAGTTAGTCGCTAGCAATTTAATCGCTTAAAATAGAATGAGCATTAAAATTAGTTTCTAGCACACCACGAAAAGCACACGCGCGGAATGAAATACTTTGTGAATAACGGGAAATGCAAGGAGTTTTTGAGGTTATAATGTTGAACAGCTACTTTTTAACTAAACTGAGTCAAATTTTTGTTGCATAAGTTGAAAACTATACTGCTTTGTGATTGTCTGATTCACAGATCCCACTTTTATTCTATGTTAAGAGAATTAATGATTATCTTGTGCAGGTTAGCTTTAGAGATTAATCTTCATTATTACTAGAGATAAGAGAAGAGCAGGTTCATAGAATAACCATAGAGATTCTTTAATCTATAATACAGTTCTATTACCCATTTTTAATTTAACAACATCTGAATCTAGACTTGTTTTTAACTCAATCTGTCCATTTATTTTAAATGAATACATCAATCATATGTATACATAACGTAATTTGACTTTTCTCTAAATTAATTAGCTACACGTTAAATCATTCATAGCAATGTTAGTTTATTTGATAGTATTTCATATATTATGATATTTATATAGTATTATTAGGTCAAACACTATAGTAGTGGTAAAAGTATATAATACTCCAACATACATACTATACTCGTATATTTACTGGATCCTATTTATTTCTATTCAATATTAAAGTATATTAAAAAAGCAAACTTGACATTTAATTAAATTAAATTGAATTTCCACATAAAATTGAGTAATAATAATAAATTAAGTTGATGGTGAACAAGTGACGCAGAGTGAATAATAATTAATCCTAAAAGAATTGCCAATTAAGAAATAATAGAAATTGTTGTTGTAGCTGTTGTTATTTAGAATAATCGAATTAGAAAATCGATATAATTTGGAGTTCATTGTTCTTGTCATTGTTGTGTTGTTAACATGCGAAAATTTGGAATGGTTTTTCCAAATAATAAACAATAAAGTTAATTCGTTGGTTTTAATCAGCTTTAAAAAACTATTAAAGTATGAGATATCATTCTCTTGTTTGTATACTCGTAAAGCAGAAACAAAATCTAGAATCGTATGTATAATAGAACTGATACAGATCGGTTCCTCCGTGCGACTTCCTGGGACTTTTGTTAGGTATGCTGGTATAAAAAGGTACCAGAGATATACTATCGTATCGTATCTCTGAGATCTCGTATGGCGAGTAAGGATCTCGTATGGCGAGTAAAATTGTGTAGTTTCACTTCTTTAATGGAGTTACGGAACTCTTTTTAATCGAGTTTTGGTAAATCCCACACACACATCCTGGCTTTAGATAAATACAGCCTACAAATGATGTCAGGTAATTTATGTGGAGCTACGAAACCTTTTATCAAAATAGAACGGTATATTACAGTAGTCAATCGGAGAGTTAAATCCGTGCGCTGTGGATAACTTAATATGCTAGAAGCATACAAGTACAGAATCATAATGTACACAACAACAGCAACAATGTACTTAATTCCACATACATAGCTATAAAGAGGAAGAGAGAAAGAGAGAGGCAGGTAAAGTGAGGGTCCATATAGAATAAAAATATATCGAAAGCCTACCGTATTTCTGCTGAAAAATAAATAATTTGGTAGAGAATATATGACCATACAAACACACACGCACACATACACACTAATACACACGCACACATACACATGTATATATCCATATATGAGTACACTACCATAAATCTAAGCTCTCCGATGTAAGCATTAAAGTGTGCCGTAGTAAACAGCTTGTGACTTTGATATTTTATGCTTTGTGCATGTGATTGTGTTACTAATGTGGTATCAAATACACCGAAACACACAACTACAAACATACTTATACAAAGTAGTCATAAATAAAAAGACTCTCCTGCAAAAACATTACAATACAGTGGGTGATCGCTTTAATAAAATCTCTCTAAAAACTCTTCGAGAGAATCTTTAAAATACTGTAGATTTTTTCAATATTTTTTTTTCAATAGAGAAATGATAAATATTTCATATTATATGCATTCTATTAATCACTAATATTTAATTTCGATAACATAGAAATGATCATGATGATTTTTGGTTTTTTGAGCGTATTTTTAAAAGGAATAATTTTTAGCTTGTTTCTTTTATTATTATAAAACAGTTTTAAAATCTACAAAGTTACATAAGAAAAACATGACATGTTTATTCTTTCATAAAGAAATATGTTAAAAATATTAGTTTTCGTTATTATTACTCAAGTTTAAATAATTTCAAATAATCGCTTTTTTGAATGCAGTACAGAAAAAAGATTTTCTAAGTTTTCTAAACGTATTTGTTTCTAACTGAATAACTGAATGCATTGTTTTTTTTGTACCCTACACTTGGTCTCGATAAGTTCCAAGTTTTTTAGTTTTTGTTTATTTGTTGTTAACTAAACGATTTGACCCACTGTGCGGTGAAGTAAAGCACATTCCATTCATGTAGATTAGAAGCAGAATGTATGGAATAATTTTCTGAACTAAACTAAAAGCATAGACAAGTGCAGCTTTTATGAAAAGCATGAAATTAGTCACGAACACACACAACCAGAAACATATACATACATAAACATATACCAATGTATGTATGTACGTATGTATGTGTATGTATGGAAATATTTATCTGTACATAGGAAAACACGAGTAATCAAGAGGAAGGAAAAAATGTCAACAGAAGTTTTTAGAAAATAAATAAAAGGAAAATTAAACTAAACAGGTTTAAAAAAGTTAAATGAGAGTATTAGTGAAAAAGAGGAAAGGGAGAAACCGAGTGAGAAAGACACAAGGAAGAGTGAAGTGATTGAAGAACAACCTAAAAAAGGACACTTTTTTACAGCGTGACAGAGAGGGAAGCAGCGCTGCTTGCGGTTTGTTGTTTAAATAATTGAATGAAATCAAAGTGTTTCAATGTTGAACGAAACACAGAACGGGATGGAACACCGAATGCATTCACATGCTTATCGTGTCGCTGCTTTCATCGCAGCTGACCTCCGCTCAACATCGACAACGTGTAGTAAATAAAGTGAAAAGTGTCAGTAGCTGCAGTTTTTGTTGTTCTTGATGCTTTTGTTTTTGCTTTTCCGTTTTTTATAAGGAGGCAGCGATTTTTGTGTTGGCTACGTTGACAACAGAAAATATGGCAACAACAACGAGAACAAAAAGTTTAGGAGCCAAAAAAAAACCTGACCGCAAACTTCATAGCAACATTTGTCCCCACTTTCCACACATGATGCCACACTCAGGCGATGAAGAAGCGACTGCCGCGCGACAGAAACGGCTCCGAGTCGGACAGACGCAGTCGACAGCAGATCCACAGACGTGCAGCTCAAAGCAAATCTTTTTATAGCAAAAAGAGTGAGATACAAATATAGATAAAGACAGAGAGAGAGAGAGCGAGAGAGAGAGAATTTCTCAAGAGTGCTCGAAAAGCGTATTTTATAACTTCTCTTCTTTTTAAATCCATAAAAATTCCCAAAAATTAATAAAGATTCATATGTAAAACGGTTTGATGTTTTCTGTAAACTTTTAAGTATGTTTTTAATGTATGTTTTTACTTTGAATTCAGAGAAATCATTAAAATGTACGCTTTGTTTTTTTTGTTTTTGTTTTTTAAGCCTTTCAAGCGGCACTCAGACGGTGGCCACAAAATCTCACACAACTGCAACCGCTGCGTTTACACGGAGCAGGATTGCATCCTGAAAAAAACCGAAAGAGGGACAAAAAAAAAAATGAAAACATGGAAACTTATAACTTAAAAGCAACTACAATAAAAAAGGGTGAAAAATGTGCAACTGCATTTATTACCAAACAGCAACATGACGAAAAGCAATAGAAAAAACTAAAAACTCGGAGAAAAGTCGAAAAAACTGAATGACTACAAAAACCACAAACAAAAAGGAACGGAAAACGAAAAAACAAAATAAACCAGAAGCTTAGCAATTGTCCTTTTTATGGCATGGCAATTAAGTAGGAGCTGCTTGCGCCGTAGCAACAACAACAACAACACCTCCATTTAAGTTAAAAACACAAGCATACACACATTCAGAGGAGTGTACGTGGATCATGCATCCTGCGCCAGTCTGTCAGCCCCACCACCCGCCCTTCACACGCACACAAACGCACACACTGTACTGTGAAAAAACCGAACAAGATTTGGTGAATTTTTTCACTATAACACACACTCAGTCATAAATACACGCACATGTACACGAATTGCGTGTACACATGCAAATGCGCACCAGCGATGAAGCTTCAATGCATCCGGGAAAAAACTTCAACAACAACAACTGTAAAAATGCCACAAAATTTGTTGCATCAGATGCAACAAGAAAAATACCACCAAAAACAAGGACACTAACAAACAAAGAAAAGAAAGAAAATAATACGGCACTCAAAATATACAGCAATGGAATGAAAGAAGACACGACGATGGCCGATGTCACAATAGGTCTCTTGAGGCCGGCATCATTCGCAGTGGTTGGTTGGTTGGTTGATTGGTGAGTGATGCCGACCTCAGGAGGCCTATTGTGACATCAGGCCATAAGAATGACAGCCACAACGACGACGACGGTGACGATACACCAAACAATTGTCATTTTTTTAGCGGGATTTTGTTTTTGTTTTCCTCAAATAAACACAATTTACGAGTAGCTCCCTGTGAGTGTGAGTGTCTGGATATGTACACTATAAGTATGTGTGCGTGCATTCGTCCTGGCATCCTCTCGTTGTTGCTTCTGTTCACATTTCCGATGTTTGTTTGCCATTCTTTTTCACACGCCCTCTCCCTCCCCACCCCTTCCCACCCCTCCCCTCCTTCCAATCTTCCGCCCACGAAATTTTACAATTTCTGGTTCCTGTCTCGTTGTTTGCTTAAATTCGCGTTTATTTATTACATTTATTTATTCATTCAGGTTTTTTCTTTCCATTTAAATTTCGTTTTTATTTTTTAAATTTTGTTTTATTGTAATTAAAGTTTTTCTTTTTAAAGATCCATTTTTGCCTGATTTCTTCATTGATTTTGTTTTTATTGCAGCATCCGATTTTTTCGCTTCATTTTTGGTGATTTTTTAAAAACTGTTATTTTTTCATTCGTCTTTCATTGTTAACGCCCTGTTTTATTACCTTGGTTCGGATGTCCCTCTTGTTTCTTTTTTTCTTTCTCCTCGCTTCCATTGAAAGGAATTTTAAATTAAGCTGGAGTCCATTTTTTTTGGTGTGCCATCGTTTTTAAATTCGTCCTTTTTTTGGTACAGGTTTCTTTTTTTTACTACCGTTGTTGTGGGTGTTGTTGTTGTTATTATTTTCATTTCGGTTGTTGTAGCTTGCAATTTAATGAAGTCCGATGCATCGTTTTCACTTCGAAAAATTAACACAAGAATTTCTATAATTTTCCTTGTTAGTGTATCAAATTTACGAGTAGAATATTTTTTGTACTATAGACATTATTTTGCTTCACATCCAAGCTTCGGTGTTGAGTTAAGTTTTGATATTTTTAAATGAAAGGGAAAATTAAAACAGATTTGAAATATTTTGTTTACTTAAACTTAGAAAATGTGTTATAATTCAATATCTCCATACATTTTCGCTGAATCATCATCAAACATCAATTAAAAAAGACAAAAAAAAAAAACATCCTGCCGGTTAAAAAATTTGTCATTTTCATTGAAATTAATGAAATGAATTAATTAATGAATTAAACTTAATCTTATTATGAACTCAACCTTATTTGAATCAAAAGAATTCTGTTTATATACAAAAATAATTATCATCATCATGATTTTTCTCTCATTCTCTTGTGATTATTATATTTACACAGTTTCTAAATATTTCATTGTTTCTACTTATTCGCTGTACTAACTTAAATGTCATTTGTAAAGAATAAAAAGCAGGATAAGGATAAAAAAGATTTCTGTAGGATAAACAAATATCTGAATTCTTGTGATTGAGTTGAATATTGAAAAATTTGTAGAAAACTATTGAAATCTCAATGAAAATGTTTGATCATTTAATCAGTTCTTTGATGTTGAATTACAATTAAATCAGACTTTAATTGGATTGTGGTCCTTGATAGGGATGAGATTGAATTTTTTTTTCTTTGCAACTTACCGAAAATCCGTCCCGCTCTGCAGCTGCAAATTGATGTCATCAGCAGGAATCCGTAAATAATTAAGCCGCGATGATTTTTGAATTCCGCCGAAATACGTAACGTCATCTTGAAGCCCCGTCGCCGTTGTTGTTGTTTAAATTGTTATTGTTTGAATGGTTGTTGTTGCTGATGTTGTCAAAATGAACGGACGGAGGTTGGCAGTTGACGAGTGGAGCCTCGTCTCGTCGTTCTTCTTCTTCTTCCGATGATGTTGCGGTTGGAATGCTGTATTTTCTGTTTTATTTTTCTTTTATTTTTGCTTAAACTTCGTATTTACGTAGGTTGCTTTTATTGTTTACTTTCTATTTGAACAACCACAAACACAGTCTTTTACAACATGTTTCATGCAACATGTTTCAACCAGTCAACATGTTTATAATCGTCTTAAGGAAAGAAAACATGCTGCTTCTTTTATAATATTTCAATGGTTCACATTGTTTATTTAACACATTCTGTTTATTTAACTTGCTTCGCATGTTGAGTTGAATGAAGTTTTCTCATGACTACGAACATGTTTCTGAAAGCAGAAGAAACAACATCATGAAACACAAAATTATTATTTACTAATATAATATAAAGAAATGTAATAAAATTATTTTTAATGTGTGAAGAATTAATAGAATCTTTCTACAGCTGAATGATATTAAGTTATGGTTTTTCTTTAATGAAATCTCAATAAAATTCATCCTTTATTTAAATCCAAAAAAAGTATTCTTCAAAACAGCAGGAAAAAAGGCGGTAATAAAAAACCGACTTCGATAGTAAAACTAAGAAAAACAACTTTAAAAGGGCGAACATTTGACTTGACTTCAGTAAAAGTGTTCAAAAACCAATCTAGCAGATCACCAGAAGTGAGCGGAGGGGGTGGAGAGGGGGTGGGGAGGGGAGGGGAGGTTAGGGCGGATGATGGAACAGAATGTGTTGAGCTTTAAACACGTTCCCTCCACAAGAAATCACCAGCACTTTAAGAGCATCGAGAGAACTCTTTTTTTACTTCTGTTGCTTTTTTAATTGCTTGAACTGCTTTCAGCTAAAGTTGACTTGAGCTGAACAGCAACGTTTTAAGCTGGCAACAACATTTCATTGTACTTTCCAACAGCAGCAACAACAACAGCCACAGCAACAACAACGGCCACAGCACCGAAGCGTAAACCTTCTGCAACAACGCATTGTAAACGCTGCTCAATTTTAAGCACCCGGAAACTTTGAGTGGCACCTTAAAAACCTTCCTCTTTCCGAAAATAAGAGAAAGAAAAATAAAACAGATGAGAAAGAAAAACAAAACCTTCAAAAGATGAGTGGAAAAGCCTCCTCAAAAGTAACACCTTCAGAGGAAACAACAACAACAACAACAACAACTACAAACAAAGCAGGATTCGAAGGAGCAGAGGGAGGGAGAGGAGGGGAACCTAAGAAGCCTAAATAGCGGAAGGATCCGAAGAAGCTGAAAGAAGCGGAGGAGAGAAGAGAGACATGAGAGGAAGGAAGAAAATTCAGCCCATCAACGAAAGCATATTGAAAGACTCTCCAAAGGATTAAATAAGTACATTGAAGTAGTTGAATTAAAGAGTAACTCAATACGTCGAGGAATGAATGAACAACTGAATGATTAACGGATTGCATGGACAGAGAAACAAATAACGTGAATGACTCCTTGAGTGACTACTTAAGTGATTATTTAACTACTTTTTAGTTTATAATAAATGCTCAAAAGACTCCCAGAGGATCCTTTAAAAGACACCTTAAATAACTGCTTAACAACTACTTAACTGACTGCTTGACTGCTTGAGTGACTCCTTGAGTGACACTTTTAATGATTCATTAAGTGATTGAAAGTGACTTATGGTAAAAGTCACCAAAAGAAATTGGAAATCATTTCAAGTCCAACTTTTTTGTCATAGCGCTTTAAATTTTGTTGTTTTTTGTTGGTGTTTAATTTTTTGGCTGTTGTGTGTGTTTGTGTATTTTGTGTAGATGAGAGCAGCGCTGTTTTAGATTTATTCTATTCTTTGAACGCGTTGTCTTCTCTGCGTTTCCGTTTGTTGGCTCAGGTGAACACGTTTTTCACACTGCTGCTTGAATTAAGTGAGAGAGAGAGAGTGAGAGAGAGAGAGAGAGAGAGAGAGAGAGAGAGAGAGAGAAAGAAGGACAGAAACAGCGAGCGGGTGCGATTGTATCGCTGAATGTTATGATGTTGTTTTTCGTTATGTGTTCGTTCTGTCGTTTGATCTTCCGTTATCTGAGGTACATCTAAACACGCACAGACACACACAAGCACTCGCAAAACACACACTCTTGTCTAAAAACCAACACATTTAAACATTCACACATTCATTCATTCACCCAATTGAATTGACTTCAGTTTTTTCTTTTTTCGCTGTTCAAACTTTCAAACATTTTCTGCCATAATCACGCACATAAACACACTCGCTCAAAGACATACACACACACAGAAATATACACTGCAGTTTGCACGCCCCTCTAAAACGCACTCACACACTCACATAATCATAGTATTTAAACAATTTCTCACTTTAGAAGCTGGTAGTAAAGAAAAATTGTTCAGCTGCTTCACCGCTATTTGTGTGTATGTGTGTGTGTGTGTATGTATGTGTATGTGTGTGTCTGTCTGTCTGTTTTTCTCTGTGTTTCTGTGTCCGTGTTCGTGTCACAAGCGTGTTGAACACGTTTTCAGTTGATTGCGTCTTGTTAATTGTTGCCGCTGTTGTTGCCGCTGTTGTTGTTGTTGTTGTTGTTGTTGTTGTTACTGTTTTCGTTGTTTCTCGTGTCAACATCCTGCAATATTTTTGTTGTTGTTGTTGTTTATTTTATAATCGCTTTAATTACATTTTTTGTTGTTGTTTTTTCTTAATTAAATTATCTGACTAGTAAGTTTCGAGCTGCGACGAAGTAAAGGATTGAAATTCGAACTATTTTTCCTATTTCCCTATTTTTTTGATAATATAGCGATAACTATTAATTAAAAGTTTTGAAATCTCAGCTCATAAGGAATTCAAAAGTAACGAAAGATAATAAGAATCTATTAAGTGTAGGAAAATAAATTTTAAATGCAGAAAAATGTAAGAAAAGAAGTGAGTGAAGAAAGGGAAAAAAGTGCGGATGGTAAAATAGATTTTCCGGAACTGAAAAGAATCTTTTTACAGCAACAACGCAGCCTAAAAAAATGTCGCGAAGATGGAGGAAGAAGAAGAACAAAATTTAACATGAAAATTAATGACGAAGAATGCTACTGACCGATTTGACGAGGAAGATGACACCAGCAACAACAAAAACAACAACCAGGAACAACTGACAACAAACAAAAACAAAATCCAAGAATCGCTTGTAAGAGTCTTAGGATAAACTAGAAAATAAAAAATGCAACAAAAACAACAGCTACAACTAGTTTCCGTTACAGACAAAGACAGCAACATCGAGCAGCGACATTTTTGCAAAACAAGCAGAAAAACTTTTAAAGCAACTAAAAACAAAGAATTCTTAAATTCGAAAAAACAAGAACAACCCTTAAAAAAATAGAAAAAAATAAAAAAAAAAATAAAAAGAAAAATATTGAGAAGAAAGAAAGAGAAGAGAGAGTACATGAAAATATAAATGAGCAGATACGACAAGAAATACTCAACATATTTTATTATAGAAAGAATTTCTAAGGATTTCCTGTAAAATCTGAATTTCTAAAAGAAAGAAAAACGAAAAAAAACCCAACAACGAAGAACCGAAGAAAGTTAAATGTAAGAAAATGCAATAAAATGAAACTAAATGATGAGAGGAAAGAAGAAGAAGAAGAAGGGTATGGATAAGCAAGTAGATGAAAAACCACTTCGACGCAGACGAAGGCGACGAAAGCGAATGAAAGCGAGAAGAAAGGATGAACGGAAGGAAGTAGAATGCAATAAAATAGTGAAAAAAGCGTGAAAGGATCTTGAAGCAGCAGCAGCAGCAACACAGCAACAACAACAGCGACAGCAGCTGCAACTTGATGTGGTTAAGAGAAGAAGAAAAACCTCACCATTTATTCTCCGTTGGAAATCCTAGAAGAAAGGTAAAGAGTCGAAAGAGAGGGCAAGAAAGAAGGAGGGGATAAGGAGGAGCCACCGACTCATCTCCTTGTTGCTGTTGCTGTTGATTATTATGACGCTTGCAACAAAAACAAGTGCCAGCAATTATTGTTATTATTATCATTATTGTAGTGGTTGTTGTTGTGATGGTTATGGTTATTGTGGTTATTGTTTGTTTACAACAGCAACAGCAACAACAACAACAAACGCCCGCCAGCCCACTCACCGCCGCCGTCTTGCCACTTGTAGTGAATGCCGCATGATGTAGTAGCAGTTGCTGTTGATATCGAAAATTATAACAAAATAAACAAAAAATGGAATTTAAAATGAAAACGAAATACAAGAGAAGAACAACAAATAAATCTACAGATATACGATATACATACAGAATTATATGAATGCATTTATACAAGTACATATAATAATATTGTGAAGCATCTATTATGCTCCACACGCTTCACTAATAGTATCCAGCAATGATACAAGAGCAACTGCTGCTGTTGCTGCTGTTGCTGCTGCTGCAGTATTAGCAACAATAACGAGCAACAACAACCAACACGATAACAAAAACAACAGGACGAAAACTACAAGCATTCGGTTGGTTTTTGTCTGCATCACGTACAACATTTATTTGTTTGAAATTTCGTTACAAGTGTGTGAGCAGCATACAACTAAAAAGCAAGAGAAGAAGTGCGAGTGTGTGTGTGTTTAAGTGTCTGTTAGTAGCGCTAGAGTGTCCTTTTCCAAGAGTATTTGTTCCACGACGTCTCAGCCATGCCCCCCCCCCCCTCCCCCTGCGTCTGCCCCTCGCAAACACTACGCCCCTCTCAAGCATTCAGCTCACATTCTTGAACAATATTTCATCTTCTTTTAAATGTTTTTCTAGTTTGTTTTGTTTTCTATATTTTTTTATGCCTGCAGAGGAGCTGAAACAATGCACTCTTTTAAGCTGCTTCGCGTAAAAAAGTAAAAAAAAATTAAGAAAAACTGTGAAAAGATCCATATTCGAAAAATGTAATAATAACAAAGATTCTTCTTTGTTGTTGTTGTACATATTGAAAATACTTAATTGTCGTTTTTCACAAAATCTATAGACTTTTATCGATGTCTTTCTTTATTTTAATTGTTTAATTTTGATTATATTGTATGAGGTTCTTCCAGGGTTTGGAGGGAACTGAAATTTGTTTCTTCATCTTTTAGGTTTTCTAGATTTTTAGGTATTTCTTCCCAAAAATCTGAAGAAGATTTGATTAATACCTTTAAAATCTTTAATTAATAAGAATTTCAAACCATGTGAAGTTGATTTTTCTATCCCATTAATTTAACATTCCCACGATTAATTGATACTTAATGAATACCCGTATTTTTAATTATGTTTTATTAACATCCTTGAATTGTAATTTGATGTGAATTATAATAAAACAATACGAACTTTTCAACTCAATTGCAATGAAGAACTCAGTTCTTTTTATTTCAATATTTGGACTAATAAAAGTGAACAAGTTTCGAAGTAATGGGCTAGTAAATATCACGCCAACGAAGACCTTTTTTTATCTTTTCTCTTTTTCCTTAACCAACCACTCATCATACGAAGCAATCGTAGTGAAAAATGCTGACCCACTGCTTTAAATGGTCAACATTAACAACCGTTTAGACAAAAAAGGAAGCCGAAAATTTGGGTGGGAGTCGAAAATTATATGTTTTCATGTGCGGAGGAGAATCAAAACGCAAGCAGGTTGAATTGGGTCAGAATGTATAAAAATACAATAATACACAACCACAGCCATGAAAGGAGGTAAAAAACCGAGCAACAACAACAAACACATGCAAACAGGCACAAAACAGAAGCTAAACAACTAAAGTAGAGGTCACGAGGTTAAAAAAACCGCCCAAAGCTATAAAAAGCGGTTTTTACTGGCGAGAAAAAATAGTGTTGAGTGGCTAAAATAAAATTAGGATGTGCAAAGTTGAAAAACCGAGCCGCAGAAAGAATCAGCACAAAACGTGGACGGAGCTGGACAAGCAATTTAAGAGCCCAGCCAAAAGCAGTCCAAAAACGGAAGCTTAGCGGAGTGCATCAGGGCGCCTCCATGGAGTGGGCGATAAACTTGGTTAAGGTCATTCGAATGCGAAGAGCAGCTACAACATGGCCAAAACGGGGAGCGAACAAGTGGACCCCGCAGCAGGGCAGACAGGCGCGGAACCGGAGGCTTGGAGAGAATTTAAAACGTCGAATTGAAGTGAGTCCGAGAGGAGAGGCGATCTGTTGTGTTCTTCTTTGTCGGGTCACGTACTTAAATAGGATCCTACTTAGTTTTAGTTGGGTGCTGAAACCGCGATTCCGAATCGAGTTGAGTGAATGAATTCGCTCCGATGAGTGTAAAATAGAACGAATGATTTTGAGAGGCGGTGTGAACGAGACATGAGATGAGTATGAAAGAGAAGAGGTTATTTTGAAGCACCTTTTTTGTTGATTAAATTCCACTGCTAATTCCATGAAAAAAAAATATCACACAAACACTGAATTTCACTTTCATCGTGATCTATACACGGTTCCCCGAAAATGCTTCCTTTTAATTTTTATATTAATTCAATTAATTCTTTACATTAATTCTAATCTTTTTTTCTTTGATTTAATTTTAATTTTTTTTTGCTTCCTTTTTTCTTTAACTCGTCTGACAGGTGTTTTTTTTTTTTTATTTACTTGTTATTTCTTTCACTTGTCAGCAACACTGCAATTTGAATCCTTTACCGTTAACGTGTCTCGCATTCGCGCGCGCAACACATCCTGACGGGCGCACTAACAACACGAAACTGATTTTCCTTCGTTTTTCCGCAAGTGGATTTCGTTTTTCATTCGTTTCGACGACAGTTCAGTGATTGAAGAATGTTTTCCAACAACGGAGGGATTCAAAAAGAAATGAACTGTTAATAGAACGCCGTGGATTTGGACATAGCCTAGGAATTTCGCTTGGGGCTAATAGAACGCAGAGGAATTGAAATGACAGCTACGTTTGCCAAAGATTTTTGTGAATGAAAAAGCGAATTCCAATTGATATCCTTTAAGCCGGAAAACGAAGAAGTGTTTCAATACCATGCTATCTAGAAGAGGTCTCTGAAACATAGTGGAATTGGAAGCAGAGAGGCGAGAGATGCGAGATCTGAGAGCTGAGAGAGTAAGCAGTGAGCGCGAGAGAGCAGGTCGATTCGGAGTCATTTATTCACCTCGCCAACACCGAAGAGAGTTGATGTGTTCAGTGCTCTCGGGGGGAACGAAGTGGAATTGAAGAACCGCTGTGGAAGTGAAATTTTACAGACATGCTTTTAAAAAGAGTACCCTGACAGGTTCGTTTTATGAGGAGATGATGGGGGAGTACAGTCCGTACTTTTTACTGTACGAGGAGTTAACATTTTTCGAAGACTCCGCACTCGGGGAAATGTTTGGAAATCATCCATATTTTGCGAAAGTGGAGAACTGAATTAGGTCACAGTGATTTATGTCTCCAGAATACTTCCTAAAAATCATACGAGCAACGATGGGTAAAGATTTAGTAGACTATATCAAGGAATGTCGATTTAAACTCAATAAAAGTTGAGTCTCCATGCGAACATTTCAAACCCTATCCGATTAAATTTGTATCCAGATCAATTAAGATAGTCCACCCTTCCAATTGAAATGTCTAATAAGATTCCGATCTGATCCAGAATCGGATGCAGCTTAAGCATATCTTCTTTTCCAATCTCATCTACTATAAATTAATCGTCTCTAGTCTTTGTTTCGAAATACAAGAATAAAGAAGAAAAAAAGTACACGTATAATCAACGAAATCAAAAAGATTAAAATTCAAAATGCAAAAAAAAAAACCTACCCTAGTCTGTAGTCCGCTATATAAACGGTAACAAATAATATACTTTTCCGGATCAAGTGAGTGCGAATTATTTAACTCACTTGAATCCCAGAAAAGTGACGTCATTCTTTGCTCCATTGAAATACGATGCAAAAATGTAGCATGTTGTCAACAGTGCTGTTGTAATAACCGCTGTAATTGTTGTTGTTGTTATTATTGTTGTCAACCACCCCTTAACTAATCAGTTAAAGTCTGAAATCGAGGGCATGCAATTCAACGAAACCAAAACTAATTCGAAATAATTGCAAAGAATAAAAAATGAGAGATGAACAAAAGCAATAAAATTACGACAGACGCGCACCCGAATGATGTCACTAAATGAGCTAACGAACAGGGTAAATGAGAGTAGCTAAGGGACCAGTGATGGAGGAGGGTGGAAGGAGTGAAGAAGGGACGGGGATCGAGAGTTAAAGTAGCCCCGAGGAGAGTTAAAAGGGTCGAATGAAGTCAAAGAGACGAGAACTGAAGATGAGCACAACGAAATGTTAACCAAAATTGAAGGGCGAACAAGAACAACAAAAACAGGGGCAGCAGAAATAACAATAACAACAACAACAACAGAGGAAAGTCCTCACAAACTAAGGGTGAATAATATTGTAGTAAGGCATCAGGTACTGAATAGAGAAGGAGAGGAATACAAGGAAGAAGGACAGCTTATCGATGCACTTGCAAATGTGTTCACTTTGATGCATGAATGCAGAAATTTTAGAGGGAACTCTTTTGTGGTGAGTTAAGCGAATTAAGTGATTGATTGCAAAGATACAAACAAAAAAAAAATAATGAGATATGGTATGCGTGTGAGAGGGGAGAGAGAGAGAAAGAGAGAGAGAGAGAAAGAGAGAGAGAGAGAGACACATACAGATGGTGATATTGAGACCACAATTTCACTGTTATTGAAAATTCGCGGGTCATTCTTTTGTCTCGCATTCAAAGGAGTCTGCTTTTAACAGGACATCTTCTCTGTTCACAGAGTGCATCATCTTTTTTTGATTCTGAGTCCGTTTTAAATTCTAAGGACATCTTTAAAGTTAATAAATATCTTAAAACGCGTTCGCCAACAACGTGCTGAATGCTAAAAATCTTCTGTAAAAATTAGACAAGCTATTTTTTAAACTTCACTTTTACTCTTCTTTAGCTTTCTCTCTCGCTCTCTCTCTCTCTTTTCTTTTGTTTTGTTTTCAATTTTTCGGATCAACAATAGTAAAAAGCATTGCCAATGGCAGCTGACAGTGATTTATTGTTGCACAGCGATGATATGCTGGCTGCGTGTTGCTGTGAAAGCTGAAAGCTGCATTCGAAATCCGCCATAAAAACAGCCGCACTCAAAAGCAACGCATCAGGATCGTTCGAGGGGGAAATTCCAAGCGGACGGGAGGGGGGGTGCTCTCGGTGCAGTCGGTGTAGTGAAAGAAATGAAAAAGAAAGCGCAGAGGATGAAAGTAGAGCAACTCGCGTTTCGGGTAGTAGAACAACAACAAAAACAAGCACGGTTTGAATGCCGCTCAAAAACCGTGTCTACAGAGTGTCGCCAGTGACAATAGCAACAATAACAATATAACAACAACAACAATATAAGAACAACAACAATATAAGAGCAACAACAATCTTTGCACTGCATTAAATTTTTCTGACTTTAAAATCTTTCGTAGTTCTTTCTTTGTACAAAATCTATTCTTCAATTCTTTGTTCCGAATTCGAGCTACAAATGATTTTGCTGCATTCGTTCGATCATTGAAATTTCCTTTTTTTTGCCTCGCAAATACTCTTTGAGGTTATGTTATGCGGAACATTTATTCAGAAACAGTTGTAATGAATTTTAATGCCAATCGAGGAAATCACAAAAAAAGTAAACTGGGGTGTTTATTTAGCTGCCAGACGCAGCAGCAGCAGGATGTTAAGAGCTTGCAGCAGGCGGCGTCCAGCAGCGGCGATGAATGAAACTCCTGCCAGAAGCAATCGCAAAAAATCTGTTGCAATCATCAAAAATATGTCGCTAAAATTTGAGAGGGTCTGATGAATCAGGAGGGGGTTGCATCCTCAGCGAGGGGAGGAGGGTGGGTGAAGAGGCCTGCCAGAGGTATGAAGTGCCTGTGCATCTGCTAATGAAGTTTATGAAGAAAATTCAGTTAATTTTTACGCAACAGTTTTTGATTCAGAAATTTCATTGTACTAAAAGGAAAAAAACAATAACAACAACAACAACCACGGAAGGATTTCCCTCATTTCAAGCAGGAAGGCTTTTGTTACCGTTTAGATTATTTATTTATAAACATTGCATATTTTGTTCTACTGTAGTTGAAAATAACAAAATTATTCACTTTAGTTATTTATATTTTTAGAGAGTATTCAATGAAAAATTTAACTATGTTGAATTTGAATCTAAATTGTATGAAAAAGAAAGTGAAATTTAAATAAATGTAGAAATAGAAATACAGCAAACTATAAAAAGATCGAAATTTCAATGTTCATGCAACAATCAAAAAATTGCTAATGAAAAAACAATGAAAAAAGGAAAACCATGAAAAAATCATTCGTTTTTTTTAAGGAGAAAAGGAATTAAAAACGCTGTCAAACATTTAACTAGAATTTCATTGGGGTTGACCAACACACAGACCCACCCCTGGAACAGCGCACCGCAGGACGGCGATAACAACAACAACAACAACGACAACTACAACCCAAAATGGGATAAAGTGATAATTGTACGTGATTTAAAGGACGTTCCAAATGTGTCCGCTGTGACATTTGTACGAATGCGATCATGTGACGTCTGTTATTCCACTGTAAATGTGATAAAACATTTGCACGTGTGTGTGTGTGTGTTTGTGTGCAATCACATTATAGTGCCAATGAATAATGATGATGAAAGCCAATTTAAATGCCAGATGGAAGGCAGCAGCATCCGCAGTCGCAGCCACATCAGGAGCTGCTGCATCCTTCTCTCTCCCTCTCTCACAAGCTTTGATTTTCGTTTCTTCTTTTCACTTCATTACTTCGACGGTGGTGCCAGTGATTTTATTGAATGGAAGGAAAGAAGCTGGTGTAATAAGTGTTTATTTGTTGTTGTTGTTGTAACTTTTTTTACTACTTTCACGTTAAGTGCTCAAGCTGTGTAGAAGCGGATTTGAGCAGCATTTTCGGCAGGATTACGAGCTGCATGAGAGTGAACACGAGCGCCCGTTGACTGGGCTGCATTTGCATTGATTTCAATTAAGATTTTCCAGAACCAGATTTAGACGTTTTATTATTTTGTCTGAATGGATGTTGTTTTTCATTGAACGTGAGTACAAAGCACGTGGCTGATCTCTTTCTGTGATGTGATATGTTAGAAAAGGCTGTCAAAATTATTGAAATGTCCCTAGTATTGCAACAGATGTCAAGCAGATGAGGGGAGGGATCATTAAAAATGTTATTGTGCGAGATGTCCTTGAGCATTAATTAGCAAGTTTAGTGGAAGCTTTGTTGAGAGTAAAACAAGTGAGAACACACACGAACACACTCAAATCACAGTCACTTTGCAAAGAAGTGTCCTGTTGAACTATAAAATAGTAAATCTGCCACGACCTCTACCACACTCGTCCCCCTCCCTTCACTCCACCACTGCTACTTAAACTACTACTCCGCGTTCAGCTCACTACTAATCCGAAGTCATTTTATTTTATTAACTCTTCTCTGAGCTGCTGCCCGACTCATGCAGGCGTTCGTATCCACTGTGTCCATAGTTACTAAATGTGTGTATGTGTGTGTGTGTGTGCGTGTGTGTGTGTGCCTTTGAGTAGCCTGCGGCTATTAGCGAAATGTGCATCAATTAGTGTTGCTGTTGCTGTTGCTGTAATTGTTCTTGTTGCCAGTGGTTGACGTTGTTGTTGTTCATGTTGTTGCAACAGTGTTCGTGTAGCAACTTGTATGTGGCCAAAGCATGTGCTGCGGCTGAGTGTGGTGCATGTTGTCGGCTCTCTTTTTATGAGCGCAAATGTTTATGTTTAATAATTTAATTGCTCGGTGTTTTGCGCACAAAAGTGTAGAATGTAGAGTCAAATAGCAACACAGCACCGTGTGCATGTTTATGTTGGCAACATGCAGATAGGATCCAAAGGATTACCAAAAGACGAAGTGCGGCGCTGAGATTAGAAATAATTAGCAAAGAGGAAGAGTAAAAGTTGAGAGTAAAGAGTGCAGAGGGAAGAATGAAGAGTGTATAGTAATGATTAAAAATGAGTGAGCAGCATGGAAGAAAAGGAAAGCACAAAAAATAAAAATTAGCAAACTCTAAGAGTTAGAATTTAAAACTCTTTGCACAAAAAAGTAGATTGCTTGTTCAATCTCTGAAATTTGCTTCCGAAAAACGAGAGATTGTTTTCAGATTTCATTAACTATTAAATTTAATAATAATCGCATTCATCTAACATCAAATCGAACTCAAGGCATAGAACTCTACTCTTTTCTCTCTACTCTCTACTCTTCACTCTCCACTCTTCACTCTCTACGCGACTCTAACTCTACTCTACTCTACATACTCCTCAGTATTTATTTTGTATCCTGCATCCTGCTGTTTCGCGTAAGGGTTTGAAGTCACGTCATGTCATTAAAGTGCAGTAAAACTTAACGAATCAGTTTCATTCACTTCACAAGAACGTCGTCGGATTCCGTCCGAGTACGAAAGGCGTCCCTCGATGCCTCCGTGTGCTAATGTGTTAGTTTACCTCGGATACTCAGTATGTGCTAAGTTCCTTTGAGGTGTGAGGATGGATGAGGGAAGGAGGATTAAAGTAGGAAGATCCTGTAATCTGTTTGCGTGTGTTACGTGACGAACTCACGAAACTGGCAAACAACACAAAATGTATTCGAAACGAACGTGAGTTTTCATGGTTGTTGATTATTAAATAAATTGCTTCTTTTATTGCTGCTGTAATCATTTGTAGTATTTAAATACTTCGACTATCTAACAGAGTTCCTGTCTGTTGCAGGAATCAAAGTGTTACTCTGACATGTGAGAGGCGTAGAAGTGCAGAATGATCTTAAAGGGAGCGACAGAGGGACAGAAAGTGTGGGAGAGAGTGAGAGATACCCTTCTAAAGAGTATCTTTTTGGATGCTTTTTTGATCTATGACATCAATTTAATAGAGTAATTACTCGTATTTAGTAAAGGAATGAATTTTAAAGCCGGCAGACGACTTTTTTCGAACCGTTCTTTTAAATTATTTTCTTTTCAGGAGCAAAATACGACTTCTAAAACTTTGCAAATTACATTTTAATTACCACAAACAGCCTGAACACAAAAACACAAACATAGACACAGACACATTCACACACACACACATACACATACACACTTTTATATTTTCAAGTGTATTTCCAGTGTATTTTAAGTGGATTTCAAGAGTTTTACAAGCGGCATAAAATGACACTTGATTCTCGCAGAGCCCCCTTCTGCCACCGCCCCTTACCACCCTCTCCGCTCCTCACAATCCACTCATTTTCATGGATGAATCGGAGAGTGTGTTCAGTAAAGTGTTGGGGCGGCTTCGCGACGAAGCCAAAGTAATTAATTTTTCAATAAACTTTTGCAAAATTTACTGTAAACGTCGGTTGAGGAAGCAGAAGCGGAGTGCGAAGATGATGAAAAAAAGTGGCGTATCTGAACAGCGGCGCGCGTTAATTATGCCGACCTCAAGTGACGTATCATGGAACGATGTGGTTATTATTGTGGTTGTTGTTGTGGTTGTTGTTGTTGTAATTGTTGTTGTTGTTGTGAGTGAGAAGAGGAGGATGCGTAAAAAAGGTCCTTAACATAAAATATACAGACTCCAGGAAAAACAGGATCCTCCTTCAGATGTGGAAAAAATTAAAGCATCGAAAGCAGCAGGATTTCGTTAAAGCTTCAGAGTGATTTTCGTACGAATATATTAGATAAGTAGTTATGTACAGTTATATACAATATATAAGTACGTATGAATATATATATATTTATATATTTTATCTTCCAATTTATTTTATATTGATTAAAGAACATCTTCATCTCTGTTCTGAAAATTAGTTTCTATGACTTCTACTTAATCTATCTTCAATTCAAAACTTAAACGAACTTAAAGACCCTTCTTTATTGAAGTAAGACCTTCAAAGTTATCATCTTCCGGGCAAAATAATCATCTTTAGTTTTTAACGGAGAAGCAGAATATTTGGCAAAATATTCAATTTACTCGTTCCGCTCATTTTAAGCATCAAGCAATCCCACTCAACGCAGTATATGATGCCTCTGAGCGTTTCTCCATCCTGTCCCCGCATTGCGCTCCTTTCAGTGAGATTCTGATAACTGAAAGAGGAGGAGGAGGAAGAAGAAGAAACAGAGGATGTTCTATTGTTACAACGCTGAGCATATTTCGGTCACAAAAATGTACCATGAGTTGGAATATCTTTAGTTTTAAGCCGATTTATATTAGCTTTGAATGGGCACAACCCTCCCCCCGGGACTCCCGCATTAATAATTGAGCTTTGACTTCGCTTTGACTCCGCTTTGCGACTTGCGAACGCCTCTCGAAGCACTGATTTGATTTGCGCTCTACTTCCGCTTGCGAGATGCCGAAGTGACTCTGCCAAGCGTACAGGACACGCGCCTCAAGCTCCCTGCGCTGTACACGCTCCATGCAATTACAACTTCTGCTGGTGGCAGCCGTGCACGACAGCTGATGAACCTTAACTGCTTTTAGAGGAAGCTCGAGAGTTGTTAACTCGTCTGGAACGTTCTCGGGAAGACGTTCTTTGCTACCGTTTTTGAGGTGGGCGGATGGGGGTGGCTGGCGCCACTGGCCCGGGGCACATGTTTCCGGGTTTTCAATATTCTCCCTTCTCAATGAATTGAAGGTGAAGAGTGGCGTTTAAAACAGTTTTTCAATGATGATGATACAATTTTTTAATTTATGATTTGAAGGATGTTGTCTCTGTTCTTGTTTTTAATTACTGTGAGGATATTCATATGTAGAAATAAACAAAAGTATATCAACAGACAGTCTTTTAAGTGATAAGAGTAACTTTCAATCAGCAACAGTTGCCAATGCAAATGCAAAGCCAAAGTGAATACAATTAAATCCATTAATCAATGAAAAGCATTCCTTTTAATGGAAATCAATTGCGAAGGTGGAAAGAATGAACAACAACAACAGTAACAAAAAAAGAGCAACGTCAACAGTGAAAACAGAAAGGATAACCAGCCAAAGAATCTGTGTGGCAAGGATGATGATGATGAAGACGATGATAAATATGATGATAGTAATGATGATGATGATGATGATGATAACGATAATGTGATGATGGTAACACGAAGCAACGTTGTATGCAGAAGTGTTAAAAAAACTGAAGAAAGATACGCAATAAAAGCACAGATATACACACACGCACACATAAACATCAAAGTGCTTGTAAACAATCCTCAACAAGGAAACAATATAAAAATAACTAAAAATGTTGCATTTAAATCAATTTAAAAACATGGAAAGAAAACAAGGAACGCAAACTCAGACTCAGTTACACACCGAAATGGAGAACAGAAAATGCGTGAGTGTGTGTGCCTCAGATTCACACATCAGATTACCATCGACACTCGTGTATCATTTTATAAGGCTCCCCCTCAAGGCGATTAAAATCCTGATCTTTTATCTCCATTCATTCTTTGTCTTTGAATAATATTGGACTTTCTTATACGTTTTTCGTTTTTCTTCCTTTCAACTTCTTTCTTTGTTCTATTTTCACTTTTAAACCAACGCAAACTCAAGTTTTATATCCGTTTCGTTTCATTGATGGAACAGACGTTGATTTCAGTTGATGCGTCCTTTGGAGCTAACACTTGACTCGCGAGCATCATCATCATCTTCCTGTAGCGAGCTAGAAGCTTAACGTCGAACATGTGTGTGTGTGTGTGTGTGTGGTAGAATAAAACCACTAATACGCTTACGCAGAACTTTCGCTGAGCTTAAAAGTAGCCCGAATCTCAACCGTGACCCGGAATCCGAACCCCAGCCTCCTCAATCACTTCACTTTCTCCCGTTCAAAGCGAGAGCAATGAACAAAATTGCGTCAAGTCAACATTGAAGATGCAGCGTTTGTTATTTGAACGACTTCATTTGTACATATACACATACACTACCGGCCAAAAGTTTCGAAGCACCACTCCTGTTCATAGAAAATCGTGTGGCATTTCTTTAGTATTGTATAAATTTTGATTTTTTCTTTTTTAATAGGATGGTTATAAAGTGATAACTGTAATATGGAACCCAAAACGGGTTTACGGCGTTCATTGTTTAATTGCATGCTCAAACAATGCACTAAGTCAAGAAATTGGATTTTTTTGTTTATTGCACTTGCCATACAAAATCGAGAAAAAGGGTTATAAAAACCTCTTTCAGGTACTCAGGGTAATTTTTTTTTATGGGGTAATTATGAATAATTATTACCATCCATTTTTTACCCTGGGTCAAGTATAAAAGGCTGACCTAGAATATTGACACCATTCTTTGTTCCTCAAGATTCAAACTGACCAAACGTTAAAAAAACCGAAGTCATGCCAAAAAATAAGATTGATATAAGATCTGCAGTGATTACTCTTCATAAGGAAGGCAATTCCGAGCGAAATTTTGCAATAGAGCAAAAATTAAAAATTTCGACGAGTTTTGTGCATCGCACCATACAAATATACAAGGATTATTGAACTCTTGAGGTCCTTCCGCGGTCCGAAAGGCCAAGATCGACAAGAAATCGTGAAGATAGAGCAATGAAAATATCAAGCAGACGGAACAGAAGAAAAACGGCTCCAGAAATAGAAGCCGAGATGGATTACAGTCGATCAAACCCGGTGTCATTAACAACTGTAATAAGGCGGCTAGAGATGCTGGTCTTTGTGGAAGGATTGCTAAAGAAAAACCCTTACTTCGAACACGAAATAAAAAGAGAACACTTCAATGGACTCTAACCTATAAGGAATGAACCGAAGAGGACTTAAAAAATGTTCTTTGGAACGACGAATTAAAGTTCGAGTTGTTTGGTTCCCATTAAAGAATTTTCGTCAAACGTAGTGCCCAAGAGAACATGCTGCCGGAGTGTGTAATCCCAACAGTGAAGCACGGCGGCGGTTCCGTTATGGTCTGGGGATGCTTCTCAAGCAGTGGAGTAGGCGATTTAATTCGAATCGATGGAATTATGCGAAAGGAAGAGTATAGAAAGATACTGCAGCACAATGCAATACCATCAGGCGTACGATTGATCGGCGAAGGTTTCGTGATGCAACAAGATAACGATCCCAAACACAGTTCCAAATTGTGCAGAGGCTATTTAGAGAACAAACAAACATCTGGAATATTAACAAATATGATTTGGCCTGCCCAGCCACCCGATATGAATCCAATAGTGCTTCTATAGGATGAGCTGGACGGAAAGGTGCAAGAAAAAGCGACTACGTCGAAAGAGGAAAAGTAAAATGCATTGTTGGAATCATGGAACAATATACAACAGGAAACCATAAAGAAATTAATCGCCAGAATACCAAGACTTGTAGCAAAAGTTATTTAGTGCAAAGGGGGATTTTTTGATGAAAAATCAGTTTAGACGTTTTAGTAAAAATTTGGATAATAAAAATTATTCTAAAATATAATTTTAATGTAATCTGAAAGGAAATATAATAAACTTTAAAATTTACAATTAAACTTTTTATTTTTAAAAGCTTTGGATAACTATTGTTAAGATTTGTGGAAATTTCAAGGGTGCTTCGAAACTTTTGGCCGGTAGTGTATATGTGTGTATGTGTGCGTGCGTGTGTATTTGTTTTAACATTTGTTGCTTCCTTTGTTAGCAACTCTTCGTTTGTTGTTGTTGTTCCTTGCTTCCTTTGTTGCTTTCGTTTTGACATCTAACTTGGAACGCAATAAAATTTATTTTTATGATTTTTCCGCCATTTTTGGATACACACACACTTGCGGCAGATGTCTGTAGATGTGTGTCTGTATGGATCTGTGTTTATGTTTTATAACTGGGCTAGTATTGTGATGGGGTGTGTCTTATCTGTGGTTGTATTTGCCTTAAATGCAAGTCAAGAATTTAAAACAATTTTTATACGATTTTATGTAACAAAGTATTTGGTAACAAAAACAACAACAACACTACCAACAACACAAAGCTTTTTGTTGGGAGACTTTTAAATTTCCCCAAGTGCACAAAAGACAAAAATATAATATAAACAAAGCGTACAACAACTATTTCGAAATTGCTTTGCTTTCGTCCTTCTTCCTCTGTATCTAACTCTCTCTCTCTCTCTCTCTCTCTCTTTCTCCCTCTCGCTCTCTCTCTCTGTCTGTTCTCAAGAGCAAAATAAAACAACAACCATGTGTTTTCGGTGGGTTGTTTCTGTATGTGGCTGTGATACGGTTGAGATTTTAAAGTCATAAAATTAGCAACAAATCAGTTCCATTCTAATAAAAGTCAACGGAGGTATTTTAAAGCATCTGCATTTAATTTCTTTCCTTCTTCTTCTTCTTCTTCTTTGTTTCCAAAATCTCCTTCTACTTTTTCTACCGAAAGAGGTCCAGAGAAAATACTTTATTCAATACTTCAATCGTAAAAGCGAAATAAAAATGGTTCGATCAATCGGATGTTGACCACATTTTATATTCGAGTATATTTTGCGGTTCTGAATCCGAATTTAAAAGGTGTTTTAATATGCATCTAAAAGTTTTCTCACTAATCCCTTCAAAGCCGACATTCATTTAAAGTTTATATTTTGAACAGATTCTTGATGCTTGATTGATACGGCTCGTAGATTAACTTTTTTAGTTCGGAATTTTAAACATGATCCTTTTTTTCTAGAAACAATTCGAGCAGTAATCCTTGCATAATTAAAGCTACCATCGCCATGCTGCTGATGATCCTTGGGGGGGGGGGGGGGGGGGGGGGGTGGCGAGAGAGACTTCAATTATTATTTGCAGCCTGAGTGACGACGACCACAGCACGAACGTTTTTTCATTCGTTTTTGCTGATGTAAGTTCAAATGGCAGATTCGACTTAATTCATTGCGACAGATTATAAAAGAGAGACACGCCCAGTCTATTGACCACAACGGTGGGGAGGGGGGAAGGAGGAGCACTATGACAACAGTTCACAAAGCTTCAGTTCAATTCTAACAGTCGGCGAACGAGCGAATGTCAGCGACAGGAAGCTCAAGCAGCTTGCAACTAATTAGCGTTAATCAATGGAAGCCAGACGCTTCTGGTGGCCGGTGGCTATTGTTTACCTGGAATCAGGATGCAAACCGGAAACAGAAGCGGACGCACGAGCTGGTATCACTTCCGTGGAGTCGTCTTCATCTAAAATAGAGGCGACAGAAATCTCGGGGTACCAACAGCAGAAGCGGCAGATATTCAAAGGAGGTGGAAATGAAGTCGCCCCATCAGCAGGGCAGCCGGGAAGCGGGACAGCCAAACAGACAGGCGGATGTAAAAAGAACTCGAAACGAACTTCGACGAGCGACAACAAAATTATCAGTGAGCTGCTGATGCTGCTGCTAAACAAAATCTATTGACAGCAGTTTTATTTGTATTGTAATTTTTATTTTTTTTACGCTTTCAACGTAAACTAATTAAGTCAATTAATCTGGGAAGGGGTGGGTAGGAGGGGTGGGGTGGCTGGTGGCGGGTTCTTAATGGTGTCTTCGCCATTCGAACGGAAACTAAAAACTCAATCTAGAGACGCACTTCAAAACTTGTTTAGTCAAAGTTTCGATGAATGGAAAAGAAAAACAGCGAATCAGGATAAAAGCATAATAAAAGAAGAATAAAAAGGGAATAAAAACGGGAAGAGGAGGGAAAAAATAATTACGAAAGGCAGAATAAAAGCGTGCACAACATGAAGTCTTTATTAGGGAAACTTGTAATAAGACGGTAATGTGAAAAACCTGATTAACACTGAGAGAGAAAAAGAGAAAGAGAGAGAGAAAGAGAGAAAGAGAGAAAGAGAGAGAGAGGGAAGCACTTCAGAGTGTTCGAAGAGAGTAAGAGGCAGGAGGTGTGTGGTTTGCAAGAGAGAAGTCTTTATGGAAGTTTATACCAATATGTAGATATTTCTTCAGGTACGAATTTTATAAAGGATATTAAAGAGACGAAATTCTTTGCCTTCCTTGCGCTCTGTATAAGAAGTTTCCCCGAAAAGAATTTTTAAGGATTAATTTTCACATCTCATGCTTCGAAAATCATTCTTCTGTCACATCGGCGAATGTTTTTGCTGTGGTATTTATTTCACTCTATCTCTCAAGATGTCTCTCTCTATCTCTCTCTCTCTCTCTATCTCTCTCTCTCTCTCTCTCTCTCTCTCTGTCTCTCTCTCTCTCTTTGTTCCTTTATCTCTCTCTCCCTATCATTCTCTCGTTTGTAAGAATGAAAATTTAGCTTAATTTTCTTGAAGATTTCATTGTTTTATTATTAATGAAAGAACACGAGGGACGCGATGCAGCCAACGCATCACTCATACACGAACGCACACATAAACACGCGTCCTGTTGAATCCTGCTGCGCTGCGTCGTCTGTAGTCTCTGCTCAAAGTTTCAAAGCCGAAGCAATGCGAATGGAATCTTTTTTGTTGTTTAACGAAGTTTTTACAGCAGCACGTTTTTTGATGCACCATCATGTGAAAGGGAGGTGATGTAGGAGTAGAGAGGGGAGGGGCAGGGTGAAAAGAGTTACAGTGCTTGAGCTCGTACTCTTCTATTTTGCAACAGTCCGTGGAAATGGATGAAACTTAAACTTAAACCACATTTTCAGTAAAGACAACATATTAAGGACGGGTTGCAGTTGCAAGTGGAGGGGGGGGGGGGGGGGAGAGGGTGAGGGGTGGACAAGTGGCTGCAGTGAAAGAAAATAAATTATATTCAAAAATAACATGTGCAAAAAAAGAACTAAAAAATAATTTAAGTAATGAACAAATTGAATTTAAGTTTTCTGTTTTTTTAAATTTTTCGTTTGTATTTGATACTGTAATCAATCAAGAAAATTTAATTTAAAAGCTCGATTATTTAACTCAATAAATAAATGAATAAAAGTAAATTGCGGAAAAAAAGACGCTCCAAAAATGCTTCGCCAATTTAATTAGATGCGATATGAGCTGCAACTGTCTAAAAACTATTTTATTTAAAAAACCTTATCTAAAAAATATATCATGAATTATAAATACGAAGCATAGGAAAAACTACGGAAAGACAACATCTTCTGACAGATTCCGATGTTTTCATTTCTGTTGTACGAGCTCGCTAATAATTGCATTAAGAAACGTATAAATAAAGTTGCCAACAACTCCAGGGGCGAATCCGGGCCCGGACCCAGTTGGCAAAGCGTTCGAGCGCGTATGCGGCAAATAAAAAAAAAAAAGAATTAAAAAAAAAAATGATATTTTATGGTGTTTTGAAGAGAGTGTCAAGTCTTTTTGTGTGTGTCGAGAGTGTTCATTGTCGTTGTTGTTGTTGTTGTTTTCTCAACAGGGCACCTGAAACAATTGCGAGTATTTTTCCAAACATTATATTTATTTATATATTTCCATATTAATATCGTTCACTAGAGAAAAAGGACGAAAGGACCTGAAAGCGAGCCTGAACAAAATCCAGCCAGAAAACACTCACCAAAACTAGTTTTACAGGCCCTCCGGCGAACTTGAACCCATTTTAGAAATAATCAGTTTTACTGCAGATGAATTGCAGCAGACTTGTGGCTGAAGAAGAAGAAGAAGAAGACGACTGAGTGGAAGAAGAAGAAGAAGAAGAAGCTGCAGCAAACGGAATCCAGCTGGCATGAGTTCAGCGTTTGGCGCTCACAAGTATCAAAATTGGTGGGGAGGAGGGGGGTAAAAACACGAAATCAGTTGGCAGCTTGTCAATTTTAGATGCAACTCCAAAAACAAACAAACAACAACAACCAAGGAAACAACAACAAGCAAAAAATAAGTAGGTTACTAAAGTTAGTTTGATTATAGACAAAAAACGAAATTACATAAGATGTGACGATGTGAAACGAATCTGACAGTTATACGATGGTGAAGAGAAAGGGGGAGGCGGGATGGGGTTGAAATCTGTAGATAACAAATCTACTTTGTCTATATCTGTAGTTGTGAAAATATCTGTACCAATGAATTTTATACAATGATTTATTTATGTGTAAGATATTTTAAAAAAAATTCCAATCACAATCAATTAAGTATGCTATAAAAATGTTTAATTTTTTATAACGTAGTTTATTAATAATCATTATGAAATAAATTGTTGGGATTTCAAAACTATTGCGCATTTTTATTGATTTAATTTTAATTCTCTTTTATTACGTTTTTATTAATTCTCTTTTATTACGTTTTTATTAAAATTTAACTATTCTTTTCCAATATTTGCATGTTTAATAAAGTATTTATTGTTTTTTGTTCTTGTTTACTTGAAGCAAGCTTAAACAATTAAGCAAGCATCGCTTAAATTCTTAGAGGCAGATGTCAACCTCTCTTGGAGTGAAATTTATTCACTAACGAATGCCAACAACAACGCAGACGCAATTCACTTGAGCGCTCATTTCACATCCTTTGGTAAGAAAAAGCAGAATATTTCACTTGGATGCATTCGCGAAGTTGATGCGACCATCATGTGTGGGGAGGGGAGGGAGGAGGGTGGGTACGTGCTGCATTGAAGCGACGAAACTCGATGACGAACAGCGTTGATACTGTTGTGGATGTGACAAAGGAACTTAAGCATTATTGAGGTTCGCTTCTGCAGCAGCAACAGCAACAACAACAGCAACGGCAACGAGAACAACAAATTATATACTCGTACATTCAAGTGGATGTTCTTAAAAGTGTACGAAAGCATGCGTTGGTTGTTTGTTTCAACGCAGCAACTCAAAGAAGACACGAGAGGAGTTCATGAGATGGTGGTTTATTTGGCAATAATGGAGGACCAGCGACAAAAGCAACAACAATACGACTACGAACGAGATCTGCAACAACATGATCTTCTACGAAGTTTCTACATTCACTCAATGTTCCATCCTTTGATTTGCTTTTTACACCCCCTCTTAAATATCTTCTCTTAAGCATCACTTTGAAATGCGTTGCTGTGCGTTGTTTGTAACTATTCACTGACAAACACACACACACACACACACACATACACATCCACCTTCACAACTGCAATTTAATTCAACTTAACTGCAGTGCTTTATAAATAAGCACATAAAAAGGACGAAAGTATTTAACATTTTTTACTTAAACTAATGAATTAAATGTTGCATTTGATTCTCCTTTCCTTTTTTGTTCGCCTTCCTTTTTCTTTTGATTCCTCTTTTGAGTCCGGATGCGAGTGCTTCTAAGTGAATCCTTGCGAGAAACTCAAAAGAAGTGATGAAGAAAGAGATGCAGACACAAGAGAGATAGAATTCTTATTAGAACTCGTAAGAATGATAGTAAAAAAGCAGAAGAAGTCACAGAAAAAGAACACGAAACAAAGATTCATTTTGAGAATCAGGAAATCATTTCTAACCCTATATTTGAGGACGACGCCAGTGCTTCAGGATTTCAGGATTTACAAAATAAACTACGATCTAAAATTGTCAAAATTGTACACAGCAAAAAACCCCAAAAAAAGGGAAGTCAAGGGATGTCATCCATCGTTTAAAATCGAAGTAAACTCGAGGAAAAGCCTTGTCTATAAACAAACATTAATAAAAGAGGTACAAATTTCATTTCAGACCGAATTTCATCATCGTAACTTCAATTAGTCTCGAGAAAAGGAATGAAAATAAATTTTCAGATCTTAAATTATGAATTTCATACAACATAAAAACATACGAATAATTCTTTCATGCAGTACATTTCGAAAAAGTTTGCATGAAGATGTTTTTCTTAACTCACACTCTCACTCAGTCACTCTCTGTCTCACTCACTCACTCTCACTCAGATTCACACATCTTCTAAACACCCTCACGAGTTTCCGATGTGTTCTCTACGTCTATCTACTGAGCTCGGAAGTCCCTCGCTAACGGTGAATCCCCCCGCCGCCGTCCTGCCTCTCTGCCCGGTTGCCAGGCTGCGTAAGCATCTCGCTGAAATTTAAGACTGAAAACTTCTCCAGCACAATATAACTTTCCGTATCAGGATATTAAATCAAGAGCATGAAATTTCATATCGCATCAACAGGATATGAAGGATATGTGAAGCGCAGCAAGTGCAAGTTAGACGGCAGGACGAACAAAAGGCAATGAAAGAGCGACAAGGAGTGGAGAGACGAGACGAGACGAGCTGCGATGAGTTATTCGAAGAAGACGAGATAAATTATTGCCAAAGAAACTGCAAAAGTTTTATTTCTCATTTACAGTGAATTCCGAAATGGATGCCGCAGAGATACGCCAACATCCCCCTCCCCCAGCCCCCTCATCAAAGTTCTCGGCTCTCTCTTGGTTGGTGTTGGAGTTGGAGTTGTGTGACGTGGTAACTAAAGCATGTTCTGTGGAGGTTTCTTGTTTTTGGCCAATAAAGTCAGCTCATGGTTTTAGAATATTTGCAGATGATAAATAATACGAACACAATCAAAATGAAAAACATTACAAGTAGAAGAGGAGGCAGAAAAGGATACGGAAATGTAACAAAAGAAGGTGCAAATGTGGCGAAATGAGAAGAGTCTGAATAGTTATAGCTTAATATATATTCATTCGAATAAAATACAAAATATAAAAATGTTGCTCAAGCAGAAAAATGTTCCGATAAAAAGCAGAGTTCGATATACATGTGTGTGTGTGTGTGTGTGTTTAGTTTGTAGTGGAATCGTACAAATCATAGTCATAGAAACTCGCGTGCTTTTGGTACCACCACCACCAACAACAACAACAACAACAACAGCAAAAACAAATCCACACACGACTGTCAGCCATTAAAATGTGATTTGCACATAAATGAAATGCGATGAATCATTTTAAACTGATATGCATGAACCCCCACACACGTATACACACACACACACACACTTGCACTAACACTCATTCACATTCACAAGGAAAGTGAGAAAAACGTAAATGTAGAAAGATTTTTTAGAGACTCCCCAAACACTCATTTCGAGTGAAACAGACGCGAAACGATTTCCTTTTTTGTGCTTTTCGCACGATTTTCAACCTCAGAAATCGCAGAGACTCAAACGTGCGATTTTTATCCTTTTCCCGCAAACTCCTTCGTCCTTCACTGCTGCTCGACGATATGTGTGACTGTATAAATAAATATGTGTATGTGTGTGTGAGTGAGTGTGTATGCATGTGTGTTTATAGAGGTGTGTATGGTATACTTTCTGTGAGCTCCTTGAATATGCTACTGATTTATGATGAGATATGCTTCCCTTTTGACTCGTTTCGGTGCACTTTTAGTTCATATTTTCTTCACTTCCGTTATTCGCTTCAGTACAGTTAAGTTTTTTCATTCGTTATTTATACTTTTTTTTCATACGATTTCAAATTTTGCGGGTTTCGTTTTTCTCGATGGGTGCGAATATTCGCGGTTTATGCTAAATAGCTGCTGTTATTGATCACTCTTTTGATTTATAATCGAAAACAGATCGAAGAACGAGTGGTTTACATCTAGTGTTGTTGTAGTTTCTGTATTGAGTTTTGTTGTTGTTTTATATTTTCAATTCTTTTATGCAGATTTTGTTAATGATCGCCTAACTGAGTTAAGTATGAGCCCCTATCGAAAGAAGCCTTTTAGGATTATATTGCAATAATTCTAGCGGGACCAACTTTCCGAAAAAGGCATTAATTATAAAGGCTTATAACTCCGTAACGGATCATCGTAGATCCGAAAAAGTTTGCAAAATGAATATCCGTAAAAATAAGTGGCTGTAAATGAAATGTGTCTGGCTCATTTCTACTCGACCATTTCATGTGAACAAAATATCGATAAAAACTGAAAATTGAATTTCGATCAACATAGAATGCGTTCGTACTCGTAAATCTTTTTTCTATAACCATCATAGAATCAAATAACTGTTGAATCGAATTTCTTTTAAGATGTGTAGAGAGCATCTACAGGTTGATCTGAGTTCCTTCGCCCACACTTGATTACTATTGCAGATGAAGACTCGTGACAGTAGCGAAAATTTTATTATTGAATCCTGTTCATGCATAACAAGTAGCAAATTATTTGGACCGGCAACAGCGACAAACTACGATATTTGGAAGTCACTAAAGTAAAAGGAAAAAAAAAAGAAATATCGAAGAAGTAATAACAACAAAGAAACTGACGAACAAACAACCAAATAATTTCTGATTTACAGACAAAAAGCAATGAAAATGAAAAAAAATTCCATTAGAAACATTAGCAAAAAGAATTCTTTGCATGCTCGTAGTGCAGGGAAATGGAATGGATGGAGTGTAGTCGGGGTGATGAAGGAGGTGGCAGGCCTATTGAATTTCTTTAGGCAGTAATAATTTAGTAAATATGCCTGAAATTCGTATCAACGCCTCTGATCACGAAACGAAAAGTAAACAGTTCGCCATTCATTCAGTCTGTCTGTTCAGGTTGTCCGTCCTCCAGTAAGTTCGCCATTCAGCCAACCATTCATTCAGATAGTCAGCCAGTTAATAAAATCGGAATCCATTACAGGCTGCCGCTTTTCCTATTTAAGAAGCGTGGAGTTGGTATTCTTTGAAGGAAGCAGGATTTTGGATGGGACGGGAGCGGAAAGTGGCCGCAGAAGTTCTTTGCATTTCGCTGCGTGCAGTTTGCTCAACATAAGAAATCGATACTTCATTAAGATATCCTTTTATTTAGATTCCTTTTCCTGCGCCGTTCCCTGATTACTCGTTCGCTTACTCCGTCTCCTTCTCCCTCCTCTTGCTCTTCCCCTTCCCTCCACCGCCTTAAGACTTAACATCCTTCAGTTATAGTGTCTGCCTGCAAGCAATACAAATGGACGGTCGTTTGGATGGATGGATGGATGCGAGTCCCAGCAACGGTATCTCATTACGAACGTCAGCGTTGAAAAGTGGTTTCTAAGTCGATTTCGGTTGTTGTTCTTCGACGTTTTTATGTCTTATCACAGTAACGATGGATGGTGCATTCATAAAGAATAACCAACAGCAACCAGGAAGTCAATATTTCTCTGTTAGGACTCCTTCAAGAACCATGAAAGTAGCATCAAGACGGATAAAATTAGTTCAGTGCAAAGTAGGGTCCGAACAGGGTTAAATAATAGTTGATTGCTATTTGAGTGAGTAAGAGGGTGTGAAGGATGTGAACAAGGGAGTGTGAGCGTGTGTATGTGTGTGTTTCCCCTCTTGTTTGTATAATGGTCATGTTTTCGCAGTTTGTTGCCATTAGTTCAGTGGTTTAATGAACAGTTTTGTGCAAATAAACGATGTAATCAATGACTATAATAAAAGAATTAACAATAAATACGAATTTTATTTTATTAGCTCAGAGAGGATTTCCTTGAAATGGCGAACGAGTTGCGGACAAGGAGAAAATCACTCAGGCAAAGCTTTTGAAAGACGCACAGTTTTTTTCAAACAATCGTCCGAAAATCGTGGGCGAAAATCATCTTAAAATAATAATAAATAACGTAATAAATAAAGAAAATATGTTTAGGGTCTTCCTTAAAAATATGCTTTTCCATTTCATTTCTACATTTAATTCCATTCTTATTCTAAGTCAAAGTTGCGCCAATATTTTGACACAAAAGCCACGGCTTTATGTCCATAATGCCTCCGGTTATACGCAAAACGTATTTCTTTCCGACTCATAAATTTTCGCTACACATAAATTAAAGCTCTTTCTTGTTCTTGATATTTTTTCCTTTTTTATTTAAATCTTTTGAAATTCTATGCTGAAAAAGCTTATTTTTCTGCCCCTCTCGACCCCTGTGATTAACTGCCGACCAGAATAACGGGACCCGGGGCTTCTTTTATTCTCGTCTTAGTTTTCAACTTTTCTATGAATGCGTTTGTATTGAGCAGCATCGCGCACCTTCGCGTATTCCACTCGGTTTTGCGAGTAATCTTGAGTTTATTTCAAAATCGTTCTGTTGTAAGCTGCACTTGGAGCTTCTTAATCGGTTGCCGTGCACAATGGATGCCGCCAGCCACAAGTAGCAGTTGTTGTTGCTGTCTTTGCTTGTGTTGCTCCTGTTGCTGTTGTTGTTCGTGTTGTTCGCGGAGCTCTGGTTGTTGTTTGTTTGTCTTTTCACTAATTTTTAATAAACTTGTCGCAACGAAAAACTTTTTGCCGGTTAAGAAAAGTTGCCCCAAAAGAAAAAACCACCCGAAGACCGAGCTAACAAATTCGTGCAATAATTCAGAAAGGCTTTTAACAAATACACTTAAACATAAACGTACTTACACACTCATAAATAGTTTCAAATGCAATAAATATATTTTATATTTTATATTTTATTTATTTGTTTTGCGTCTAGCAACTGAGTTATTAAAAAGAACTGCTTTCAAACCGAGTAATTTTTTAATTGTTTGTGAAGTTTTAATTTAAAACCTTTTAAACTCAAAAGCATCAGCTTTTTTGTCTTCACACCGACGAGATCAGCGAATGCTACGAAATCATTGCATACCTTGTGGCTCGCTACGGTTCTGTAGGGGGGGGAGGGGCGGGGGGGGGGGGGGGGGAGGAGGTGCATCACAGAGATAATTTTTAATCTCTTATTTTCTGCAAATTCTTTACGCTGCGCTGCGCATTCGTAGATATTAAAAATGATTTTAAATTAATTAACACTAATGAAAACTTCTTTGTTTTTTGATGCAAATTTGCACAGCAAACAACATTTTGATGTGTTCAGCAACTTTGCGGAGTCATCGCAATCATCATTAACATCGTCGGGGGCTCATCATAAGCGGGGCCAGAGTCGGAAGTGCGGAGGGGGCAACTAAGGCACAACGGAGGAATCATGAGATTTCTAGCAGAAGCAGAAGCGGCACTGAAAGCAGCGGGTTAAAGTTGAGAGGGTGGCGGTGCGTGCAAATGTTCACACAAGCGTGCATTCTGCATTAAAATTACGAGTACCAACACCGCTCCTCACTTCCGCTATGAGCCGGCGGGGTGAAGAACGGACGCGAGGTGTTATTCTATTCTGGGTTTTTTCCATCCATTTTCCTCTCTTAAGGCAAAGCGGGAAAAACTAAATGCTACACAATTTTTAGAGAGAAGTTTCGGTCAGCGGCAGAACGAAAACCTCGGAAAAGAGTTCACAGCAGGAGCGACTGTAATTAAAATCTGTTTTTGTTGCTGTTGCTGCTGCTGCTACTGCGATAAGCAGAGTCTAATGAAAAAGGAAGCTTGTGCGAGCGGAAGCTGAGCGCAACGAAAACAGTGATTAAAACCTTAAAATATTTGAATGGACGGAAAGTGTTTGAAACTGAGTTTCATGAATGAATGAACGATTGGATGCATATTTTAAGTAGACGTTTTTAAATTCTCATTCCACGATAGCAACAAAACGAAAGTACTTATAAAAAAACGACTGTATATCGCTTTAGTTATTGTCTATGTGAATATTTATTTGAGTAGCGAGGAGAAGATAGATTTTTGTGAATTGAGTGTATGATGAAAGCTTCATGTATCATTCATTCATTGCACAGGATACAGTTACGAGTATACGACATGGACACAGAGACAGTGATAGCGATAGAGACAGGTATTAATTTTGATCTCATTGATTTCACATGAATTAAGTGAATTAATTCCATATCAAAGACGAAACCCACGACGAAGGACACGTTCAGGATGGGGACATTTAACATTTAATGAGAATGAAAATTTAAGTCATTGTGACTGAAGTTCCACTAAGATTACGATGGATAGTTTGCTGTTTTCTTGGTCAGGTGAAGCGAGAATTTGATTTGAAGCTTTTTTTTGATGAATCACTTTTTGCTACTTGAGTTTAAACGCAATTTAAACTTAAATGCAATTACTAAATGTGTTCATATTTTATGTATGTTAGCTAGTTGTTGTTATTATTATGGTTGTTGTTGTTGCTTTTATTTCACTTAATACAAATGGAGCGCTTAAGTAATTGATTTAGGTTTCTGCCGTGGCTTCAGAGGCTCGCCGTAGAGCGAAGTGAAGTCAATAAATAAACCTGCTTCAAATTTATGGTTGGTTGGTTGGTTGGTTGCTGGCTTGGATGACGTGACACTGTTTGGCTGCGTGCGTGAGTGAGCGTGATGTAGAATAAACCGTTTGCCAGCTGAAGTGTCGCAACTGATTTTTATCCATCGCAATTTGTACCTGAAGTTTATTAGGAGAACGTGGATCAATGAATTAAAGTGGATACACACAAAACAACCATCACGCAGATTATTATTTGCAATAAAAAATAATATTATTAACTTTCCACAATCTATTTATTATGTTATAATGCTCTTCTACTATTCTATAGTATTTTAAATTGAATTATTTAAGCAATTGAAGCAATTTTTCTCCCTTCGCTTTAATTATGCTTATTTTATGATAGTCATTTGGCCATCAGTTAAATTATTAAAATTAACAACTTTTCATCCTTTAATGAGTGTGAAGTTCATGAATGTCGCTGCTGCTGCTGCTGCTGTTTCTGTTGCTGCTCGACTTTTATGGTTTTCAAGAGCATAATCAGGACATCACATCAAATAAACTAAACGTGAAAAGGACGAGCAGCAACAGAAGCAGGATGAGTGTGTGTGTGTGTGTCAACAAGATTTGCGTTGACAGCGCGACAAAAACAACAACAAATACTGTACTCTATTCGCACTCGTTCGAGTGGTTGTTGTTGCGCTACGAGTGGTTATTTAAGTGACTACTAAAACACCGCAACGAGTAGAAAAGCGACGGGATGTGCCCCCCTTTATTTATGCGCACTTATTTCGAGTATTTGCGTGTGTGTGCGTAGGTGTTTGTGTGTGAAGACGCGTGTGTCTGTGCGCGTGCGACGCATTAAAGGATCAACTGTTTGTTTTGCTGTCTGTTTGTTGTAGTTGTTGCTGCCTGAGGTGGTCGCAACAGAAGTTCGTCCGAAAAATAAACAAAGCGTTAAATCAACGAAATGGGATTCTGTTCGAGGTGGAGCAGATTAATTAAGATGAGAGCATTTTTGCATAGAAGAAAAGAGAAACTCTCTCTAATTAACACTTAACTTAAACTTGAAATTAACACTAAGTATTCTATGAGTTACTATCACATTTTAAAATCGAATCGTCGTCTCGTCTTCTTTCGTTGTTGATTAATTATACACCAAGTAGCGCCCATAACTAGTCTCTAGAATAAAAGTAGATGTGTTTATGTAAAGCACACGCACACACAAACACACAAACACTCACACACTCACAAATACAGTTTTGTCTACTCTCTTCTTGTTTCCTCTATTAATATTCTTCAGTGTATCCATCTGTGGTTGTTTTCCTTTTCGTTGTCGCCTTTTTGTAGTCTTTGTTTCTTTCCTACTTCGTGTTGTTGACATCTGACTGCAAACAGTTATAAATTATGAGATGACAAACAACAGCAACAACTACGGCGGCCAGCTTGTTATTTAAATAGTCCTCTCTCTCTCTCTCTCTCTCTCTCTCTCTTCCTCGACATGCCTCTCTTTCTTTTCCTTCTTCTCTGCATTCCTAGTTAGCATGGCCCTGGTGCGCCCTCTTTTTTGGGCAGCTGTTCCATTTCGTGATCCTTGATGTCCACTTTTATTGCAGTGATTTGTTACGCACCATTTGCGCAACAATAACAACAACAACAACAAGGAAGGAAGCCACAAAAAGCATGCGACTCAGCTGACGCCATTTTTCATTTCACGAAATGCTGTTGCTCTTTTCCTTAGTGCTTTGCTAAGGCGGCTCCTGGTAATGTTGTCGTTCTTGTTGTTGTTGTTGTTGTTGTCATCACTGTGGGCCAGCAAAACAATCGCTTTTCTTAATTGTTTAATCCCACTGTTGTTGTTGTTGTTGTTTTTTTACACTCTGCCTCGACAGGTGGCGCAGCAGGCGTTGAAGAAGCAGGCGGCAAGGAAACGAAGAAGTATGCGTTGTTATTTCACTTGGATGCGAATTATGAATGCTTAAGTTGTTAACAACCTTCACCTGGCCGCCGTTTGTCATGCACCCAGATGTTGGTCTCCGTTTAGGTGTCTGTGTCTGTGTGTGTGTGTCTGTTTCGGGTTTTTGCTGCTATGAAATCTCATTAAAAGCCGACTTGAAACGTTCAAAGGATATGCTTTTTCTTTCTCGTCGTTAGTTTCCCGCATTCGGATCTACACTAATGAGTTTGACATTGTTTTTGACGTGAGGTGCTCTTTTGGGCATTTTTTCTCCTGTTTCGGCTTATTTCTGCATTTCTTTTTCCATCCTTTCACAAATCTTCTTTGTCTTGCATGTCTTTGGCATGTTTTTGCGAATGTGACGAAATTGGGAATTCCTTTGCCGTTTTTAGTTCTCTTTAGAAGTCAATGTGCTGTTTTAGCTTTTTGCTTACAAATTGGGGTTAAGGTAAACTTCAACGGGAAATAGCACTGCGGGGGAATATAATAACGAAGAACGAACGATTCGAATTTCGATTAAGGAATTGAAATGTGAGGCGTGGAGGAGAGAAAAAAACGGCTTAAGTTGTTTCACTCACCACGACGTATGAGCGAATCCTTTAATTAAAGAAACACTCGATAAAAGGCCGAGAAGTGATGGTCTCCAATTCTATGTGAATAAATCTGGGATTTTCAAGAGCAATTTTCATTGACTGATGCGATGTATCTTTTGTTTTTGACAGTTCCGTTTTTCAATTTAAAAACAAAGACTTGAAAACCCAGAGAATTGAATTGAAAACCGAAAGGAAAACTTTTCTCACACTTTGCTACTCACATCTTGTCGGTCATTCATCATTCTTGCACACCTTCAAGTTGTCGCTACTGCTGCTGTTGTTGTTGTTGTTGCTTTTCTTTACCGCTTCCCTTATAGTAGTCGCTTGTCTGGTGGTGTTGGTTGTTGTTGTTGTTGTTAGTGTGCGATAAAATCTTGAAACTCTTGTAATCGCCAGCTTTACAAGACACACGGCATCATGAAGTACAGTTTAACGTAGTGCTTTAGGCCAATTCTGAAGCCCATGCATGAGGCACAAAGCATGGGGCACGCACTGAGCCACACCAGCAGCCGCCGCTATAAAACACGCGCATACGTGAAACGTGTATCCTTCTGTCGGCTCTGCAGTGAACAATTTATGAGCGTAGTGTGCAAAAAGAAACAAAAACCCGGCTTCCGCTCAACTCCTAGACACGGACACACACACACACAGATACACTCACCTAACCGCCCCTTGCAATTGCCAGGGAAACATTCATTGAGGCAATCAAAAAGGGTTTTAAATGTGGACGAGCAGACCAAAGTTGAAAAGCTCTTGCGTACCTAAGCGAAAAGTTGAGTCCGTATGTTAGCACCTCTTTAGGGTCATGTACAGTGAGGAGTAGGTTCAGACAATAAATAAAAATACTGAAATCAAGTGAAATGTGTGCAAGTTTAAGTGTTTCTCTGTGTGCGGAGGTGAGAAGAAATTCGATGTAGCCACGTTTTATTTACCTTATAGCGGATGAAGAAATAAACAAGCTCGTTGAGAAGCAGGCGGGTTTACGGTATACGGTTCTGTGCGATTTTTAAAGCTGCCAAAGGAACCACATTCAAAATTCAAATTACTGTATTTATTTCATTGTCATATTCTTCATTTCCTGATTAATCGGAATATTTTTAATTAGAAGAGTAAAAAGGGTCATCCAGGCTGCATGCATCCAAATAAAAAACAGACAGAGATAAAGTATTGCCTGTGTGTCTAACTCAACCTTTTGTTTTCTAACTTTTCATTGGTTCTCATTAATTAAAAAGTTAACTGATTAATTTAATAAATCACACTAATTTTGAACATGTTTTGTTAGCCTCCCCGACATTGTCCAAAAAAAAAAAAATACAAAGGCAAGGTGACGTTTGGCCGCTGAAGGGTTAAACAGTTAGGGTTAAACAACACAGATTCAGATATTCTAGCACAAGGACGGCTTTTTTAATTTAATTTTGATAATAATTTGTTTGCTACCAGTTTCAATATTAAGTTGAGTTCGAAGCATTCGTGGCTAACCTAAAATGGGGGGGGGGGGGGGGGGGGGAGGGCGAGGGGGCGATGAAAGGGTCGCGCAGAGTGGCACCAAACTGATTCGGCGGCTGTATTGTTTGGCGGTTTTAATAATTCTGTCCTTGCTGCAGAGGGCAGGAAAAACAAAAGAGGAATGGGATAAAAATGAATTATGTTGACAACAAGTGTGTTTGTGTGAGTGTATTTGCGCGTGAGTGTGTTTGTGGGCATTAATATTTATTATCCTTTTGGCGTTCATTGCATTCATGTTTGCTCTTTAATAAAATTGCCTGAATGTCAAAGGAATGTTTCCGGCAGAGAGTATCTACTGTTGTTGTTTATTGTTGTTGTTGTCTGGCTTTTTAACTTTTAAGTGATTATTTTTCTTTTTTATTAAAAATTTTGTAACAAACACTAAATGAATGAGTTGTAAAATCGGATAGAATCCCTTCCCCTCCCGACGCTGCTGGAATACATCCTCCATCCGCTCTCACCCTCTCCGTCCTTCGCTCTTCTTTCTTCATCCTTCTGCGGCATGTTGATATGCAGCACTGTCAAGTTTGTCGCTCTTTTTTATGCGCCTTTGACAAGTGTTGCCGTTGTTGTAGTTGTTGTTGCTGTTCGTTTTATTATTTTAATTAATTTATTGCACTTTATCTCTTGCTCAGCGATGATGAAGCCGAAGAATAGCAAAGGATGGAGTAGGACAGAAGAGAGAGCGAATTTCGTTAAATTAAAATTAATTGTAAATTAAAATGTTCAGGAAGGATGCATAAAAAAGCTGATTTAGTGCTGTTTTCACCGCAAAGGATAATCGGACTTCCTAGCTGAAGTCACAAAAAAGTTAAATTTTTGTCGCGTTCGAAAACAAAACGTAAGAAATTTGAACCGAAAACACGATTTAATTATATTGATTTAGATATCTTTTGCTTTTATAAACGAATTCGAGCTTCGATTTCATACAATTTTAATAATCTTAAATTTTAAATCTACCTACCTTCAAACTTCTCAACTTTCTTGAACGCGAAATGATTCGTGACGTCATTCTCCTAAATGACTTGTAAATGGCATGCGTTCAGTGTTATTGTTGTTGTTCTCCAGATTGTCATCTGACTGATCGGTGCCACTTCTTGCTTAGCGCACTTATCACTCATGCGTTTATCAAATAAGATTTTATCTTTTAATTGAATCTACGCGCAGCATGAAAGTGCTTCAGAGTCCCTCGTCCTGGATGCAGGATGCATGCAGCGACCGAACGACGTCACTGAACCCGGTTTCGCCTTTCATACTTTCGCTAGTTTTGCTATTTAAGCAGCATTTTCTATTTCAGAAAGCGTCAAGGATTCTCCGAAGCTTTGCAGCACGTCTGTATAAGTTGCAGTAGAGGAAAGTCGGGATAGATGAATGATGGGGCATGAGGTAGGGTGGGGAGGGGAGAGCAGCTTGTGATGGAGGAAGCATGTACTTAAGGAAATGCAATTTCAATTCAAGTACGACTTGCAACCTCTTCGGAAGCTCAAGGAACCGTTTCCCATACAAATACACACACAAACACGCACGTACACAAAGAAACTTATACACGCGGAAAGAAAGAGAGAGAGAGAGAGACAGAAAGAGAGGTACAGAAACAAACCCACACACGCACTGTTTGTGCAACACATTAAAATAGCTCGTTTCTGTGTTTTTGTCACTAATTTCTGCACTTTCCCCTCTCTGTCGTTGTCACTCCCTCTCTTTCAGTATCTTTATTAATACAATACATCCCCCTCTCCACGTTTGCTCCTCCCTGTCTTCGTCTTTTATAGTATTCTTCCTATTATGCTTATTTTTTCATTCTTCCCTTCCACTTCTTCTTTTTCTTCTTCTTTTTCTTCGTCTCCGACTTTCTTTCTGCTGTTTTCTTATTCCTCTTCTTCAGCTTCTTCTTGTTTCTCGATGTCGTCTGTTGGCAACGAGCTCATGATTTATTACAACGTGAACCAAGCTTGATTACGTCATTCCGAGGGCGTCAAGTGTAACTTCCGAAGAACTGAAATTTCTTCACAACGACAGAAATAGAAACACTGACAACATAGAAATTATAGGAAAAAACTATAAAATTATATTGCTGTGTGAGAAAAGGTGAAAAACTATTTATTGCTGACGTAAACAATCAGCAGTTTTTCTTTGATATTTGCTACATCCAAGCAGATGGCGAGATGGACACAAATTTTATTTTTTATACAATGGTTTTATTGCTTTTTATTGCCTTTTATATTTTTATAGTTTCCTACTTTTTTGTATGGATTCCTTTTCGTATGATTGTTTGATTTTTAAATTTTCGTTGCACACATCTGATGTTTGCCATGATTTCCTTTCTTTTGTCCTTTTATTTATTTAGCGATGACTTTTGGGTTGATTTTTCGTGACGTTCGAAACTAATATTTATTCAGTTCGGCTATACATGGTTCGGGTATATGATGTGGTTCAAGACATGATCTCCATCAAATGTGTGGAGGTCAGAGATAAGTTTCAAAATAAGATTTTAATGAAATATACACATATAGTCTTTTGTTCTGAATGATACATGGAATCTGAATGATCCATGGAATCTGAATGATCGGAAGTCTTCGATCTCTAACTGAAAATGTTACAGCCATATGAGGCCTTGAGAAAGTAGAGTAGAGTGCGAGTACAATCTTAAAGCATTGTAAAGAGTCCTAAAATTTCATCCATGACCTTTCTGTAGTTACATATGCTTATCTTTAGGACTATATCCATGTTATCCGATAAATAAATATCCTGATCCATTGAATCCGTTGATGAACGTGCGGAAAAGATTTTTCCATGTTTTCCTTAGTCTTTTTCTTTTCTTGTTCTTTACCCCTCTCTGCGGTGTCTGATTGATTTAACTCCTTGATTTCAAACTTGCTAACAGCTATAGAACTTTCTTTCGACTTCTTCTGATGCTTTTCGAGTTTTAAGATTTTATGTATGTAATATTTTTTATTTCTCTTAAATTTCTTTTAGACCTAAAATTTTTGTCCACTTGGTTATTTATCAGGTGCCATCTGTCCATCCCCAGCAACAGATGCAGATCTGCTGAAGTATTGCAAATTAGTTGGATCTGAATTTATTATAGCATATAATCAGGATTGCCTGCTGGTACCGAAAACGTGTCCTTTTGTGACCGAAATTTAAATAAATTCTTTGTCTTTGTTCCTTCATCATGTTCCGCTCCTTCTGCTTCCCCTCAACTATCTTCCACTTGCTGCTGTCTGCTTCCCAAATGAATTTGTAACAATTCATTGCCATCTATTATTTGCCCGTATTCACCGTATTCGTCGCTGTTGTCTCCAACTTCACTTCTTTTTCATCTGATTTTACCTCATGCTTTTGTTTTTGTTGTCTTATCAAACCTTTTGGTATACATGAGCAATTCAAGGACGCCGTAATATTTCATCGTACGCTTTGTTGTTTATTTTTACTCTATGTTCTTCTATACTTCTGAGTGACCGGTGAGGTTTTGAAGGTTTCCCCACGATTTTCAACATATTTTGTATTTATAAAGAGATGCTGCGCATATTTCGTACCCAATAAAATACCAGCTCGTATTGATGGCACACAGATGGAGAAAGATTTCTCTCTTTTCATGGATTTTTTGCTCTAAATTTATGGCCTCGCAACAATTGAGCCATAACTATTCTGGTCCTTTTTTTGAATCCCTTAGAGATACGAATTCTTCTGCTAATTTAACTTTTGGACTTAAATTTTTCAATTTAATTCGGAATAATTTGTTATCATTTTTCATTTTTCGCAAGGAGCTTCGTGATCGTGAAGCTTCGTGAATCAAGAATGGGGGCGAAAGGAACAATTAAATGGAATACTAAGAAGGGTCCTTCCTATGTATGAGCCTCTTCTTCCCTGAGCTTAGAAATATTAATCCAGTTTATAAAGACAGAAACATTAAAAAATAGCGCATTCAGCATAATGAATCGATCCGATGTATCTAATGTATAAATATGATTTCTATACTTCTTGTTGTTTTAAAAATTCTTACAATAGTACACGATTTCTTCAGATCCCTTGTGTAATGTGAGTGCAAGATTTATGAGAATTGCGGTTATTTTAGTACGATGAAGCTTTGAATTGAAACCTACAGTGGAATCGACAATGTTTTTTGTATAGATTGTTTTGTGTGGGTGCGTTTGTATGTGTGTGTGTGTGTGTGTGTATTATTACCGAAATTGTACTGTCCATCTCTAGGATGTTTTTCTACTCCAGACAAGCATATTTATTTTGGCCACGCATACGTATCACTTTATTAATTTGTACGTGTTTTGATCGAGTTACTTGTTATGATTTACGGATTTGTTTTTGCATAAAAATCATTCTGAAGTGGATTGGATTGGATTTTTTATTATTCTAAGAATATATTATTAAATGTTTAACCAAAGGAGTTCCCCCAAACCAACCCCAAAATTTGCAAGTATAGTCATGAAGTATGAGAGATATCCGGTCAAAATATATAAGAAAAGATCGAGATTTGAGATGTTTTTAGTTGGACTTTGAGAATTGATTGGTCACACTAAATCATGAAGTCCCAGTTTAAAAGTCTCTTAAATCTCTGTTAGATGGCGAATGAGTCAAAAGTTTCATCAAGGTTTTCTTCTTCGGCCAAACTGACCACACAAGTATTTATTATTTACTTTGACCGAGATGATTATCGATATGATAACTTAATTGCAAAATTTGTATACAGTACAACCTCCCTAATCCGGACACTCGCTAATTCGGACTATCCAGTAATCCGGACATTTAAATTTTTCGGACAGTTTAGAAATTTTTCCTCTATAGTCCGGACAAGTGTTCTTTTTCCTCAGTAAAATTTCTTCGTTATTTTACCGCTAGACAAAATAAGCATTGTGTGTGAGCAAGAATTAAAGAATGTGTAAAATATTTTAGTTTACTTGAGTTTGCGTGGAGTTAAGACGTAAATATGGCTCCCGTAAATAAACGACAACATAAAACTATAACGTTGGCAGAAAAGTGCAAAATATTGGATACAATTGATAGTGGAAAATCAATCAGACAAGTGGCAGTAATTGCTAACCAAAATATTGAAGAACTTGATAGTTCTTTGGAGGAGTCTGAAAATGCTCAAAACAAAGTCTCACATAAAGAGGCAAGTGAACTGTTTTCAAAAGCTATTTTATGGGCTGAACAAACTAAAGCGACAGATAAGGATATTTTATTTTTAAAAGAATTTAAAAATAAAGCTGACAAATTACATAAAGATACATGTATTCAAACAAAAATAAATTCTTATTTTTCAAAATGAATTTTCGGTCGCTTTTAGTATGTTCCTTTATGTTTCTGTAAATTAATTCAATACAAATGAATTCTTATGAGTACTTATGTTTCTTTTCAGTAATAAAAATAAATAATATATATGTACAAATATGTATTGCGTTTAAAATTTAATTTTAACTCTAGTCCGGACGATCCACTAATCCGGACAGATGCTGAAACTATATCTGTCCGGATTAGGGAGGTTGTACTGTACTTACTTGCGCTTTGATCTCGTCTTCTCTAAGCTCGACATGGCTAACGACCCACACAACTCATGGCACGCATAAAATCGACTACCACAGATCCAGAGGCTGGCGTTGAAGCGCCACAACATCAAGTGACGAGTGCCACAGACATGCAAACTCTGAGCTGCAATCAAGTCACTTTCAATTGTGTTAAATTGTATTAGAAATGCACAAACCCTGGCAGCCGGGGGAGGAGGGATGGGGTACGAGGAAGATGAATGATGACAGCCAACAGGAAAGGCTGTGAAATAACCAACAAACTCATGCAAATACAGACAAACCGCGACGGCCACGCAAAGTAGTTCAGAGAAGTATTTCATTGGTCAAAAATGTATAAAACTAATTTAGTTTCAAATTTAACATAACGTTAAGTGGAGAAGGCGAAGAAGGGTCTCATTTCCAAGAAGGTTGAGGATCTCCTTCCCATTGGGATAAATTTTAATAGTTCACAATGAACTAAATTTTAAAAGCGTGTCAAATTTAAAGAGGAAAAGAATATATTAAAATGTTGTAATTTCTAACAACTCAACTGGAATTTTCATATATTTTAGTGTGGTGATGATTCTTGGCCACTGTGAATCGCTGCGCACTGGCAACAACAACAACAACGACGCTGACAACTGCGATTACGATGAGAGTCACAACATTTATGTTAATAATACGCAGACACGAACGAGCAGACAAAATGTGATCATTCATGTGATAAAATGTCTTCTATGACAACAACAACGACGAGGAGTAGCCGACGATCCGAAGGACACTTATTATGTGAGTGTGTATGTATGTAAAAGTGTCATTTGTATATCCTCGCTGCAATCTCTGCAATTGCTAGCTACTCTTATTTAAACACACATTAAATCCACCACCACCACCACCAACACGCATCCGCACATACACATCATGTCTGTACAAGCTGAGCCACTCTGACAGACAGACAAAAAAGCAGTGATAATAAATTGTAGCTGCGCCGCCCACACTTACAGGATTAAGGAGAGTCCTTCGGAGCAGCATTGCAAGGACACACGTATCCAACAACACACACACACAGATTGTGTGCATATCACGAGGGCTTCCAGTCACGTTCATGCTTTGTGCGGATCTGACTTGCTTCCGTTTCCGGTCTACATTTACGCTATTAGTTGGAGTTGTTCTGGTACTCGTAGATGTTGCCGGTTCTATAAGTTGGTAGTGGCATAAGTTGTTGCTGTTGCTGCTCAGAACTGGCCATGTTCTGCTTGTTTTGTTGTAGTTGTTGTTGGCGCAAATAAACGGCGACAAGTTCACCGAATGTCACACAAGATATGCTCATCACGCAGTATCTACCGAAGGATAACGCGCTACAGGATACTCGGCTACAGTAAGAAGCTGCACCGACAGGCGACATCTAAAAGAATGCCATCTGCCAACCGTCTGCTGATGGTAGAATTCTTGATATCCTTCTTTGGCCCTGTGCATGCATATCAAAATAAAGGCCATTTTGTTGTACATGTAATAAGCTTAGGCTAACAAATTTATCGTTAACATTGCATTAATCACGGTCCAGGCATTTCTTGTGTGGTACCAAGGGAAGGAGGGGGGAGGGTTGACGTGCTTTCGTGTGTCAAAGTGCATTCGTGCGACGTTAATAGTATTTAAGCCACTTAGTGCCAAGGTCAAAAATCATTTGGAGCAACGCAAAGCAAAGCAAAGTGAAGTAAAGCAAAGCATTTCAAAGCGAGCCAAATTAAATTTGAGATTTGCGTGCGCCGAATGGTGACTGCGATTTAGCGCACACTTGTCTGGTTAATTCAATGACAAATCGTTAGACTCGCCTTCCAATACGCGACATAATAATCGAGTGAAGTATTTAGGCAGATGCTGATTAAGAGGAAATAGCTTAGAGATTCTGAAATTACCATCAATTAGAAGGAGAATTCATTTAGAATTAACAAAGTAGGAATTTCACTTGAAGCAAATACAACATCCTTCATCCTTCCTTGTTCATATCAAACCGACCTAAACTGATTACAACTGGCCCCATCCTAGCCAAAGACACCCAAACTGACCCCATCCGATCCCAGCTCACCTAAACTGACTAAAACTAATCTAATCCCATCCAACCCTTCCCGATCTCTAATTTCTTCAACAATACCGTAGTAAAAATTGCCACAATGGCTGGATCCCATCACATCCAACCCGATCCTTCCTTTCTGCAACAATCCCGTAGTAAAAATTGCTGGAAATAGATTCCCGTAATAGATTGCTGGAGAAGTAATTCTGTTGTAAAATCAGAGCTAAGCATTCATTTAAACATGTCACCAAAGTGGTTGAATAGATGGATTGGGTTGATAAATGGATCAAACGAAATGCAAAATACTTGTCGAAAGAAGGCAGAGGGTGATGGCAAGAAACAGATAGAAGAGAAAAAATTAAATTTGACAGCGCTTAGTTGTGTTCTTCTCCCCTGTTACTTAAGGAAAGTGCGAATAAGAATAATGAAATAAATTCTTAGAAAAGAAAATCCACACAAACGGTAGAATACAAAAAGATTATTCATTTAAATACGAGTAATAACAGCTAAGAAGAGCAATAAGAGAAAAATACAGGGACAATGTATTTAATGACCAAATGACAGATGGATGGCCATTAAATATTCTTGACAGATCTGATTTTGATAATAAATCACAACGCGCTGCATCAATATTCACAGGTTAGAAACAAAAGATGGGAAATAAATTTCAAATATTAATAAAATATATTATTTAGGAAAGATTTCGTGAAAAGAAAAAAAAGAGCATAAAATGAAAACGTCAAACATTGTAAAAAATCAGAACTATTAGTTAAAGCTTATTAAATCTCGAATCATTCCAAATGTCTTCAGATTAAATAAATTTTATTCATATTATAGTCATATCGATTAAAGTGTCGAACACATACTACAATATATAGTAATTCTTGCTTTCACATTCTTAAATATACATATAATAGGTATAAATTATAAGGTATAATTATAATAGGTATAATTATATTATTATTATTATAAGTTCAGAGCTTCAGATGTAAAAAAGAAAACAGCCAGCAATCAATCAAACAATCATTTCATTATTCATAGTTTATTAACACAAAATTAACGATTGCCACTATATATAAATATATACTTATAATGGGTTCCTTAAAGCAAGATTATATTTACGAAGTCTTTTTTTTGTCACCTTTTAATAAAGCTTTAGACCAATTACAGTAGGGTACCTCGAACGAGAGTGAAAACAAAACGGAAGCCAGATATATTAATACTATAAGGCCGCCACCGGTTAAGATCTGGAAAGATACAAAAATAAAGTAATTGAAAGGAAATTAAAAAACAAGAGCTAAGTCGAGAGCAATTTTATAGTGAATCGAAAGTCATTGTCTGTAGGATTGAACTTAGAGATCGACCGACTTCGATCGATTTTAATGTGGACGATTTATGCAATAAATAAAGTACTACTCACGGTCACACTCATATCCGAAGACGCACTTGCCTCCATAATGCCTGCAAACAGAGAAATCACAAGTGGATGCAACATGTAGACCGCGTAGCAGAGCCGATTGAAATGTTGGAATATATTAGATTCCAGAAAGCGGGACCACCAGCATCCACTGCCCATGGCGCTGCCGATGATAATCCAACAGACCGCAAGCGACATCATGAGACGACCCAGCGTATAGAGCGATATGGATGCAAGATAATTCAAATCACGAAAGTTCATGGTGTACGTGGCACCAAAAAACAGCATCGCTGCGAAGTTCCAAAGGAATTTCTCAACAACAGGCCTCAAGTGTTGCGGGTGCTCTTGGGTTAGGAAGTACCAAGCCACTATACCTCCCACAATATAGGGTGTGACGCGGATAAGAGGGCTGACGTAGATCTCATCCATAGTCAGATGGATACCTTCCGAGGCTAACTGATACTTGTATGTGACGCCCTGGATGATAGTCCAGACCACACTGGATGCAAGTAATGCGATAACCGCGTACTTAGCGAACTTCTGATTTCTGGAAGGTGTTACTTCAAGTCAGCAAATAAGAGTCTACTTTTTGATAGAAGTACTTACTTCGCATATATCATCAGTAAAATGGTGGCCCAGACGAAATACTGCATTTCACAAGACAACGTCCAGCTCCATTGAACGCACATCTGATTGAAGCCGAAGTAGCTTTGTATAAAGAATAGGTTCTGCCACCAGTTCTGAGGACAGGTCTGATCGTTTCGTTCGGAGATGTGGAACAACGACACATCGTTCAGATAAGCGGACTGAACATCGCTCACACACATGACGACGAAGTACAGAGGAGCTAATCTAAAATAAGAAAGTGTGGCTTTGATTAATCTGTTGATAAAGATAAAGAACTCGGCGCCATCGGATATTCCCTAGTGGGATTTAAAATTATTTATCACCTCAAATAACGATGCAGCAACATTGCGAAAAAGATCTGGATATTCTGCACAACTGAATTTTTTCGAATCCGTTCCATGAACTTGGCATCGCGCAAGAAGAGGAATATATGAAGAAAGCCACTGCACAATGCAAGTATGTTGAATGGTCAGCGATTAAATGAATATAAATATGTATGTCAACATGATTTTCACCTGATCGTAAGAAATCCATCCACTAGATAAAGTCCCACATTATGCAACTGGATGGTTGTCTTTTCCAAGCGATGCTGAACAAGTGATCCACTATGTACTGTATACCGCGCGAACCACGCTATGTGCACCAGCAATACAGACAGAGCAAAAATGGAACGCACCCCATTGATGATGGGGATGTCACGGCTCGTGTAGGGTCTGATGGTGAACAAACTGCGGCAGTTATCACCGAAGGCGAAATAGTTAGCAAAACTCTCCAAGCTGTTTGTCTTTCCTTCGCCACGTGATAGCGTCTTAGGAGTTGTTTTGGACGATGCTTCATCAGCATCCTCTTCCTTAGTATTAAATTCTGGTTTCATTGTGGTTTTTTTGGAGCGGCCTGCCCACCAGATCATCATACTGGTGAAAATCAATATGGCGGCGATTAGTTTCAAACTCTTTCTTGCAAAGAATTCCTCCTTCAGTTTCAGATCCTTCACGTAAAGAATCTCGGTTCGAAATTCGTACAGTTCCGCATCTGTGAGTAGCTTCCGCTGCAATAGCTCTAAAGTCAGTCGCTTTATTGCGTCTGTGCTACAAGACTTTGGTAGACAGAGACCCAAATGCCAGATGGGCTGGTTCATATATGTAATTTGCACCTGCCATGGCGAATTGTGCCTCAGATAGACGACGTGAAAGCCCACCTCGAAAGGTGCTACGTCATCCATGAGTCCGGGTTTCATTGTGCGTTTGAGAGCCTTATAAAGCCCGATTTTTAGTGGTACATTGGCGGCGTTGCAAGCTGCATAACTTCCCAACCAAAAATTGTGCTGAAATATAAATCCAGGCGGTTTGGAGGCAGATGCATCGAGTACTTAAAGAGGGACGGGGATCAGCACTAATAACACTTTAATCACTGTCTCAATTTAAACCACTCACCTTTCATAGCCCAGGGCTTTTTCCGCAAAATACTTTGCTGTATATCTCTGAGCTCATTGAAACAGAGGTCATCTGACCTAGCCGAGGCATTGGCGGCTAATTTAGTTAACCCGTAGAGCACGGAAGTAGATTGTAAGTGGTTTTCGAATTTCGTAAATGGAAGATCAGTAGTATTGGCTTCGGCAACGCGTACTGAGGCTATCCGTGATCCCGAATTTTCTATACTGATTTCACCGTTCGAACACTTGCAGCAACTCAGCAATACGACAATTGATAGAATCAAAAGAAAGTTTTGCGTTAAACAGATCATATTTACGAGGTATAAGAACCAATTCCGGAATAGATTCAAAAAACTTCTTATTCGATTCACTTTCACACTTAGTATATTTTTCTTTTATTCACTTCGAATACTTTTTAATATTAATTTAACTCAACACTTAATTAAGTTGTTTATTTTTATTGTATTATAGTATCAGTTCCCGAAGCCGTTCAATCGCAAACTCTTACTAAGACGGAAATTTGTAACTCTATATATTAAAAACTATTCAGTTTATACCCTACAATAAAAGGGTGTGGTATTTCCAGTGGCTTAGGTTAAAACATTTTTAAACAATTTCAAAGTTGTCTGGATTTCATAGATATCGTCCGTGATCTGTGTCACTTTATCATGGATCTGGATCAGTTTGAACGCATTTCCTGTTGTATCCAGTATATTTTCTATTTTAGGTAGTTACAACCACCTTCAGGTGCTGTAGAATCATGTAGGAAAGTTTTTATTTTTCCAATGCGGTCTGTAGGGTTTGCAAAAATTTACATAGATCGAACACAATATTGACCGTATTTTCTCTGTAATAGTTTTAGTTTTCGTGTTTTTGCTTCGATTATGAATTGCAACTACGGAACCGGTATCTAGAAATAAGTTAATATCGTAGTTAATAACACGTGAAGCCGACCCCATTGAACCATATTGATGACGTTATTGACCCTCACACTACACGAGAGAGTGAAAGTAAGAAATTGAAACGCAAATGAAATTAAATGGTTTTTGTGGAAGATGAGAACGAACCATTCTAAATGTAAAATGGCCCTCTTCAGGTGGCAAGAACCTTAATCTTTGTGAAAAATTTCCTAAAAGTGGAAATTAGAATTAAAAATTTCCACTCGTTGAAATATGATTAGTTACTGAATAATTAGAGTAATCAATGTAACTATTTATCATCACAATAACAATAATAACAACAACAGCTTAACACATAACGACACTAATTACGAGCAGCAAAGCAAGTCCCGTAATAAAAAACTGATCTTCAATGAACTTGTGATGAAAAAAATAATGAAAATGCGTTAATTAATGTTTATAGACACAATGTTATAAAAACTGTATGTATCACAAAAACTAAAGTAAGTAATTAAATGTGAAATAAATAAAATTGTTTACGTTTATTATTTAATTATATTTTCCGGACTAATTTATGCAAATAAACTTTAAGAACATTGTTTACATTACGACAAGCGTCGGATAGAAAAGAAATTGTGTTTGGAATCTCAATGAAATGCTCCATGCCCTCGAACCCTAGACAAACAAATATAATTACAAAGATTATGGGTTTTAATCTGTGCATGAAACTACTAATTGTTGATAAGACTTTCGATGTTCTTGAATTAAGATTTTCAATAAAGATAAGAAAAAAAAAATATTCTCATTTCATTATTTTTATTTCTCAGACACAGAGAACACATTAACCTTTCATCTCTAAAGCTGATGATATGAGTTTTAGATTTGTTGTCTTTTCAAATGTTTTGAAAATATACAGTTCATTTACAGAAATATTTTATTGACGACTTCGGTAAAGGTTTGCAAAAATTAACTTAATTTTCTACTATTTATGGAAAATACACGTGGAACCAGTTTTAATCTCGTTTTGAGCAGTAAGAATTGTTATTGAATGTATTGTAATTATTATTGAATGATGATGACGATGATGAATTGAATCAGGTTTTAACTGTTGAATTTGGACTTCGATTGACTTCGTAGAAATTGTGTTTGAATGGACCATAAGGCTTATTAATTAAAATGTCTTCAAAATAATATAGGGTCCGCCAAATAACTTTTTTTTTTTGAAAATGCGAGTGTAGCTTCGACTGTGTGGCACGTAGCGCCGTCCTGTTGAAACCAAATGTTGCCAATATCCTCCTCTTCAATTTTTGTGAACAAAAATTCGTTCAACATGGCCCGATAACAATCGCCATTGACTGTAATGGCCACTCCTTGCTCATTTTCGAAGAAAAATGACCCAGTGACTCGTTTTGGGTGCACCGGCCTTTCAATGTATGCGTGCGGGTTTTCTCTGCCCCAAATGCGACAATTTTGCTTGTTTACATACCCGCCAAGATCAAAATGAGCTTTTCTGAAATTTTTTTGGCAAAATCGGCATCGGATTTTCAAAGTAATGACGCAATATTTCCCAGCGTTGTTCAAGCGTATACACAACCATATTCGTTCAGCGGAAGGATAAAACTAATTATCTGTCAAATCAGACATGAGCTAAGTGATACCATTCACGAAATAAGCACTAGTTGAAAAAAAACGTTAGATAGCGGACCCTATATAATATTATTGAATAATATAATAATAATAATGAACCCACCAAAGAGTTGCTTTGACCAAATCAGACGAAATTAGGAACTACCTTCAACTTTTGTTTTATTTTTTATTTTTATCTATAGAATATATTCTTTTACATCACGTATAACGAAATACAATTATTTACAAAGCAATTGTTTAAAATGCAACATACAAATAGTAAAATTCTTAAAAAGCAAAATTTTAAACGCTTTTCTGTTTGTGACTCTTCAATATAATCCTCGATAAATTACAATATGGTACCTCGAAAGCCAGTGTAAATCCAATGCAGACTACGTATGTAATGAGTATGTAACCGGAAATCAGTAATATCTAAAAATTCAAAGCAGTGAAAAATAGAAAGGAAAAATGACTGCAGTCGAAGAATAGAAAAGTCGTAAACCAGACAGAAGCCAGTAAAAAGCTTTTTTATACAGTTTTCTTTGGATAAAGCAAGAAGATGAGGAAGAAGAAGAAGAAGATTAATTAAAGTTACTTACAATTATACTCAAATTCACTTGTAAGCTTGACTCATTCAACCCCGAAAACATCATAACGATTACTGGATTTATCAAGTAGATAGCGTACGTTAGACGGTTTATATGTTGAAATACTCTAGCTTCCAGAAGGTGTGACCACCAACACCCACTGCCCATTGCGCTGCAGATGATGACACAGCACACAGCCAGCGATATCATGAATCGTCTCAATGTGTATAGAAATATGGACATAAAGTAGTCCACATCTATCCAATACAAGGTAAACACGCTGCCAACCATGAGCAGAGTAGCCCAGTTCCAGAGAACCTTCCCGGTCAAGGGACTATTAGTCTGCGATTGCTGTTGCGTTACGAAGTACCAAGCAGCTATGTTGCCAATCATGTAACCCGTGACACGCAGGGATGGATTGACGTAGACTTCATCTACTGTTGCGAAGACTGTTTCCAAGGAAAATTTATATTTACTGGTGACACCCTTGAAGAGTGTCCAACCAATATTGGCCGCAAGCAATACTATAACTCCGCGCTTAACGAACTTCGGATGCCTGGAAGAAGTGTTCGTCAGCAGTTCACCGGAAAGAAATACAGAGTAACTTACTTCGCATATGTGAAGACCGATATAGTGGCCCAAATAAAGAACTGCATTTCACAGGACAATGACCAGCTCCAGAGTAGGCACATGTCAGCTGCAGGGAAATAGTTTTGAATAAACAGCAGGTTGTGCCACCAATTTTTCGAACATCTTTGATCGTACCGGTCGTAGACGTGGAACATCGAGACGTCATTCAGGTATGCGGATACTAGATCACCCAAGCCCATTGCAATGAGAAGCAAGGGAACGAGTCTGAAAGGGGTTGTCTTTTATTATTTTATCAGAAGGTATGCAGATATGTATGTCATTTATCCGCCGTTATGCAGATAGTTGAGACTCATTCTAGCCCTCATATTTCGCACTTTACTTTGAATAAGTTTCCAGTTCCAAGTATTAATGATATTACCTAATATAACGATGCATAAGCATTGAGAAGAAAAGTTTCGCATTTCTTACGAATGTATTTTGTCGAATTCTTTCCATCAGTTCGATATCTCGCAAGAACATGAAAACATGAAGAAATCCGCTACAAATAATTGTAAAGAATTTACTAACTTTCGAAGAAGACGAAAATTTATTCACCTGATTGCAAAAAAGACATCCACCGTTAAAAAGCCGAATTGAGGAACCCGGATTAATTGCTTTTTGAAACTACTCATTAGAAGTGGTGCATTATTCATCGTATGGCGTGTGAACCAACACACATGACTCACTAATACAGCCAGAGATAAGAGGGAACGCAGACCATTGATGACGGGGATGTCGCGGCTCGTATACGGCGCAATGGCGAACAAACGGCTGCAGTTTTGGGCGAGGTCGAAACTTTCAACGAACATCTTCACGCTATTCACTCCGAATGCCTTATGAAGCGATCGTGCTGCTTTAGGATTTGCTTTGTCTGATGTTGGGTTCTTGGACTCCATTTCCAAAGCAGTGTGTTTCAAGTTGTTCGCCCAACAGATCATTACAGCGGTGAAGACCAACATGCCGATCAATATTTTCAAGCTTCGTCGTGCGAAGAACTCCTCTTTCAGTTTAAGATCCTTCACGTAAAGCACTTTGGATTGCATTCCGTATACTTCCGCCTCCATAAAGGTCTTCTGCTGCATGAGCTCGAAACTCAGTCGCTGAACTTCGCTCTCACTACATGACGTGGGTAGGCAGAGTCCCAAATGCAAAATGGGCTGCGCTATAAACGTAAACTGCATTTGCCACGGTGAATTGTGCTCTACATAGACGACGCGGAAGTCCATTTCGAAGGGCGCCATGTCATCCATGATGCCAGGTTTCATTGTCTTTTGAACACCCTCCTGAAGAGTTACGATTATTGGGTCGTTCGCAGCGGCACAAGCTAACGGACTTCCAAGCCAATAATTATGTTGGAACATAAATCCAGATGATTTAGAGGCGGATGCATCGAGTACTTGAAAAGGGACGGGTATCAACACTTTACAATATTTCCATCGCTGTTACTGAATGTGAGCCACTCACCTTTCATAGCCCAAGGTTTTTTTTGAAGAATACTTTGCTGAATCTCTCTGAGCTCCCTAAGACAGAGGTTATTTGGGCTGCTGCCGGAGTCATTATAATTGGAAGCTACTTTAGTTAATCCGTAGAGAACAGAGGAAGCCTGCCAGTAGTTCTCATGACTCACTGTATGCTCTTGTATATCTCTTGACGAAATCTGTGATTTCAGTGTAGCTTCAAGTGTAGCAGTTTCACTGCAAGTGGGTCTGAAATAACTTCCGATAATTGTGAGAGTGAGAAGGAGACTTTGCTTAGGAAGAAGCATTTGTAAAGAACCACGACGGATGGAAACGTACGAGTAACTAACTTAATCCGCTGATTAATAAGATTGTAAAGCTCTGCCTCTTGTTACAAATTATTTTTAACAAGTTTTTCTCAGTTTTCATACATTAAAATTAATACAAACAATACATTAAAATTGAGAATATGTGCTACATTCATCGCGGTTGTGCAATTGGTTTAGAATGTGAGAAATAATTAAATTGTTAATTATTAGCTGATCCCATTGAATAGCAATTTCGAGCTTTAAATGTATGTAGTCTTAATTATATATCCGCTTTATAATTTTGCAAATGACGCCCTTTGAGTGGACTCGATACTTCAATTTTAAACTACGTTACATCACAAGATAAATTTCATTGGATTCTAGTATACTTTTCAAATATCGATGAGTGATGAATGAAATGAAGTTAGTTAATGAAAATCAGCGTATATATTTTCTTCTTTAACTTCAGCAACTAACAACTAATAATTATGCATGTTACTCTGTTCGCTTATTTAAATTTCGCTTCAAACACCCTTTTTGAGTTCAAATGTAATTTTCATAGCTAAATTTAATCGTATTTATGTTTTTTTGGGACAACTTTATCGTTGTGAAAGCACTTTAATTTTGTTATTGTTTTAGGTTTGTTTTATGGGTATTACAATATCAATAAAAGCTTTGTTTGCTCTCGTATAGTTATCGAATTGTACATTGAAATTATAATCACAATATCTCCTAACCTATTAAAGACATCCGAATAGGATTGGTACCATTATAAAAGAATACCTTGTAAGGTAAATTAAAAAATTGTCAAAAATTACTTTTGGTGTAATATGACTTTTTATAATTTTTATACAACATACATATATGTATGGACGTATTTGTTTCATCAGGATCGGTGCAGGATTTTAGGAGAAAAGGCTCTGTAAAACGTAACAACTGAGGAATCTTTCTAAAAATGTTTCGTCTGCGGCACTAACTTTCTTCTCCAAAATTAATGGTTTTTCGACCAAATTTTATTTAATGTAAATACAAGGTATCTCAAATTCCTTTATAACGGTACCAATCCCATCTGGGTATCTTTAATAGTTTAGGATATATCAGAATTTCAATTTTCATCGAGATAAATATACGAAAGCAAAAAAAGTTGTTGCTGTGGTAATCTAATCTGTTGTGATAATAAACTACAAAAACAACAAAATTGGAGTTTTTCCACAACGGTGACGTTTTTCCGTGAATGTATTTGGGTCTATCTCAATTTAATTTAATTTATTGAATTGCGAACTCAGTAGTGATTATCTCATTTTAATTTAAATAATCTAATTAGTAACAATACTTTGTAACCCCAAACCGCTAAGAAATCGTGAAAACCGTGGAAACCGCGAAAACTTAAATTCAATTAGGTTTTTCTTGTCATGTTTACTTCAAAATTCAAGTAATAAATTATTATTATCGACTTTGTAAAAACACATATTGAGCAAGCTTCCGATGTCAATTGCCACATAAAGGTTAAACAACTGTTTTTTCGGGCCGGAATGTTCTTAAAAATCAGACAACTGAATAAAGAACTTGAAGATAATGCCCACAAAAGGAAACGGAAACTATGTAACACTATTACATAGCTCTTTCGATTTTCTTTAAATAAATTTCATATTTGAAATTAATATAAGCTAATATAAATTACATATTATTATTATTATTATTATAAATAAAAGCAGATCAATGAATGCTGAAAATGAGCATTGCAATTGAATGTTTCATTATCTTGTTGACTCTCCAGTAGTGAATACGTGAAACAATTATGTCGAAGCGGTAGGTATTTAGAGCAATGCAAGAATTGCAAGCAGAAATTGATGCGTGTGATAACGAGAAGGATATATGTGAAATAGACGTTAGTGACATAGACAATATAATATAGAAGTGGTATTGGCCACTTTTTACAAATGCACTGGATGTAGCCATGGTTAACGCATGGAAATTACATGTTTTAAGTTCAAAACATAATATTATCAAGCCCATGTCACAGCTAGCTTTTAGGATAAATGTTGTAGAAGCATTAGTGGAGGGCACACGTCACGATGGAATTCAGCATCTGATAACACAAAGCGAAAAACGTGCAAGGTGTTATCAGTGTGGTGGAAAAACTCCGTTTGCTTGAAGCAAATGCAATATACATCTTCATCCTAAAAATTGTTTCAAGACATACCATACATAACGGTGATCCAAGAGATGAAGTAAAAATTAAAAAAAAAACAAATGATGTATTTTATTAAGTTTTGTTATTGTGTACTTGGTATATTTCTTATGAAATTTTTTTCAATAAAAAAGCTCATGGTGAACTTCTTATAATTGTACATTTTTTATTATTAGGAAACCCATTGGGTATTTAAATACCCGCGCTAGGAAATAATCAATTGCATCCAGCTAAGTTGACCTAAGCTATAAGATTTTATTTATTAGAGCAAAGAATACACCTACATATCTAACTAATTTAAAAATATTTTTCCCAAAAATTGTATCTTTAAGGATTTAACTTGACTTCTGGTGAAAAAAATTCAAATTGTGAAAATTAACATTTTTGTTAATTAAAAAAGTACATTTGTGTGAAAAATGCAGTCTTCGTTTGTATAGATAAAATCAAAGTCTATTTGACGTTAATCATTCTAGATAAACTTTAAGACTATAGGTAAGAAGCATTTAAAAAATGCATTTTTAAAGGATAGCCCTTTTTTGGGTAGTTAAATACCCACTGGTTTGAAATGGGTTAAATGGATTCACAAAGGTAAAAGCAAAGACAATATAATACAATATAGTATTATATTGTCTTTGGTAAAAGTATGTGATTATTGTGTTTTGTTACTGCAATTGGTAAGTAACAAATATGATGCCGCTGCAGATTTTCAACTATACTTAACTACGCAAATATAATCACTTTACACTATTTTTCGGAATAATTCATCTATCCCCGAGCAATTATAATAATATTTAATATTTCACGCAAAAGCTTACACTTTTACATGCAAATCGCACATTCATTTGAGAGTTCGGCATATTTGAAAACTATGATGACGTAGAGACGCAGAACGAAGCATTTTTGAAACCTGATTTGCGTAATCTTGTATTCTATCATTCTTGAATATGAACTATATAGACGTCACGCGCTGGAATGTCGGTTGTCAAAATTTTTGACAACTAATAACGGACCTGCGCATAGCGCAATCTTGTATTCTATTATTCTTGCGTGTACATGACAATCACCAGTGTTGCAAAGTGATGTTAATATAATTCCCCACACCACGTTGAAAACTTCACAAATTCCCACAGTCGTAATTTTAAGCTAATTACTGAATCGTACATACCACATAAATTATTGAATATATAATACAGTAGTTACAAGCAATAGAAACTATTGGCTAGACTCTAGTATAGTCCTGAAAGGCCGATTTTGTTGTTTTTCACGGAAACCACCAGGATCGGTACAGGAGTTTAAGAGAAATCACATTTTAAAAACCACAATGAGCTAAGTAAAAAGTACAAGTCTTCTAAACATGAAAATTTTTTATGAAAAATCGGGGGTTTTTAAACAAAATTTTTGCCCCCGGAGCTATTTTCCTAAAAATGATAAATTGAAAAAAAAAATCGCTCGTTTCTGAAAAAAAAATATTAAAGCGGTAATTTATGAAATTGGTAAGTAATGAAAAATTAATGAATTCTGCACCGATTATGGTTAAAAAATAGCTATGCATAGCTATCGACCTAATGTTACTTACAAAAAAAATCATTAATAGGGGAAAAAGTACTAAAAATATTAAGATCCGGTTTACTCCAAAAATATGCGTTTTTCCGTAAACCTCACAAACTAAAGGTATTTATCTTAGGTATTACCTTTGTACGGGTATATATGCCAATGGGATATCTTGTACGGTTAAGGATATATATAGGAAAAATAAATTCGAATTTCTAAGGGCTATAACTCAGAAACCAGGAGGCGGCGGAATATATTGCTGCTGTAGTTGTTGGGGTCTGCTCCAAAAGCAACAACAACAGCAGCAACCATAATAAGGAGTTTCAAGGCGATCCCTATTTAAGCGAGCAACAATGTTGTTGGAGTCTACATGCAAAAGAACAACAACATTGACCATCCGGGACTAAATTCGATTTTATCCGAAACTATCTTTCATAAAATGATTCAATATTTTTTAATTATAAATTCCGGCGAATAATAAATCCGCACAAAATGAACCCTTTATTTAAACATTACTTAAAATAGGTTTAAATTACCCGCAATTCGGGAAATTCCACACATTATGGCAACACTGATTTCCACCATACTTTGCAATTTTTTGTGTGCTCTATCATTTTTCACACAATTTTTCAGTGCAGAACAGAACAGTGTTTTTTGTTTTCGAGTAAGTTCTTTGCATTAATTTACTTTATTTTAATTGAATCAATTGAAAGCGGTAGGGAAAATGAACTAGTAACTGAAAAATTTATTTGCTTGGCAGTTCACTCGTACTTCGTCGACGCTGTTAAAAAGACGTCTGTAGGGAAATTCTTGAAAGTACTATCAATCGGAAGGAGCAGGAAAATGCGGCGCACATATTTGGAACAGACCAGCGCGGTGCTGACGTTTCTGACATTGCTTCTGCTTGCTGGCGAGCAGTCTTGGGTGCGTGCCTCCGAACAAGATTTCGCTGATGATGGAATCGTAGAAAATGAACAAGTAAGTAATGAAAATGGAAAAGTGTGGCTGGAGTAGAAAATTGGCTGGCTTATAAAAATTAAATTTATATGCGATCGGAGGACAGTTTTGTTCACCTATGCATCCAAATCAATTAAACTTGAAACCTCATTAAAATATCGGACACGTCAGAGTTTAATCTATCGGCTTATTAACGGTAGTGTTAATTGTTTTATTACAGTTAACTCTTACGTCTTGTTACTTTCTTTTTTTCGTAGTGGATTCTAGTGCACTCTATTTAATTACTGACCCGAGTTTCTGTAGGTTCCCAATCCCCGTGTGACTTGTTTAGTTTTCATAGATTTTCTAACCTCACTTTCCAATTTGACTTGATTTCAGCTTTTACTCTTTAGAGTTGCCAAGTCGTCCGCTAATTCACAATGTGTCACACCCGCAAGTAATATGTTGAAAATATTTCCTTTTCTCTTATTTTTTACACGTTCAAAATGTTTGCTGCATATGAACTACATCAACTTCCAATAAAAAATCATGTTACCTAAAAAATGCGCCAAATTTATTGTTTGCACTTTAGATAATTAAATATAATCTTATCTTTTCATTTGTTGAGTTTGCTTTTATCATTAAGAATTTATTATTCCACTTAATATTATGCTAGGATGAGGTATCGCCTTCAGCTGCCGCAGTAGAATCCGTTGTCCCAGAAATCAAATACGAAAGTCCTCAATATGATCCCGAGCAGTTTTTCTTTGTCGATCATTTCGATAACGTTGAAGAATCCAATAAGCGTTGGATCAAATCACAGGCCAAGAAGGACGACATAGCTGAGGAGATTTCCAAATACGATGGCATTTGGAATTGGGAGCCGCCACAGCGCATTGTTTGGAGCAACGATATCGGTCTTGTGTTGAAGTCGAAAGCAAAACATGCCGCTATAGCTTCGCGCCTTAGCAAAGTGTTCACCTTTAAAGACCAAAAACCTTTGGTGGTTCAGTATGAAGTTACTATGCAGGTGAGTGTTTTACGAGTACATACGTTAAGTAATGCAACACCTAATTCGCATTTTTATATTCCACTTTGACCTTTAACTAATCCAATTATTTGATTTTATGTCTATTTTTTACAGGAGGGCCAAGAGTGTGGAGGTTCCTATATAAAGTTATTGTCATCCGACAAGAACCACAACGACCTAACCAAGGTAGAGGTCACTGACACAATTAGGTCACATTTCTTGTTAACATTGTTATGTTTTGCTTTCATATTGATTTCTTCCTGTTGTGGTTGACTATTTCCAACCTAACGTGCATCATCTACTGACGACAGTTCAATGATAAAACACCCTACACCATTATGTTCGGGCCGGATAAGTGTGGTAACGACTTCAAAATGCACTTCATATTCCGTCATGTTAATCCTATTAATGGCAGTATTTCGGAAAAGCATTGTCGCAAGCCAAAGTGAGTATGAACTCGAAATAAAATCGAAAGACGATAAAAAAGCAGCCTGAAGGCTTTTCAAACGGTTGATTCGGTTTTCTATTTTCTCTGATAATCTACTTTGTCTATTCTCATTTGTGGCTTTGTTTGACTGCGTTGAAGGCAGCAAGTACACAGCAACTACGCATTTAATTAAAATTTAATTAAATTGTGCAGAGAGTGAAACCAACTCAATCTGTTTTTTTTGGTTTTAGAGATCGTTTGGAGGAGCCGTTTAAAGATAAGCTGCCGCATTTGTATACTCTGGTGGTGAGACCTGACAACACATTCGAAGTACGTGTCGACCATAAAATAATCAACGAAGGTTCGTTGCTTAGTGAATTCGTGCCACCCGTTAATCCACCGTCTGAAATTGATGATCCCAAGGATAAGAAACCCGAAGACTGGGATGAGCGGGAGAAGGTATTTTTGTTTTTTTTTCTGTAATTATTTGTATATAAATAATCTCATTGACACTAGATACCAGATCCCACTGCTCAAAAGCCCGCAGATTGGGATGATGATGCACCGCCTCAGTTACCAGATGTGACTGCGGCTATGCCCGACGGTTGGTTGGAAAATGAACCCGAAATGATTCCAGGTTAGCTCCAAGAGCAAATGGAACTTTCTCAGTGGCATATTTTTGACGTTTCAAAATTTTACAGATTCTAATGCTAAAAAACCCGATGACTGGGACATTGAAATCGACGGCTACTGGGAAGCTCCACTGGTAGAGAATCCAATTTGTGAGAAGGCGGTGGGCTGTGGCCCGTGGAAGGCGCCTTTGGTGCCTAACAAAGATTACAAAGGCAAATGGCGTGCCCCCCTCATCGACAATCCCGATTACAGAGGCAAATGGTCGGCACGCAAGATACCCAATCCCGATTACTATGAGGATTTGACTCCGTTTAGGATGACACCAATTGTGCGTTAGAATCAATTGATTATGGAAGTAAGTTGTAATTCTCATTTATTTGCTTTTGTTACTTAAAGGGTGCAATTGGCATTGAGCTGTGGTCCATGTCGAGCGATATTCTCTTCGACAATATGATTGTCACCGACGACGTCGATGTGGCCAACGATTTCGCTGCTAAAACGTTTGATATAAAACGTCAATACATTGATAAGGAATCGGTAAGTTGGTGGATATGAGAAGTCTGCACAGCGCGTTAAATTAAAATGAAAATTTTCGCATAAAAGAAAACTTTCTTCCATCGGCTAATGAAACGCATGAACTACAAGCCCGGCTGGTGGGCTCTGTACTTCCTCTACCTGCTCATCCCGGCGAGCTGTTACGTCTATTACTTATACAGGCGCGCCACGGAGGTGTTAATTTATTATTCTACTGTTGTTAGAAACTCTAGACACTTCGTAATTAATGTGCTAAAAAGTAAAGCTTGTAGTTCTCGCTTCACCATTGCGCTCTTATTGCTAAAAATCACGCCATTAATTTGCACTCTTCCCGCACACTTTCCATTTCTTTCTCCTCAAACTGTAGGAATCGTTCCTAAACAAGGTGATATCCTTCTTTAGTGAGAATCCATGGTCGTGGAAAATCGCCATTGTCCTGTTGGGTACTCCGTTGGCTTTCTTTATGTATCGCTTGTTCAGTAGTGGTAGCAGCAAGGTAATAAAGCTATTAATATAGTCACCTCGGTGCCTTCGAGTGCGAAAATCTTAGATTTTGAGTATAATGTGTAAATTTTTGCTGCATGCATTCTAGGAATCTCCAGAGGATGCTAAGAAAACGGATGCCTTACAGGCCGATGATGAGGTGTCTCCGTCCAGTGACGATGCCAAAAATAGTTCTGAGGATGTTTATAGTTCTAAACCGAAGAAGTCTGATTTAGACATTAAGACTGATGATCCTGATGTTAAAACAGATGATGTAGATGTTAGAACACATAACGTGGATGTTAAAATAGATGACGTGGATGAGAGAACAGAAGATGTTTCTACTGCCGCTGTTGCAGGGGCGAGCGCAGAGGAGGTTGAAGCGGACGTGAGTGTTACAAAAGAATCTGATGAAGTTTCTGGGGAGGAGAAACACGACGAGGCAGAAGTGAGTGTTCAAAAATTCCTTTAGAAATGAAGAACTAAACGAATTGCTTTTGTTTATGTTTTTAGGAAACTACAACGAAAACTCGTGCACGTAAACGTCGCGTACGTAAGGATCAGTCTTAAAACGGGTCTAAAGTTGTAAACGGGTCTTAAATATTCACTTCACAAAAGCGGGAGCGAGCAATCGTTTTATATTCCAAAAATGACGAGTTTTCTTTGTCAGCATTTAGCATGTAGGACTGGCAGACAGCAACTGCATTTCTCTAAACATTTAAACGATTATTTTTTCAAAATTCAAAAGAAATCCGAAAACAAAGAATTTGTTTGTTATTTTGTGTTTCACCAAATTCATGTGTTCTGTTGTTTTGTTGTACTTCGAGTGAATATTGTGAGAAAGGATGCTTGTTTTCCATCAGTTTCATTAAATAAATAACTAAATTCAACATTCAATTTTCACTGCTTCACTCAATTCCGGTTTAACTTTTCATTGCGTTATATTTTTGTTAGTTTTTTGTTTGCTTGACAACTATAAATAAATAATATGTTGAAATGCAAAGCACCACAAGTTGGAAGACAACAAGAAAAAAAAACAAACGATAGCAATCGACTATAAAGTGGAATAAAACAACAGCTTTCAAATAAATTGACACATCAATAATAACAAATTGGTTAATATATTGATCAATAACTGATAATTATTATTATTTAAATTAATATTAAAATACATGCGTTCATATATCTCTATATATTTAATATAATACTAGAAATGAAACACAAGCATTATTAATAAATCGACATTTATTTAATTAAACAGGTAGGAAAACAAATCTCCATTTTGTATATTTATATTATGTTAATGCAAAATTCAATACCCTTTGATCAATAATAATGGGTCTCATTTATATTTCGCTGTGAAATAAAATTTATCGGTCAGTGAATAAATTAAAAATTTATTGTATTGTACCAAAAAAACTATAAATTTCTTAATTGCTCAATAGAAGTGAAAAAACCTTTACAAATTTTGAATATCTTAAAAGAAAATATATTCTGTTCTGTGGTAGAATTTATATAAATCAAATTACTCAAGAGCAGTGCATTTTATATAAAATATAATAGATTAAAGAAATTATTTTCATTCTTATTTGTACAAATGATGTATGTTTCTTTATATTTACCAGCATATAAGAGAAATACAGTAAAAAGAAGAAGAAATACAATACAAGGTTGAATGGGATCTCATAAAAAAAATTATTTTAATTAATTTGATTTTTTTTGTTATATTTACCAGCATATAACAGAAATACTTTTAGAATGGTAGTAGTTTGAATGGGGTCCCATAAAAGGATCCACCTGGGATTATGGTTACGTAGACAGCGCCTACTCTGGAGCTTCTACTTGGGGCGGTCATATAGCAGCCAGTCAACATACGAGGCTTGTATGAACGAAAGCGAATTCGATGACAGCTTGTATTTAGTTTTAAGGGTTATAAAGATATAAAAGAAATAGAATAATACAATAAACAAAATATATAATAAATAAAATATACAATAAATAAAGTAAATACAATAAAAAGGAGGAGACAAGTTTAAATGGGATCCCATTATAATCCCAATTATAATGATAATTTATATTATTTTTTTTTGTTATATTTACCAGCATATAACAGAAATACTTTTAGAAGGGTACTCTTTTGAATGGGATCCCATAAAAGGATCGACCTGAGATTATGTTTACGTAGACAGCGCCTACTCTGAAGCTTCTACTCGGAGGCGTTCATACCATACGAACCTCGTACGAGAATTTGAGCTGAAGCCTATATTTAGTTTTGAGGGTTATAAAGTCGTCGCTTCGAAGGCTTTTCCAGCTCTGAGATGTTATCTTTTGAACGCAGTCGACTAGAAATCATGCCTTGACTAGAATCATTCGAGGTCTCTCTTGAACCACCGGATGCGCTAGCACGACGCTTACGTGTCCGCGATGATAGCGGTGTCTCATCCAAGCCTCTCGAATTCATTGCGTGAGTAGGTTTGAGTCTCACGGGTGCGCTTATTTCGGGAAGCTCGTCCTCATTCTCGCTCGGGCTCAAGCTGAATAAACCTCTATGCTGCTGACCGGTCACGTGTTCTTGTGGTTTTTCGATAGCTTTATGGGGTCCTCTGACCCGTTTCTTTTGTACGTTTCGGGGCAGTGGCAATTTTAGTTGCGGTTTCCTTTTGTTTTTGGTCACGAGGCGCAAGTGGCCAACCAGACCCCTGCCGGTCACATTAATCATATCGCCGGCGGCAAGTAAATCACGCAGATAGTTTCCAATGTAGTTTTTTCTCTGCTTAGTAATTGCGACCGAGAATTTTGTAGATATGAATTTTTTTATCCCTTGCAGAGTTACTCCTTCCCTCTTGGGGGCATCGAGCTCTTCAAGTGCCACATCCACCATTTCGGTGGTGGTGAGTTTATTTTCGGCGTGAGGTGTTCCGCCGATGCGCGTGGACTCTGCTTGTGCCATTGTTTTCCTTCTACACTATAAAGTGTAAATTTTACTTAATATATATGCTGTGAAAATACACTTTTAGATTCTATATCTAACCAGGCAATAACGCGTTATTTCAATTGGTTATTTCACAAAATGGTTCTTGCAAATAACTATTTCATTTCCTTTTGAAACAATTAAAGTAAATGCAAAAACTCATTTATTCATTGTGAAATAACAGGCTTTTTGGAAATAAGAAAATAACGTTATTCAGAATCTAAAGGTTTATTTTTACTAATTCAATTACTGTCCAATTACCTCTTGTTTCTTTTTTCTCTAAATTTTACTTTTCACTTCAACTTTATTTGTAAATTTGTTTCATTGTCATCTAAAATGTAATTATACCCCTTTAACAGAATTTTGACCACGTAACCAATATACAGAACGCCGAGTGATAAAAGAACGTTAAAAAACGAAACTAATAAGAAGCGTACAAAATTTTCCCAATGAAATTTTTTTAATATTTCTTTTGCTTCTTTCTTTTTCTGCCAATTAACAAATTGAAGGTTAAATTCATGAAACTTGAGAGTATATTACAGTAATTACAGGTTCTACGAATCTCTCTCGCACAGGGAGGTGCAACGTAAACGCAACGGGCCTGATTACATTAGAGATAAGAGTATAACTGAAATTAACTAAGAAATCTCTTCAAAATCCTTAATATATTCTGCATAATAAAAAATATTCAACAAATTCATATAATTAAAGCAGAAATTAGTTAGCACACGACGATAGCGTGAACTACTCAGTGATAAATAAAACATGAAAGAGTGACCGCCGTGCAGCAGTTTGCCATCACGGTTTATGAGCAACGTATTCCATTTTAAATTTTGATCTCAATCTGTCTCAACAACTAAAACAAATAAATTCATCATTTGCATTTTTGTAGTGCATATTTTTTCTATAAATTTCTATAATTTTAGTTTATCCAAATTTTAATACGATTCTTTATATTCGATGATGTTTTGATAACATTTTCGTGAATTACGGAAATTTTTCCACCGTAGTTACTCTAAATACAGATAAATTTGAACTTTGACGAAACCTCCATACGTTACGTTACGTAGCCGTAGCATATAGTCTCGTACGTTACCATATAATCGTGAGTCAAACGTAATTTTCTTAACCGTGTTTGATGTCAATAATTTATATAATCTAAGAAAGGCCGACATTTTTTGTAGAAGAAAAGAATTTACAAATTCATCACACGTCACGTGTTTCATGCATTTAATAATAATAATAAGTGGTAATAACAAGTAAATTACCTTAAACCCCCCCTCCAGCGCTCCCCCTTTTTATTACTTACACCAGCAAGTCGAATATTGAAATGTTTCGTTGATGGTTAAATTAAATTAAATAAGTTAAAAAAATATATAGTTTTAACAAATTTGAGTGTCATCATCACCATCGGCATCATCCTCATCATTGTCATCATCATCACCTGGAGGAGCTTTTAGTACACTTAGACGCCAATCGAGAAAGAAACCTACAACACGTGACCTGATTTAGATATTGAATAGCTACGATTCTATAGCTTTTTTGTGTGTAGCTTCAAAATCTTCGTGTGAAGATTGGTAAAGAAAATCAATTGTTTAACTACGACAGAAACTAGAAACTAGAGCATGAAAGAAAACGAAAATAAAAATATGAAAGGAAGGACGTTACGTCTTCAACGTTACCCATCTTGAGAAAGTGAATAAAGGTGGAATAGTAGTGAATATAAAGTTTAGACAAGAAAGTGGAAAGATGAGTAACGCGTGCAATTCACAAAACACAGGAGAATTTATATTTAAGGACATTCGCTTAGAATTTTTTTCCTTAGCGTCCATAATTAAAATGCAAAATATGCAGATAGATCGTTGAATTTTTGAGACTCTAATTCTAACTGTATCTCTAACTTGCTCTCTTTTGCTGTGTCTCTCTCTTTTTTTTTCTTCTGTTATCTCTGTTCTGCTGTCTCTTTCCTGGGGAAGAGACGATTGCTTTTAAACAAAGAGTACTTTTCCCAGTTTCCTAACATGTCAATGTCAACTATCTTTAAAATCATCTCTCAATTTTTTTTATTTCTAAATTTATTTTTGTTTTTCTGTTATGGTTTACTTTTTCGATTTTATTCTTAAATTTATTGCTTCATTTGGTTTGGAATACCTTCTGGAAAAATTCTTTCTTTTGTAGTGTTGTCAGATGTTCTTAAGAGAAAATAAAAGAACACCAACAACATGTTAAGTCAATGAAAGAGTGAAGTCGTCTAAATGTCAAGCGAGTGCAGTGCAGAGCAGAGCACACCTTCACACATGAATGTTTGCTAGATTTCCAGTGTCCCGTCTCTTCTGTTTTCCCCTCCCTCTCCTCTTCTGATTGTCCTGGCCCGTTCTTTTCTGATTCGACCCATTTTCATCACACAAAATGTAATGTTGTGTCATTTTTGTGACATTTGTTCGGATTCTTCTTTGATTTTGTGAGGCAATTTATTGAAGCGTATCCGGGATTTCTTTGTTCCATCGGAAGTTTTTATCAAGAAGAAATGATTTATTTGCATGTGAGTACGTTGAAGAAAATCTGTTGTAAACACCGTTTGTTGGATAGAAATTGTGGAATAAAGTAATACTTGTACTCTGTTCTTGAATTCAATCAATGACCTATTCGATTTTTATTTATTTTAAGTAAAAAAATTATCTTTTTAGATCTTAAGATCACTTTTGAGATCTCAAGATTCGGCAATAATTTAAAATTATCTACATAGAAATCCTTCAGAATCATTTATATCTACTTTATGTCATTATCATTATTATTATTATTATTAGTATTCATTAACTATTCTCTCTTTCTTTAAATTGTAATAAACGTTAAGAATCATCACTAGAAAATCTACATTTGAAAGAATTTTAAATGAGCTTGTTAATAACGCTCAGCTGAACTCGTTCGAATACAAATGTATTGAATGCATTCCTTTCAATCGAACTCTAATTTACACTCAAACTCATTCGGAAATAATGCACAAAGAACCAAGCAACCAACCCACACACCTTCTTGCACATTCGACCGAATTCCCATCGTTCTCAAATTATAAAAACATTTGTTCAGTTCTTTTTTTCCTTACTACATTTTCAAATAATTGTTACCGCAAAAAGGAGCTCCATAAAAGCACTTTATAGAACTGCATGTTCATTCACAACAACAACAAGAGAAACAAGAACCTACATCACTGAGTCTGTATAAGTATAAATACGTGTATATGTATGCATGTATGTAAAACGGTCCGTTTGTGTGTGTGTCTTTCTAAGCTGCCTGAACACATAAAAACATATAAATTTCACACTCGGTTTAATAGTATTTTTGCATTCTATGAAATGCATTCGAAAAAAACGGTAGCCGCTCTCTGTGAAGGTGTTGGTTTTCCAATTGAAAGAGTTTCAAACGTTCAGTCCTTTAGCACAAATGAACCTTAAGGTAACTGTAGACATACATATGGGCCAGGAGAAGAAAGAGAAGGAGAGAAATAGGATTTAAGTGTGCACAACTACTTAAAAAAACTTACCTAAGATTTTCAAAGAATATAAAAATTCTATTATATTCGGTATTTGATTTCTCACTTTCAATTATTGTACATTATTCAGATATGGTATTTGAATAATTCGACTTTCTAGCCTCACTTCGTTAATTTCTGGTACATAATCAATATAAATTCTTAATGTAGAAGAAACACGTCGCTCCTGCATAAATGTCAAACCCAGATATAAACGTTATTTTTGAAAATAAATAATAATTTTCTGCCATGCCATCTTTCCGAAAGGCTGACTGAAAGCAACATTCATTAGTATTACGAAAAACAGTGCTGTTTGTGTCCTCACCTCATCAATACTCTACAAACATATCTATACACCAACAACATATGTATGTATGTATGTATGTATGTATGTAAGGTATCAAAGGTGTTTGTGTGTGTCAGTTTATGCTTGTATACCTATAAAGTGGTGCCTGTGGTGTTGCTGGCGGTTGTAGCTGTTGCAATTGTTGTTGTAGCTACAGCTACCGCTACGAAATTCCCTAAAGTGATTTGCATTTGAAATTCCTTTTGTTTGTTGTGTTTCCGTGGATGTTGTCTGGCGTTCGTTTGAGTCTAAACAAACACATAGACATGTCAACAGATATACATGTATACATACATATACTCACATGTATAATGTACTCATTTAGACAGATATGTACATATGTAATATTGTCTGCCTGTTTGTCGAATCACACAATTTTAAATAATGATAAATAATTAAAAATGCCATAGGGACGAATATCAGAGAGCCGCGGCGGAACTCACTCAGAGGTACATCCTCAAGCTCAAAGGCCACTAATATTTGTTTGTATTTACGTAAGTGTGGCTGTGTGTATGTGTGGTTGTGTGGTGGTTGTGGTCAGCAATGATAAACTTTGTTCTCTGGTTGTAATTTATAATTATTTGTGTTGGACAACCACACCAAAGAAAGTGCAGAAACTCAGTATTTTCACTGCTGTGCCAAAGCAAAATTATTTGCAAACAACTCCATTGGAAGTTACTTTATAATAGTTTTTCTTCCGAGTGATCATATTTAAAAGCATCCGTTATGTAGTTACCAAAATTTCATTTTATTTATTTACAAAAAAATTTCAAAAAGTTATTTTAAGCTATTGTATATTTGGAAGAAATACTAAAGAAACTTAACTTATTTTTTTGAAAATTAAATTTTATTACCATTGATGCATGGTAATAAATAAGTACATAAAATATTGTATTATAAAGCTATTTTCGTCTTTTATTTTATTATATATCTTTTATTTTTTTGTATAGTTTTGTATAGTATAGCAAATGTGATTAAATGTGAATTATTGTATTATTTATGAATTATTATTTATTTCTTTTTTCTTAGTCACATCGACTCAGAACTTTTCGAGAATCATGATTTGGTGATTCATCTAGATGGTTAAAATGTAGGAAAATAGCATCATCCTCCCCTTTTTCCTCACACTCTTATATTCGACACTCCGACCGAAAAACCAATCAACCACGAACTCTCATAATTCATGGTAAACAAAACAAGCAAGCGAACAAACAAAGAAACAACGTTTTTAATCAAATTAAAACCTGGAGTTGAACCATCTAAAAAATATAAAAGCCAATAAAATATAAAAACAATAAAAAATCAATTTCAGTTGGGCGCCAATAAAATGGCGAAATAAAACCAGGTAAATAAAGAATACAAAATTACATAAAATACAGATGTTTAGCAGAAGAAACAAATTCGAATTCGAAACCAAAAAAGATGAATGATTGGGAGAAGAACGTCAAATGAAAAACCAACTTCAAAACTGATTTAATATACCTTTTTATCTTTGGGTGTAGGATATAAGTACATCTACATATTGTATATAGTAGACCAAAATGTATATAATTTTTAATGCTGGAATTTAATGAAATTTTTTGGTGCAAAAATTATACTATATTTTAATTTGTATTTAAACCAATTTTAATAAAATGTTAGGGAAGTATAAAGGTTACGAAAGCTCTAAATAGGACCTGAAAAGTTTCACTTAACAGGTTCAGGAGAATGTGTTTTTCTAAAAGAGAGAAAGAGATAGAGACATTCTAGGAGGTTTATTGCTTTAAGTTTTCCTTTTCTAATAAAAATAACGTCTTTTCTATGCATTTATCTACAGTTCTCTATTGTGTGTACAAATGTACGAATATATGTCCGAGTATTAGTATCTTTGACAAAGAATTACTTTCTCTAACTTTGGTATCTTATCTTGTATGACATCTTAATTTATGAACGTCTCTGGTTTCCCCCTCCTAAGGTTTCCCCCTCCACCCTTCCCTTTCATTCGTAGTTTTATTGTTATATTAACCATATTTTTATCGTACATCTAAATTGTGTTACAACGGATACCAAATTGCGACTTTAATTGCTTTGAAGTCACTGTAGAAGTCAGTCAGACAGACAGACAGACCGACACAGTCACATAGGCAGCCAGGAAGGGCGGACAGGCAGTCATGCGAGTGGTTTTGAAAACCGTTTGACTGAATTTCCGTTCTCCTTCCTACCGTCTTTCGCATTAGCGAGATAACATTTCCGATTTGGCGCTGGTACCCTTCGAATATATTGAGTTTCTACTTGTTAATAGAATCCCAGTAGCAACCCTCGGGTTTTCACCCTACCTCCAGCCCTCGCATCTACGCATTTTAATACAATCAGATGATGAGACATTACTTGGTTGGTTTGGAGATGGTCTGAAATTATAAATTCGGTTTCTTGGCCTGAGTTACATATTTTGTGCGATGTGTAGTAGTTGTTGTTATTATGATTTTTTTTTAATTTAAAAAGATTTTATAAATCCTGTTAAACACGAATGCATGTATGTATGTATGTATGTATGTATGTGTGTATGTATGTGAATGGATAACCATTCAGACATCCAACATGTGAAGGGGCTTATGAATGACCATTCGGTGGATTGTCGTCGCTGTTGTTGATGTTGTTATGTCTAGCATTTAACTGGTTGAAAGGTTTTAATGACCCTTGCATTAGTGGAGGCTGCGGCGTAGCTTCAAAGCTTTTCAATTCCATGCTAAACCGAAAATATTATTATTATTAAAATATTCCCTTGAATTATATTACATCACAGAACTTTTTTTTTATTATGATTTTCTCATATTTAGTATTATTATTTTCTTTTTTTATTGTGTCAGGGGATTTATTCATCTTCAACCAAGTTTAAGTGGTCAGCGAAAATTTAATCCTTTTAAGTGAAGTCTGGAGGAAAACATCCCTTAAGCGTCCCCAAAGAATAAAATAATGAATATAGTTCTATAGAATGAAGAGCTTTTGATTTTAAATTGCATTTCAAGCATGTTTAACTTATGTGTATGTTCAACTTTCACAGTAGATGCAAATTTATATTAAGAGTGAATCATAATAAATAATATCATAGATAAAATATACATATATCATAAATTAAATATATTTCTAGATATTTTTTACGTTTAAAATAAAATTCTTTAAAGTTTCGAACCCTCGTTGGATTTGAAATTTTTAATAAATGTAACTCAAATAAAATTTATTTCGATCCAAAGCCAACAAAATAGAATTTTACAATTTTATTAAAATACAAAACAAATAATTTGTTGTAGTTGAAGAGCAAAGTTTTTCGATGTTTCTGTATTGTCGATGTTTTTTTTTAATTTTTTAATTGAGTTCGCCCGCGGCTTGAGGTTTAAAATCAAGAATTGAATTTGAATGGATTTTTCTATGATTTCAGTTCTGTTGCTTGTTGTTGATTGCAGATTTGATACAATCAGGAAAGAAAATCGAAATAAAAAATGTAATCAAATAAAAGCTCATTCACTCATCGTGAAAATCTATGAGCCAACGGTTTGTGGGCGGTCGCTGGAGGGGAAGCAGACGAATCGGGGGGTAAGGGGGATCAGGCGAGCCATCAACACTTGTTGTGTGTGGATAACGTAAAAATTATTTGTTTGCCTTGTTGTTGCCTACAAACACACACACACAAGCACAAACACAAACACATTCAGAAACAGACACACACAGAGAGTTCTTTGCTCATATTTTACATGCATAAATATTTACACAGTCGCAACACAGATGCAAACAACACCTACGCTACACATACACACATACACTCACACAAACACACACACTATCGAACCCTATTTTTACTCTTTTAAAACTTTTACACTTTTATTTATTCGTTGATGTAACATTTTTATTATGTTGTCACTTTTTGTAGATGTTGTTGCTGTCGCTATTTGTTGGTATTGATGTTGTTGTTGTTGCTGTTGCTATGACTGTTGCTGCTTCTGTTCTGCTGACGACATCATATTTTGTTTGTTGCATGGAGGCTCTTCTACGACCTCTCGTTTATTCCGCCTCTCTCACTTTTAAAGGACACTCGCATATAAAAAAATATTAAGGGAGAGTATTGTAATTTTTTGTTATTGCAATTTTGTAAGGTTTCTATGCTTGATTGTATTCTTGATTGTATTACTATTTATTATTATTATTTTTTGTTTAGTTCAAGTTTTTTATTTTTATTGAAAATACTTTTTATTGAATTGTTATTCGAATACATTGATTGCTTGATTGCCAATTTTAATTGAATTCAGCCCTTTTTTGCGTTATGAATGAGTGAACAAGAGTTGAGTTCTCCTTTACAATTCCTTTTTATCATCAAAAAGTAGAAACAACCCGTTTTTTTTAACAAAAGAAAAAAACGAACATTAAAACGATAGAACTTTATTAAATAAAAAAGGCTATCTATCCATCTATATACGACTATCTATCTATCGGACTCGTTCAATTTATTGTGGAAAATATTAAGCAACAATGGCAACACTGTTTCTCTGAGGAGTGTATTAAATGATCGAAATGTTTCGCGAAAAACTTTGCACCATTTGTAAAAAATTGTGCTTTTTTGCTTTATTCTTCATCGTGACTCGTTATTTTATTTCATAAATCAATTTATCAATTTTCATATTTTTGTTTTTGTGTCTTTTCTGGTGTACTATCGTTGTTGTTGTTGTCGCTGTCGTTTGAACTTCTGTGTCTGTAGTTTTTAAAAAAGTTTAGTCTCAACATTGTAAATAAATAATAATAAAAAAAGAAACGTCCTTCGGTTGGTGTTAAAATGGGGCACAAATTGTGGAATTTTCACGACGAGGAGAAACTTTCATTTTTCATTTGTCACATTAGCACAGTGAGAATTCAGAGAACTAACAAATTGGCAAAGTGGCAAAATGACAAAGTGGCAAAGTGACAGAGTGGAAAAACGACTGAAAGAATGAATCACGCAGAAGAAACAAAGAAAAAAAGACGAAAAAACAGCACAGATAATAAAATTAGTCTGTGTAACTCACTGAAAGAAAGAAAAGAAACTCTATACAAGAAAAATCAAAAGAGTATATTATATAAAAGTGGGTTATATAAAAGTATATTATATATAAAGTATATTAAACGTTGCCTATGTAGCTCACTGCATTCAATTTAACGAAGCTCTTATTTTGGGAATATTGTGGAAAAGTAGGCGGACCACTCCCTCTTTTAGAAGTAGTTAATTAAAATACGCAAATTAAATATAATCGTAATAGTTGACTCTGATATGATGTTATGTTGCTTAAAAAAGGGTTTCTTTCTTGTATAAAAGACAGGCGTGGCTGTTGGCCGATTTTTCCCATTTTCAATACTAAGCTACTGTTAACAACAACATTTATCGTTTAAATACCACACTATAAATAGCACCTTATCTAAAATAGAAATAATAGGAAGAAAGAAAACCTCACCTTGTCACCCTGTTCAATGTTTCCCCTTTTATTTCGAACGGAGCACCCCTATCAACTCACCCCTCCGCTGTTGAAGAGTCTTGAAGGATATAAATCAAAACTAATAACGCCAATGTGAAGACAAATGACAAGCACATTGGCAATAACTAAATGATAGATATAATCTGCAATATACTATATTTGACAGAATATACACACGAACGATTACTCGTAAAAATAGCAGAGATGGCTCTAAATTTATGGATCTCTTTTTAACATCATCATTACCCTAGGGTATTTTTGTAGGGTGCACCACGAAAGAAGAAGAATATCATAATATAAAAAAGAAGAAAAAGAAATAGAGGAAGAAGAAGGGAAAAAGTAAACATTACATCTTTTATTATCCATCCAATTTATAACACAACTTTTGGCAACATTCTTCTTTGCTTCAAGATGCTACTACGTTAGGTTTTAGTGTTTTCTGACTTTATTGATTCTACGAGATCCGAAAACACATAAAAAATTATGAAAGAAGCGGTTTGATGGCTACAAAGTTGTTTGTAGTTAGTTTTACAGCAGCAACAGCCACAGCAACGGCTCAGCAAAAACACGAATTTAGGTCTCACCGATTTAACTCAGTATTGACGGGATATACACACAATGAGGCAGAGCAACAGCAATAAAAACCCGATGGTGGAAAATCTTTAAACTTATTATATTCAGTACTATTCAGTAACATGTTATATTGCCTCCAAGTGATATTTTTTATTTGATTTTATTAGTGGCAACTACGAAAAACTTTGGTAATTCAGTTGACTTCAACGATATTGTAAACAACGCTTTGAAAACTCGAAAAAAAAAATTGTTTGGTTGGTTGGATCGTTGGTATATTTAAATGGGGTATGTTGGTATGTTACCGTTTTTATGTACCGAACAATTTTAAATTCGGTCAGGATCGCGAAGTTGTACCTTTAAATTGAGGCTGTGTACTTCGGACTCGCCTATCAATTCAAAGAAATTCATTTCTATTCATTGTTTTTCTTTTATAAACAAGACGATAATTAATCTGTTTACAATAAAGATAATAAGTTTGATAATCGTCTATATAAGTGGAACCTCAGATGCATTGCTTTAAGTAGTTTCCTGGCCCAGCTAAAGTGGGTGTATTTCAAGTTAGTATTTACCCCTTAATCTCATAACCGTTTCTAGACTTTAAAGAATGAGAAAAATCCTCAATACAATTAAAAAAATAAGTCATCTATTCAATTAAAGGATGCTAAAGGATTCTAAAAGATGCTTTTGTCAAACATCTAAAAAGATTACGAAAAAATTTCTTTTATATTTCTGGTCCTTAGGAAAGGTCCGAAACGCAAATAGTGTGAGAGTGAGGGAGAGTGCAAATAGTGAAAGAGTGCGTGAGAACGAGAGATAAAAAACTGTAATTAAAATGAAGATAATCATCAACGATGCACCACACCGAGGGTAACAAGTACCAATATAAAGAGTAGGAAGGATAAGAAAGTGCTAAACGAAAGGCTAAGAAGTAGAAGGAAGAATGCAGAGGGAAGGACGGAGAGGACCAGGACAAGCGAGTGAAATAAAGTTCTTAATGAAGTGCTGTGCAAGCATCAAGTTATGATTACCTTTTTGCTGAAGTTGTGTTCGCTGCTGTTGTCGCTGTACTCGTTACCCCTGCTGTTCATGTTGTTTTTGTTGTTGTTGCTGTTGTTGCTGCTGTTGACCTGATTTTGCTGCCCGCATATTTATTTCACTTTTTTTCGTGTCAAACACTAAATTGTGCAAAATATAGTAAATGCTCGTAAATTTGTCAGAGAAGATATGCTGTGTGTCTCTGTGTGTATGTGTGTTGGTTTTTGTAGTCGTAGTTCGTAACAGTTGTAGTTGTAGTTGTACTCGTGGGCGGCATTGTATTATAAAAAAGGAAAATTAATTTAGAAAATTCGCAATGAAGGCCGCTTGACAACATAAATTTAATGGACACTAAAGAGTTGAAATGTGGCAGATCCAAGGACAATGAGACAGGGCCAAGAGAAGGCGCTGGAAGGGAGGAGATAACTACACAGTGACATAGTGGAATAGAGAGTGAGAGAGAAGAGCACACTAATTATATCTGGCTTAATTTCTTTTCCCTCTAGGATTTTCATATTTGAAATTTTTATCCTCATCTCCTATCTGCACGCTACTAAATATCCTTAAGCTCTGCACGCTTAACTTTCTTTCAATTACACCGTTATTATCTACACGTCTTCTTCTTGCTGGGCACAAAGTTCGCCTCAGCGCTTCGTAGAAGTTTTTAGAGTAAATCCTTTTAACAGTATTAATAATTTATGGACAAATTAAGCAAAAGGACGCTCGGTGGAATAAAGGCTGAAAACTTTTCGGTCCTCGTGGCCGTAAGTCGCATAGTTGAAACCTATGCAAGAAACCATATGCACCTGCAGACAGACAGACCGACAGACAGACAGGTCCCTAGGTAATTAAGCGAACTTCATAAGAAGTACGCAAAGTATTCGCAAAGTTCTACCACAAGGATATCGATTCTCAACAATGGCAAAGATATTGATCAAATGTTAATCACACTGAAGCACGCATAAGAAAGAGATAGAGAAGGAGAAGGACAAGAAAATAGAGAAGGGCAAAAATAGGCACAAATAAAATAACCTCTTTGGCAACACGCTCCATCGACTTACAACGAAGACGAATCAAAGACCTTCGATCAATCAGAGTTTTGAGATTTTTTGAATGTTTAGCTTTTTCCAGCAAAACTTTCATTTATTTCATTTCAGTCATTGATAAAGAGTGTCTAGATTAAGCTTAGATAAATCCTTAAAATGTTAGAGGTTTGATGGAATTGGGATATGATAATATTTTTGCATCTTTCAGTTGGATATCAGTTACATTTGCGATGTTTCAATCTGATGAACCAGAGGATTCAGCTGTTACTTAAGTAAGAATGTTATTTTTCATAATGTTATGTGCATCAACAAAATGTTAGTAACAGAATTGTTCTGTAAACTCGAGAAACGTAGTGAAATTGATTTAACAGTGGGCTGGAATGGATTTTAACATTGATATTCGAAACTGTTGGATTTTCGAAGTCATTGATAACAGTGCTTGGTTAGCAGTACGATTTGTTTATAGTTGTTGTTGTATACTATGTATATAGTATACAGTACACGTTTCAATATAGTATAGTTTTATGAGAATGACAAAGAAGAAATGCACTGATTTTTGTGCTAAAATTTGTATCAGTTTTCAATCTTCTTAATACGAAAATATATGATGCAAAAACAAACGTAAGGAAGTCTTTCAAAGTGTGTCTCCTTTTCGTAAAAAGTCTTTAGCATAAATTTTAGTATAAGCTTTGAACACATACTTCTTAATAACGTGGAAATACGTGACTTCAGTGCATAACAACCACAGCAAAACATCTGATGTACGTGTGCGATATTAAAATATTTACGATTGCATGCGCGAGTAGTGTTAAAATATTAAAGAACAACAGCAACAACAACAGAATCGGGAGACAGCTGCGGAGGGGTATTAAAAATATTATTCTTTTATATAATTTAAATAAATTCTAAAAAGGTGGCTACTCCTGAAGAAATAGAAATAAAAACTAGGAGAAAAATCCTTCATTTTTCATTTATTTTTTATTTATTTTTATGTGCTTTTCTTTAAGTTAAAAAAATAAGGTATACTTTCTTTGCCTCCTTTTGTGTTTAAAATGTTGAAGCGTGACACACAAATCGCATGCAATAAATATCATGCGCTTTTTGATTGCTTCCTCTTTTATATATTCTTCTTTGTTCTCCCTCCCCCGCACTCACGTCGTCACGCTCACTCAGGCCGACTCAAGTGTGTAAATACAATTTTAGTAAACTTTTTAAGTTTTCCTGGAAGAAAGCAACAAAAGAAGAAAAAATCGACTTAAACCTTGTGGAAGCTTTTAGCTCCATATTAATAAACAGCAGGCAGTTAAGTTGTTAACCTTGTTTCTCCGCCTCTGTCTTTGCTCTCTGCCTCACTCTTTCTTTTTCCGCAAAAGCATCTGCTTCAATAAAAACTGTTCTTCACTCGGTTCTGTTTTTATATCTTTCACACTTGAGTTATGAACTTTCTCATTACGAGGACGCTTTCGATGCGCTGACTGAGTGCAAAAATGGTGTGCATCATTTCAGGCTTTCTTCAAAAGTGCCTTGAAGGGTTAATCGACAAAGAAACTTTTCTTTTGTCAAATGTGTTTAAATATTAAAGTTTTTAAATGCGTTTTATTATTATTATCTTAATATAAGACTTCATTTATATTTACTTATAATATACTTGATGTCATTTTGTTTGAGTAATAATGTTTTATTAATTAGTTAATTTACATACTGTACTCGTATTTATTTATTAAATACAATTAATTACAATGCAGAATGTGGGTATATTTTAATTCCGGCACTTTTTATTGTTGTTTGGGGGGTTTTTTTTATGTACCTTTTGGTTCTCTGTTTATAGTTTTGCTTGCTTGTTTTTGTTTTGAACTGGTTAATTATTATTATTTTCTTTTGATTATATATGCATTTTTTTATGATTTTTTTATGGACATTTTTTTCTACTACTTTTTTAAATCGAAATTAAAATGGGGTCAAAAAATATAAATTTTTACTTCGTATTTAATTGGATAAAGTGTTTTAATTATGGAAAGTTTCTTGTTTTTTATTTAACTTAATTCATTTTGAGTAAATTTTAATTTATTTGGCCTTTATTTGTAGCTTTCATGTTTAATTTCAAGTTTTAATGGGTTGCAGACTATTTAAAACTGTTTAACTCTTGCTTCTAGAGTATTTTTTGGAATCTCCGACTATTTTTGGAACCTCCACTTTTTTTGTGAGTGGCAACACTGGTTGTTGTGGTACTCGTAGATACGAGTAGTATCTTAAAGGTGTTTTAAAGACGTATAATTAATTTTTATATGATGAAATCCAATTATTTTGCCCAACAGAGGCAAAGTAAATACGTACTTCTTCGGCATCCGTCCTCTCTTCAGCGAACTCGACAGATTTTAATTGCCGACATCTTGAGAACTTTCTCAACTCACACACACACACACACACACACACACACACACACACACACACTCCCCGTCCACCCCTCTTGCCATCTGCGCCACTTACACTGGCAATATGCATTAAAATGGCGGCACTTTCAACTACAACAACAAAAACAAGAAAAACTACTGCTACCGCATCCAAGCGCTTTGCGAACTTTCATATTTTATTGTCGCGCGCTGCAGTCGTTTGTGCTTCATTTTTACAAAGTTTTTGTCTCCACTCCGCGCAATTGTAGCGGAATAACATTACTTTAATTCGTCCTCGTCGGCACAGTGGAACAAAAACGCAAAAAAATCACATGCAATCACACATACGCTAGCAGTGCTGCCATCCTTTTAATATATGCAACGTTTATTTTTGTGAAATTATAATTATATGAAAAAGAAAGCAGAAAATAATAAAAATTATGAACATAAAGAAAAACTGATTAAAGACACACACACAACAACAGCAACTGCAGCATATTCAGCCATCATTCACCATCCGCCCAAACCCACACACGAGCATCACTCCCCCTTCTCCCACCCCCCCTCCACAACGGTACTCCTCCCACGTTCAGAATGAGTAAAAGTTAGTGCTTGAAGTTGTAAAACACTTTCAACTGAATTAATGCCACACGAAAAGGATTAAAACTGTGCAAAGCTCCAACGCTGGGGCGGAGGGGTGTGGCACGTGGTGGCATCCATATAAGATGCCAGTGTTTGTGTGCATGTCATTGAGAGCCTGTAATAAGCTCTTTCAGAGTGACACACTCTCGAGCACTTGAGACAAAAGAAGGCGCTGCCGAGTCGCTGCTTTTGATCGAAATGTTATTCCGCGCATAACGCTGTGCATCACGCTGAGTTGCATAGCTTCAGATGCGCCCGAGTTGCACAGAGATTCCACGCACTCGTACATAATGTATTTTTGTGTACATTGAATCCGTGCAATTAAAGTGGTTAAAGTGATTTTAATTACTCTGAATCCATAAATTACCATCGTTCATCCGAAAGGTTTTCAGGTTGCCATCAGCTTTTATGTAGGTAAGATTTGAAAGTAAGTCGTATAAATGGACGCAATTCATAAGGATAAAGCAGTAAGTTAAAGGCGATGAAGAGAAGAGGGAAGGGAGAGTTGGACTATGCTGAATACCCTACACTATACGCTACACTATAACATAACATATTGAATGCAATCTTATATTTGCTTTCTTTCCTTTATCTAGAAAAAGGTAGGCAATACTTTTTATAGTCTTCCACATATAATTTTTTAGCTTTTATACTAACGCCTTGCGGGCTTCAGACAAGGGAAGCACGTGTTAAGTGTTCGGCTACAAAAATTAACTAAAATAAATCCAAAGAAAATAATCTGTTTTCTTCTGCTTTTAATGGACCCTTTTAAAATACTTGCAAATAAATCGTTCTTTTTTTAGTGCTTTCTTTTCCGAAGAATCAGGTACAAAAGTAATTTGCTAACCTACAATTTATGATCTCTTCGCTTCACATCCTGTAGCGGGCCACTTGAAGCAGCCCAAAAAGCTTAAACATTTACTCACTCACACAAACACACACACACACAGACACATATACGCATATATGTATATACATATGTGTGTGTAAAGTGACTTCTCCGAAATTTAGTCATTCATCCATTTCCTTCAGCAGGCCGTCGAAACCGTTCCTCGGTCGTTTTTAGCTCCGCTGCCCCCTCGAATGATATGCTCTCCAAGCACGTAGCAAAGCAAGGACGTAAGTGGTGCGCGTCCAAAAGGAAAGTCGTCCCAAACGAAAAGAAAAAACAAAACTAATCTCGGCTAAACTCATCCAAACAAAACACAACTTAAGCCACACAACGTCACGTGACTGCCTGTGCGAGCACGTCACACAAGACATTTGCCACACCTCGTCTATTATTCACTCACTGACATGCGGTGTGGAACATTAAAATTCAAAACTTTGTCAAAAAATAGTAAAAGTTACAATAATAATAACAACAACTACAACACAGAATCGTTTAAACATCAATTAGATGATGCTTTGCAGAGACCGGACTGACATCTAGGAAACGGAAGTGAGAAGAAGCAGAAGGAAGAAGAGGTGGGGGAGATGCGAAAAATTATAATTTGGAAATTAAATTTACATTATTTCAGCGCTTTATTTAGGGCCGTAATTAGCACTGCTTTCGAAAGAACTTCAGATGGGAAGTTACGGGATGTTTGAAGAGAGCCAGAGAGAGAAAGAGAGAGAGAGAAGGAGAGAGAGTGAATTTTCTTTGTCATTGTTTTTGATTTTAAGCAGCGTGAAGGCGGAAAATTCGTAGAAAATTTGGTTCAAGGTTTATTTTTTGGTGGCTTAATCCTAAATTCAAAAAATTCAAGGAGATTTTAACTTTATCTCAGAAAGAAAGAAAGATAGAAGGGTACCACCTATCATTCCCCCAATCCTCCTTGAAGCTTTTCTCATCGAACTGGATCTTTTGCGATTTCATCCAGTTTCGGTACTAAACGGAAAAGGACACTCTGAAGACATTCCAATGGATCAGCAGCTTCTTAATGGGAAAATAAATGGGAAAGGCATCTAATAAGTATTAGTGAGGATATTATAATTAATGTCTGCTATAAAACTATACTGATTTCAGTCATTTATACAAGACTAAGGCATCTAATCTTTGGGTAAAATAGTTAGTAATAATGTATTATTGATGATACAAGTACAAACCAAAATCCATTAATAAAAACCAATCATTCATTCGTTAATTAATACCTCCCAAGCGACAAGGGGACGATAGAATGAGGGAATCAACGTCTGGATCCACGAATATGAATGGTCTTCAGTGTCGACATTCGTTAAATGATATCCGCTCCTGAATGTTCTTGGCTTTTGTGGGGCTATTTTTATATGTATCTCATCTTAAAATGCAGCTTTAAATAAATGTAGTTAAATATTTAATATTTTTTGAAAAGTTTTTCAAAAAGACATTTTATATGTAAAATAAAAAATCTGCTGTTCGCTTGTTAACGTGCTACAATTTGGGCCAAGTAATAAGGATCTCATGCAAAATTCAAAATCTTCTAAGAACTCATTTAGCATACACTCTCTCACTCTCTCAGTAGAAATATTAATGAAATCAATTAAAAAAAGCGCATGGAGAAAAGAAAGGAAAGGAAAACTTTAGTCTAGAAGAAAAACTTTTAGAAAAAGTTTCAAAGATGATGAAGTAGTAGAAGAAGAGGACGACGATGCAGAAGAAGAATAAGAAGAAGCAAATGGATGCCGGATGTTGCCTCATTAGTTGCAGAAAAGCGTTTCTCAAACAATCAGAACCGTTTTCTTTTTTATTTGCTCTCTTTGCACGCAATAAGAATGCGCATCATTTCCTTCGATAACTCAATAAATGCAGCAATAGAAACTCCTGTTCATGAGATGCTATCGACTCTTTCCTCCATTCCTCATTCATTTCTTCCATCCATCCGTCCCTCTTCAGTTACAAACCGGGGACAACCTGTGCTTCTTTAGCTTAGTTTAAGCTTAACTTCAGCTGCATAAGAAAGAAATTCATTCACTGTGTGTATTGAACTGGGATGGGTAGATGGTGGGGTAGTGGGATTGAAGGGGGGGTATAACAAATCCACGTAAGGAAAGCAAGACGATTTTTCTTCTGCTGCTGCTGCTTTTGCTGTTACTGTTGATGTTGCTTATTTCAATGTTAAACGATAAATTCTTTGAACAAATGAGGAAAAAATAAATAAAAACAAAAATAAGCAACTCAAGAAATTCAGATCCTTGGATTTTAGCATCAACAACATGCAAGCCGATATTCATTTGATTTCTTTCCAACTCTGTCAGATTTCAGACTTCACAAATTGCTGCAATTTGCGAACGATTCAGTTTTTCCCCTTCTGTCCCCTCTTCACTCCTCTCCTGCATCCTTCCAGTCATTCTTTGTTTCCATTCAATTTCGAATCAGAGCGCATTCATTGCGATTTATATTAAAAATCAATTTAATAGAGTGAATAATGCAAGGAACGTGTTGAGGAATTACAGTCTACCTTTTGCAGTATTTTTATTTTTTTACCCACTCCAGAAGGACTACTGTTAGATCTTAAGAATTAAATATCCTGTAGTTACAGAGGTACATAAGTTCTTTTTCTTTGATTATGACATACTTCTTGAAGACATCATATTCATCATCATCATCAACATTATCATTAAAATGAAGGCACGCTTTGCATAAATGTCGTAAAATATTACGAGCAAACTGGTGAGTTCAATGATGGAATGGACAGTATCTGGACAAACATTCAAAGTCCTCAGACGTAAATATTTCTTCAGAGAACAATTCTTTTGAACGCAAGACGCATTCGATGTGTTTTCAACTTTTGTACTTTTGTTTGCATTTAAAAATAAATATTTATTCATCCGATATTTTTCCAGACTTGAATTTATTTTAAAGGTTTTTATTTATAGTGTGATTTGGCTTCAATTTCAATATTATTTTTTAAGAGAATCTGTTTTATTTCACCTTTAATGGGTTGTGGATGACCGCAAATAATAAAACAGAAAATTAAAAGTTACACCTTTTTGTTGTTCAAGAGACGGAACAACAGCAATACAAATAAAAGAAAAAAACTGAAAAAATGTGTTGGCTGAGTTTATTTTATGCATTTTTTATCAATATATGTCAACAAAAAAAAAAAGATAATATGGCGTATCTTTCGAACAATTGAATACTCATGCATGAGAACTCAAGCCACATATTCTCCTCCCCTTACTCCCTCCCCCTCCTGGATGAGTTGCTCTCCGGTGAATTGCCGAAACAAAGCAATTGAATTTCCAAAAGTTTTGTGCTGAATTCTCTGAGTCCCATTATTAATTTTCGGCACTCTCAACGCTATACAAAACTTTACTATACTCAGTTCAGCTGTTCCAGCAATAAAAACTGATGTTCTTATAATTTCCATTTCTTCTTCATACAGCTCTTTCTATTATACATATAAACATACATACATTTCTCTCACACTCCCATTCGGAGTTTGAGTTAATTTTGTTTAATGAAAACTGAGTACTTCAGAAGGAAAGGGAAACATTTTATTGGTTGTCGTTGTTTAAAATATCACCATGAAATTTACTCTTTCTCCCTTCTCTGACTCTTTATCTGCATCACTATCTTTCCTTCTCTTTCTCTCTCTCTCTCTCACTTTCTATGAGGGTGTAAAACTTTCTTTTTGGAAAAGCAAAGATTATCCTGGCGAAACTCAACTCTACTGAATTTGATATGTGTTGGTGCAATGTTTGTGAGCTACAGCGGAATCGTATTCCATTCAAGGTCAATGTATCTAATTAACTTCTCAATCTCTCTCCCTCACTCACTCCTCCTCTCACCCTGTCGATTTTTATTACTTTCTTTTCTTATGTTGTTTGTTATCTCTTTTAAACTTTTGTGATTGAGAAAAACCATTATTTGGGAGCAAGAATCATTTGTGCTTTTGTCTATAAAATTGAGGATGTTAACTTAAATAGCTTTCTAAGTTTAACACGATGTTAAAAAAAACATACGAAAAGACACTTTAGACTTTGGAAGACAAAAGACTTTGGGGAATTTCTTGTTCTGTTTTTAACACAATGAAAACTTTATTTGGCTATTTAATGGTTTTCTTAACTTTTCGTTGAACAAAGAAAAACACAGAAAACCCAACAACCAAAGAAACAATCAAAATCACAAATATTTCCAAAGGTTTTTCAAGAATATAAACAGACAACATTTTTTCGTACCAGAATCCACAGTCGTCTCTCCGGTGGAACCTGTCCAATGGTCCCCAATAGCATAAATTTTAGGTGAAATTTTGTGAAATACTTTTCATGTTTTTCGTTTGTTTTATATTCCTTCAAATGTTTTTATTATTCGTATTTAGCGAATCGATTATTTATTTTATTAGTTATTTTTGTTGCTGCTGTTGTTATTGTTATTGCCACTAACAAACGATACAACACTAACAATATATATACGACTATCTACAGCAACAACCGATTGATACTAAATCGGATTTGATATAAAAAGTAATGCATCTCACATAAGCCACTAGAGGGCGCTTTTCGCTTAAATGCCATTTTTTTCTGTTGTTTTATTTTCTGAAATTTCCACCGAATTTTCCAATTTTCATTTGAGTAATTCTGGGTTAATTTGAGGTGTATTTGAAATTGTTTGAGAACTTTTACACTTTATTTAACTTCTTTCTGCCCCCATGGAGAATAATCGATAATAATGTAATCTTCAATTTCAACCACGTTCTTTGAAGTTATAAGACTAGACTAAGACTAAATTCAAGAGTTCACAAGCATAATATAGTCGTACATGGTTAACAATTAAATTATATTCATCCCGGAATACACAAAACTCAGTACTAAACATTCAATTATACAGAGAAACAAACTATCGTTTAGGAATTCAAAGGAATAATAATCGCTGTATTAAATGTTAGTTAATTACGCTGATGTTGCATTTTTAATTAGAAATCTCATTAAAATAACTCATTCTTTTAAAAACTCATTTTATTTAATAGCGTAACGAATTCTTGGTATTTCTTCATCATCATTTCGTCATCATCTCTTTATTTTTCTTCGCTTTCTTCCTGTTGATTTTCTTATTCTAGTTATTCATTATATAACACAACCGCAATTTTTACACTTGATCAATTTTATTGTTTCCAAACAATTTGCGACTTCATCTCAACTCGATATAAGATGTGAACGAACCGGAATCGAGAGCGGTTTAATAAATGAATGAACAAATGAACGAACGAACGAATGAATGAAGGAATGGAGACATGAATTAGCTTCAACTGACCGAAAAAGTAAAGGAAAACCCATCCAAACTAAATTGAAATTTAAACAGAGAACAGAGTATTTGTACCGGACCCAAACAAACCAAACCCAATAAAAAAATAAAAAATAAAGTGAAAAATAATTGTAACAAGGAAAAAAGGAAAACTAAGAGCAAAAGACATAAAAATGCAAGAGTAAAAATTGAATAAAATTGGTTGTAAGATAAAAAACAAAAACAAGAAATTTGGTCCCCTGAGAGTCCTTTTAGTCCTTTGCAATCATCTGAAGTTTCTGGTGAGTGTTGAGTTTGTAGATTCGATTGAGCGTGAAATCAATGAGCTGATTAAACCTCTTTAAATTGACACGCAAAAATAAGTTGCTTCCTTTCGTCCTTCGTGCTTCAATGTAAAGGACTAAATCTCTAGCGTAATGCTTTCTGTGGAAATGTGGTAGTATATTTCTCCATGTGTGTATGTATCTACGTGCATGTGTGTGTTCATATGTGTGTGTGTGTGTGCTATTTTGTGTAATTTGTTGTGGTGTCTCTTTGGATGATTCGGCCTCTTTGACAGTTTTCCGCAGGGTGCCTCAAATTCTTTTATAGAATTGAAAATAAGTTCTTTTGGATTTGCTATTTTCCATCAACCACAGCTTTTTTCTCCCTGTACTCTCTTCTTCTCAGTCAGTCTACATATTGACATTATTGACTCAATTGACCCAGAAGGATTAAGACTCAAATAAAGTATAGCTACCATAATAATTTGAAGAGAAATTTAATTCAAATTTGGTACTTTTGAAAAGTTTTAGAGAAGAGAAACCGAAGGGGATGAGTTATAAAAATGTAGAAGTTTTACTTTAATAAATTATAGTACACTTATTTTATTTGAATGGAGTAAATAGAGAAATCACAATATAGTTGTACGAGTGACACATCTACATATACATACATACATACATATTTAGAGTGTGCTTTTATCTCATTTAAGATCTTGAAGTAGTATCGGGAATGTTAGAAATCTTAATCTTAACCATTTGGTATACTTTTTCATTTTCAAATCTTGTCTTGTGTATATATCACTACGTTACCAAAGTATCAGAACAACTTACAATCAACAAGCTACAAGGTCCGTTCACAGACACGGTTTGTTCGGGGATTCTGAACGGTTAATGCTAACAAGTGATAACAACAACAACACAAGCAAAAAAAAAAAAAACAGCAACGGAAAGAGCATAACAACCATAACTGCTCCAACACAATAGAATTCCATGCACACCAGTACTCAAAACAATATGGAATCCTTACCAACTCCAGAGCTCAACTTACCGAATTTGGTTCGAAGATGGCATCAATGACGGGAAGGGCCACTATAATAAATCCAATTACAGCATCAACGACAGAGCCGAATCCAAATTCCGATTTTAACGGTTTCAATTTTTGTCTCCCATGCATTCGCTCACACATACATACTCACACATACTCATACACTCACTCATTTGTTTTGAACTGAGTATAAGAAGATCAGAAAACAATAGCAATAAAAGGCAAAAACTTGGCAAGAATTCAACATTGAGTCAAAAAAAAAAAAGGAACAACAACTAAATCAGTAGAAAAACACATGAAAAGACCAAAAATAATCGAATTTAATTTGGCGGCAAAGGATTTAAAAAAAAAAACGAACAACTGAAAATCTCGCGACGGAAACGGAAGCAGTGAAAGTTTATTAAGGCACGGAAATGAGGCCACAAAAATAGCAGAAACAAGAATTATCGTTGAACTGATTTAACATGAAATTTATGCGAAACAACGAGTGAACAACGATCGAAATACAGTCCAATGCTGTTGTGCTTATGTATAAAGTCGGTATCTGTGTCCTCTATATGAATATGTATGTATGTAAAGCTAGGCACATAGAACATGAATGGATATGTACGAGTACTTATTAAACATGAAATCGATAAACAGCAATCGGCAGCATGACCACATTAAGCAGCAGTAGAACCACTACCACTGCTGACCTGGTTTTAATCAGACTGCTTCTTGTTAAGCAATCCATGGATAACATGGCCAACAAGTTGTTCAAAGAAGGCCGCTGAAAATGAAGGAAAAGTATCAGGGGAAGAGTATATACATATGTATATATGTATATCTATATATATATGTTTCCATAAATATGTATGTATATATATGCATTAAGTGTGTTTTCTGCCAAATTATAAACTATTGTGTGAAGCAAAGTGAAGGATAAGTAGATGTTCAGATAGGAAAGCAATTAAACTGATTCCGCAAATGAGAGCATAAGAAACAGAGGAGGAGGGAAGGAGAAAGTGATGGGGAAAGACGGAAGAAGAGAGTACAGCACATAATTAAGATGTTTTTAGCAGATCCGTGAATGATGTTCTTAGCAAGGTGATTAATGCAATTACGGAAATGCAAAGAAAAAGGAAAAAGAGTGACAGGTGGAGTGAGAGAAAGAGAGAGAGAGGACTTTGCACTTCAAGACTTTGTTAAGTACATCATTTGAAATACTCTTGCATCAATTTAATGCATTCAGGAATTCAGAAAAATATAAATTCTGTTAGAAGAGTTCGAAGGCGAAGATATTGTATTGAGAACTACTACTAAAATCCCCACAGCAATCAGCATAAAAGAATAGACAGATGATAATAATATCAATAATAGAGTTGGAAGTAACTATCATAACATAACTGTCTACGGTCTTCATATCCAAGTAGTGTTCGTCCTTCAAATTCAACCCAACTCAAAGCAATTCAAAGTAACTCAACTCAACTCTATAGTCATCAATTTAACATCAACACAGCAAGGAAATCGGATTTCTGTGTACAAAAAATGGGACAATTCAACAGACTACACTGTATACAGTACAGTGTAGAAGAAAATATTCAATTCAGTGAAGCTGTTTTTATACTTTTTGCTGGTTCTTTATATTTTATCCTTCCTTTGATACTAGAAATCACTCAAATCGATTAATCATAGAATTGAAAGCATTATTATGAGAACGGGCAGCAGCATTGAGGTCAGTAGCAGCAGTTGAACTGAGTTTAGAGCTACGCTGAAAAGATGACCACACAACTACCACCTCCGGAATTATAGGAAAGGAACCACTGCAGCGTTTTTATATTGCTTCCATAAATTGCAGGGATTCAAAAATTTCTTTAAAAAAGTCCGAATCTAGTGATGGATTGTTTTACTTTTTTTTCGATTTAGATGCTTTATTTGAAGATATGAATAGCATATGGTCATGATTAAGATGAAAGCCGATGGCAATCAAGAACCCGGGAAACGAAATAATATTATTATATGAAATGCATTTGATGTATTGTATAAACAAGCAAAAGTTTAGAGAAACCTTTAAGGGGGTTTTTAATGGTTTGTTGTTAGCATACATAAAGCAGTATATTTTTGTATTTCTATAGCAGTGGATAAGAACTCTAGAGAGAGGGACAGAGAGAAAGAGGAAAAGAGAAAGAGAGAAACGCAACTTCGCTGCTAAATTTGCCATAAAATAACCATAAATTGGATCAATTTACCAAAGCGCTGTGGGAAATGCTTTTCCTACTTAATTTAATGATTTCTTTTATTCTGTCCATTTGTCTCATTATTTATGCCGCTGCAGAATCGGGTGCACGATTCTTTCGCATAGCAAACCAGACAAAGGAGAAGCCTTTTAACTGGGATACCAATTTGAATATCAACAGACTGAGACAGTAGCTTAGCTTCTGACTAAATATAAGAGAAAAAAGCAAACGATTTGCGGGGAATGTAAATTTCAACATCTTGCAAATAAATTGAAAATCGTAGACGAACAACACAAGTCTCAAGAAAACAAACTTCTCCCGGAGGAATCGGACTGTAGTGGCGGATGGGCGTCGGGAGGAGGGTAGGGGGTAAGACAACTCAGATGCATAAGCTGTATGATGACTGACAGCTTGTGTTAATAGTAGTGCTGTTGTTAAGTTGATTTTTCTTGAATGATTGACTTCAGTCCATGTGATCCAAGCACTTGATTCAGTCCACAGCAACTCACGTATCTTAAATTTATTAGTTTTCATAAATATATATAATATATAATAATTTCTGTATTATTTTATCTTTAATTTTTTTTATTGGCGTTGATTCTGTTAAACTTAATTTTATTTATATCCTTTAACAACTCCTTATGCGATCTAATTAAATGATTGCCTCTCCATGCGGTACAGACTTCAGCTCTTTTTTCTGTCCTTTCATTCCGAAAGCTGCGGCTGTACTTTAGCAACTTCTTTAATCCTTTCATAGTTATTTTTAGTTATTTTCGTTGGCAGCATTGTTTATTTCTCTATTTTCCATTTTGTATTTTTGTTTCCTTTTAATTTTCTGCTCTCATTGGCTTGATACAACCTAAGCTGCTGTTGCTGCTCTGCTAACCTCTGCCATGATTTTGCATATTTTCCCACAAAATAATTTATTTTCTCATTCAATTTTATTTTATATGAAGTCTTTTTTAAAAGCGCGCAGCTTCTGATGCTGTTGCCGTTGCTTCTGCGGGTTCGTTTGTAGTTAATTTTTAATATTTTAAAATTTAGCTCCTTCCTACTCTCGCGTGCTCTCTCTCTCTCTCTCTCTCTTTCGCTCGCTGTTTGCTGCTATCGGACGTAATCAGTTCCAATGAATTGCGGCCATCGTTTGCTTGCCAAATCTGCGATTTGTGCAATTCCGTGTTGTTGCTGTTGTCGAGACATATTAATGCCGTGCTCTCTGTTCAACGTGTTGTTTTCGGGTTTTGCGGGTTTTTCAATTTACTAAAACGGATGTTTGTGAGTTCGCTGTTGTGCGGGTGGCGGTTCCTCTAGCGTCTGTCTAAAGACTGCACTAAACAAAATACACCAACGCTCAGAGTGGAGTATATAAAGAAAAAACTAAACCTGGTCCTCTTTTCTGCTTTCATTGAAGCCGTTCCATCGCAGCAGCTGAATGCCATAGCTGCCGCTTTAAAAGCTCTTTTCTCAATATTTATATATACTCACATACTTCACTTAAAATGTTCAATATCAGTGCAAATTGAAATTGAATTGGAATTGAATTGAATTGCAATTGAAATGAAAGCAACTCAAAATTTAACAAATAACAAAATTATATAATAATCAATAATCAATAATCTTACATCAAATTGCAATTAAATCAAACTGACATTTAATACCATGTATTTTATTTATTCGAGAGGCATTCAAACTCAACTCGTACTCGAAAATCTCGCAGCTCGTTTTAATCATATAACAATCAATCAATAAAGTCTTTTAATAACTTTATTTTATGCCGTAGCTGACATGACGACGATGATCGCGGTGATGGTTGTTAATATTGTATTATTTATGCATCGAAATAATGTCGCATAAAAAATTGGCGTCAGTAAATGAAAAATTGATGCATTGTGTTTATTGAATGACATAAAAATAATACTTGAAGCAGTTCAATCACAAGCCACCAGCGAGCCAACAGTTTTAATTGACAACTCGGTGGTTAAACGTTTTTTGATTAAACGTTTGTTGTTTCTGCTATTCTGGTGCTCATCACTGAACAATATTTTTAATTAGTCACTTTTAACAATAGTTCATGTTTCATGTTCAACAATAGTTCAGTGCAAATAAATACTCGTGTACGTTCAACGTAGAAATGGTTTAGCAGATTTCGTGTTTGTCACGGTTTAAGAACTCTCTCTGTCCCACTCTTTCATTGCCGTGTTGACCATCCCACCCGCCCTGCCGCCAGACTGCATTGGTTAAAAGTACATCATTCGCTCCAGTTGTTATGACGCATTTTTTAATTTTAATTCCATGTTTCCATTATTTTTTCCACTATTATTATTTTTATTTTATTTTTGTTTTCTGTCTGTTTATTTGATGTCATAAAATATTGGTTGCTAGTCGGTTGGTGGACCGCGAAACATTCATTTGATATTCTTTTAACGATTCGTAGTGTAAGCAGCGAAAAACTAGAGCAATTCCTGTTAGAAACTTATACGGTATACCGAAGGGAGTGATGTTATTATTTTTGTTGTTGCTTTTGTTGTTGTTTCTGTTGTTCGTTCGAATGTGCAACTACTTATTAGCACCGACGATGATTATCTGTTGCTACCGTAACATGACATGTGACCGATGCGTCGATGTGGTTGTCGATAGCAAATAAATAATTTTTTAAATTTTCAAAGCACTAAAATGAAAGAGTCGCTAGAATTGTGACTGAATGAGTCTGAAGGGGTGCTGCATAGTGGGGGCGGGGCTTTGCTGCGTCTATAATCTAGAAACAACTACAAGAAGGCAGAATGTTAAGCTGCCCTGTTTTCAATTTTATTATCGTCCAAAGAGATTGAGAGTTCCACGTTTAAAATAAATAAATTCTACACATACGACGCTTTATAATGGGTTTTCCAATAAGAGGTGTAATTTAGATATTCAAAGAAAAATGCCATTTTTTTGAGATAAATTATCGCATGCTTATTTCGTAATAAAGAGGAAGGTATGCCGTTAATAATGAAAAACAACGTCAGCCAAATGGCCACCACGACCACGCTTACACGACCACAGCTATGCAAAATTACACCTCTTATTGGAAAGCCTTTACAATATAATTATTAAATGACACTCATACGCAGTGTTGTACATTATTATAGAAGTACCACTTACACGCTAAGACGTGTGATTATTAGAATCGTGTCTGCATCTTCAACATTTCCACAACATCTAAAGTATTCGGTGTTGGCACTCACCTTCCATCATGTTGCAGATGGAGTATTGTCCTGATATAATCTATCACCCTGATATAATCGGGTCGGTTCGTTCAGCTGTGGCTTTGTCCATCGCTCTCCGGATTTTCTTAATAACCGTCCTCGCCGTGAGGTCTGCCTGTTCTTTGCCCTCAATTTTGGAGTAGCTGAGAGTCCAGTATAGTTTCACGGTGTGGAACCTCCGCAGACATCTCAACGTATCCCTTCTATTATGAAGTGTTACTCATGCACAGTGTTGCGTTAGCTTAGAGCTTCATGCTTTCAGCGTATCGCTGGGAAACTTATAGCAATTAAAAACTTGTTACTTTATTGTCCCTGGAAAAAAAATTTAGTAATGGAACTCCTACAATTGCAACTTTACTGCGATTCACAGCGCATGTCGTTGGAAGATGAAGATTCGTTGGTGTTACTTGTTTGTCTTTTTCTGAACTACGGATGTTGTTGTTATTTCTGTTATTTAGACTGCAGTGCTGTCTTCTGTTTTTTCTTTCTGTTCAACGAGTCTTCTTCAAGTGTTAAGCTGCTCGTCCTGTTCTTAATGACGAGGCTACGTTGATGTTGCTGTGACTGTTGCTGGTATCGTTACTTGTACTGCTTACAAGTTCCTTGAAGTGTCCTGTGTACGCAAATTATTTGTTATTTTGCGTGTTTAATTTACTTAAGCAACGTGGAATGTCTTTAATGAATTGTTTACAAGCTGCAGCTATTTCTTGTATACATTTAAAGTTGGTTAATTTATCACAGTAAAAAAGCAGCAATGACGGTGACGATTCGAAAGTGTTGAATGAATGAAAGAGTTTTTAAACATTTTTAATTTCACACCATGTTAAGCGTTGTACAAATAAAATTAATGAGGAAGTTTTTATTTTTGTTATTTTACTTTCTTGTTTATTTTACAAGAATTTGTTTAAATATGATGCGAATATCAATAAAATTACAAGTTTTGAAGTGTTTTAGGAGTGTTAAATGTTTCCCTTCAAAAATTTTATATTCGGTGAATATTTATTAACATTAATTCAAATATTTAGGATTATTGAAGACTAAATAATTATTTCTAACAATCGAGGATCCAATCCTGATTGAATTTCATGTTAAACTTCAGTCTGTGTCTCTTTTCGACTGCTACAAGCAATATTTTTTCTATTTCTCTTCCGTCTGCCGTCTTTCCCCCCTCCTGTCACTCACTTGCCCCCTTCATTTTCGCGTTATATTTAATTTATTTAAATTGCACGCACAGCTCGGCGTTTTTCGACGCGTCTGTAGAAATTGTAGCACTTTGCGAAATTGCAAGATGTCTCATTCAATTTCCATTTGCACACTCCACCACTCCGACGTACACAGACACACATACATGCACTATCACATGCAAACAAACGAACACATGTTGTCACTTCTAAATACACACACACACTCATACTAAAACACATTCTTGTATTAACCCCATCTCGCTGAGTTCCCGACCTACTCGCTTCTCTTTGATTTGATTTTGATTCCGAATTCCTTGTATCTCTTCCTCCTCCTCCTTCTTCTCCTTCTGCTCCTTCCACTTCTTTTTCTCTTCCGTTTTCTTTCGAAATTTACTTTCGTTGTTATGGATAACAAGTCTTTTTCGTCAACTAACACTCACTCTCGGTCGCAGCGGCTGCCGTCGACGTCGTCGCTTCCTCGCCTTCGGTGTGGCTTCTTCATTCGCTTTGTGTTCGCATGCAAATTGAAATGTCGAACAGATGAAACGATTTGTGCGCTTCCATAAACATTCGAAACATTCGATTTAAACGCGTGGCGATGAGCTTCTCAATTCTCCAAACTTCGTTGTTTGAGATGACTTCGAACCCGAATCGATTTAAGTTGATCGAATTTGTCCAATAGTTCAATTTCGGAAATATGAATTGCAAATATTACTTTAGTCACCGGAAATATTAAAAAGCACCGGAAATGTGGTGATATATTTGTCGTTATGTGGTTGTTGCTGTTGAAAGTAGTAAATCTATTAAATATTGAGTGTTATCGAGCTTCTCTTCAACTTTTTTTGGTTGTACAACAACAGAACAATAAAAAAAAAACATGATCTATACATATATTGAAGTAATGAAAAACCACTTAAAGTTTAAATTTCTTCGCTTTAATAGGATAGATTTTGATATTTAATTTATATATTATTTTTATATTCAGTTCAATAAAAGGCTTTTTTGTTTTGCTATCTCCTTACTTCGGAAGCGATTTAATTTTTCTTTCTTTTGAAGACCATTTCAAGGGCATTCAGGCCTCATTTTAAGTTCAAAATGTCATCAAAATGTTGAAGCATTTTCAATATTCTATGAAAAAAACTTGTTGCTTTTACAAAGTATTCACACTTGATTAAGTTGTTGCTTTGTTGTTGTTATCCGAGGTCTTTGTGAAACTGGGTTCATGTTTACATTCGTGTTTAGTCTGAGAATTCAATCACTTAATACCGACAACATAACTAAATAATAAAAAAAAGAAAAGAGAAAAGGATACACAGTCCCCAGGATTACCTTCTGACATCACAACAACAACACCGGCGAAGTGTACAGTTTAAACATGAACACAAGAATGAACACAATCAGCAACGAGTTGTTATAAACTGCCAAAAATATTTATCGTTGACAGGTTGAACACAAGCAACAAGACGACCAACAGCGGAGTTGTAAATAATGCAGAATCGTGTAATGTATCGCGCTGTCGTAAGTTGAGCGGATCGCCGGGGAGGGCGGGGGGGCGGGTCGGAGTGGATGTGGCGGTGTTTGGCTACACGAATACCGCGGTTTAAAATGTTGCACGATGAATGGTCGCGTGGCTGTTGGCTGGTTGTTGATGAATTCGTAATTTAATGTGGCACATAAAAACACGTTTTTGCACATACACATGCAATAAATAAATTCACATGCTCACGCTAATTTATACACATTCATCTATAGAATATTTACATTTAAACTGTTATATTTAAAAACTTTAAACAATGCACTTTTGACTGTAACATGTTTCAAAGTATACGATATCATATTCTTAATTTGCAAATATCATCAATTAAATCAAACTATATTATAATCAATCGATCATTCATATAATATGTATTAAATTGTTAATTTATTTCTTATTAAGTTATACTCATATTTCGTAAAATCTAGATTCATCATTCACTGCTTTTTAAGAACAACAAATAACTACACAAAATACCGTTCATATGTACTTATATTTTATTTACTGTTTTCACTCCCAAGAAAATGCTTGATCTCGAAGCAAGTAACAGTAAAATGAGTCAATATGTAGCAATAATATACCCTCTATATTCAATATGTATGTACACAAATAAATCCATCCTCTAAAATCTCGAAAATTGCACATCAATTTCAAATATTTAATAGCTATGAACATTTATTATGGTAAACCATATAAATTCAATGAATTATTATAATAACATAAATGAATTCTACAAACAAATGCTAACAATAGCAGCAACAACAATAATAACAACAACAACTTTCAGCAACTTTCAGCTGCAAAAATCTCAAGTGACACTAACAACCGCAATAAAAACAAATTAAATAAATTGTTTGTAACATAAATAATAATAACAAGAGCAAATAATAGCAATAATAATAATAACAATAATACAACCATGGCAAAAAGTAACAAAAATGACAACAACAACGTTAGCATCAATGTAAACAACATTGAGCATTCAGCATTCAGTACTCAGAGAACACAAAACAATGAAAAATATTCCATTATGGCCAGAATATCAAACACCGAATTAGTATTTAATTACAGCGACAGTTGAAATAGAAAATACAGAAAGGCAAAAAAAAACTACGGAGTTTGTTGCTTAAATTATTTAGAATCATATATTTTTGAAAACGTTTAAAATACGAGACCCCAAACAAAAGAAAATGATGGGGAAATGGAAAAAATAAAACAAAACTTAATATTTTATAATTCTTTATGTGCTTTAGATGGGTTTGCTTTTATTTGAGTCCTCACACAACATTTAAAAGGAATGTGGTATAAAGTGCGAGTGATTTTTATAACTATGACTGTATGAATTCCTTCGAATGCAGTTAATTTTGATTCGGTTTTCTTCACACAAGTCCATCAAGTACCAAATCAGAAATACTATAGAAACATTCAAAATTATTGGCGAAATGGTACGCTGTGGCCCAGTCTAAGCAACAGCGAGAGCAACAAAATTTACACTAAACCAAAAGCAACACAAACGAAATCAATTCGTAGGATTTTCGTAGAAAATTGCTGCACTTAAGTTCAAATGTAGATGTTCCAGAGTCCTTGTTATGGGTTTTGTAGTTGTTGCAGTAGACGGCCTTCTTTCTCTTGGTCTTCATGTTGTTATTTCAATTCGAATGCATTCAAGGCAGTGTAAGTTTACCGCAGGATATGAATTGCATTTTCAGTGAGTGAATTTTTGCCTTGGAGGGAAGGAAAAGGATTTGTTTCTCTCTCCTGCTACCTCATAGTCTCCAGGGGTTGATTTTGTTTTTTTAGTTCGCCTTTCAACTCTACTTTGGCTGCTGATCACACATATCATTGCTACTTACTAGACACTTTACGGTACTAGAGTCTTGCAAGCACCTGAATTTCACTGTTGCACCATGAAGTGTACGAGTGGAGTAAAATGCTGCCTCGTCTGCTTCGTCAGAGTTGTGAGTTTATCTTGTTACACGAAGCTGTTGGGAATCGAATTGAGTGATTTATTTCCTGGTGAAATTATCGTCTTATGTGATTTAACTGTGCATTCTAAGACTGAGCAATAGAGTGTAAAACCTAATGTAGCTTATCGAGCCGAAGTGAAGATGAACAGAAAGTCTATAAAATGCCACAAGCATTCTACTTCTGTTTCTGAAAGTGACGAAGAAATGGCAACAAAAGCGGAAAACAAGAAAACAAGAAAACAATATAACAAGGAAACAATTTGAAGAACCTTTTTTCTCTTCTTTCAAAGTCACAATGACACACTTTAAATAAAGCTATGTTTCCTGTTCTGGTCTTAGAAAGGATTTGATTTTCTTTTAAATATCTTCAGGTCTGAATTTCTCTCACTAAGTTCACCATTCATTATTATTATGATGCGAAAGTGAGATCGATTCACATGTTAAAGTATCGTATTTCTCTTTGCGGATGCAGTTTAAATTATCTACGTTATAGTTTTATGATTTCACTCTTTATCCAGAGTCCGTTACAATTTTAGAGTGAAATTGACCCCAACACATGGAGAAAAGACCATTGCATATCCTCTAAAACTGGTCTTGGCCAGCCTCAGAGCTGTAGGACTTCACAGAGACCAAACCTAAGAAAGTACATTTTTTTATGTTTTTTGAATCTACTTCTGTTGACCTTCTTTTTCTTCCTTTCGGTTTCTTCTAGGTGGGTATTTTATCCACCTTCTTCATTCTCTTTCTTCCTTTTTAAGATTCAGTTTCTCTCTAAGCAAAAGAACAATTTGTGCTTGCTTTGGTTCTTCAATAGCTCAGTAGTTTGGCGGGTTGTACGAATAGATAAAGAAACCGTGTCTCTCAGAAATGAGGTGAAGGCGCTGGTACTCTGAGGACAACTAAATTTGCAATAGCAACAACAAAAGAAAGAAGTTTTCCAGTTACTATTTTTTCCGAATTCTCTGACAAGGGGAAACCCCTCTCCCCTTCCAAAAGAAAATATCATAGTGAAACTTTTTTGTTGGCAATGTTTTGCATAGAAAATTCGAAACAAAAGAATTGTTTCCGAAAAGACAATCGACTGAATCGACTGAGAATAGAAGAAGAAAGGGTAAGTGTACATACGAAGTGTCTACGTACTGTTGTAGGAGAGAAAAAAAATTCGATTCGAGGTGTTTTTCTGCTGGGATACAACGAGCAAAAAATCCAGAGAGACCGTGTAAAGTTCAGATTGCTACAAGTTACCACAACGAAGGTCGGTGACGAGAAAAACAAACCAATAAAAACACGAAAGAAAAAAGCGAAAAGGAAACTGAAAAGAAAAGCAAAGAAGAAAGCAAAAGAGTCCAAATAAATTCCAAGTGTTTATTGAGGACAACTTCAAGTGTGCAGAAGAAGACGCTTGTGTTTATTGCTTATTTCGTAAGTGTTGAGGGAATTCGAGACGTTCTGTGTTCTAGAATTACAAGAGTTATTGGCTTGTGCCAGAGATTTGTCACATTATCTCTAAAACAAATACATTTAAAAACGAGTGTCTACAGTCAGCTCATAAAACGAACAAAAGCTGGTGGGTTGGGTTGGCAAGAAAGCTTTGAAGTAAAACATTAATTTAGGCTTTTCATTTAAAGGCAAATACATTAATATTTCCCGTCCGCTACACACACACATAACATATGTATATACACACACACACACACAAATGCACAGCTGACATTCGCATTGTGCTCGTCGCTGGCAGCCATTCTGTTCAATTTGCTTAAAATCAGAGTTGAAGCTGTTGAAAGCTCTACAATTACAATAGCTATATGTATGTATATGTATATGTGGTCAGGATTTGTAGTCATGTGAATTATAATCAGCCAAGAAGCCAACAACAATGCAGGTAATGAGAAATTGACTTAAACATTCATATACGATATACATAATGTGAGAACCCGATCGAGTTTAGATTTCCTTCCATACATACTCAGGTGGCCGAGAGAGCTGACTAAATTGCCGCGGAAATGTTGTGCGATAATGTGTTCAGACACACACACATAAGTACATGCGATTACATACACATACAGTCACGCGCTACTGCACTTCAATTAATGTAGCTGCAAGCACTGTATTTGTAATTTCGTTTAATTATAAGTAGAGCCACGTAAACACAAAAACACACACATATAAACACAGTGGAGGTGGGAAGTGTAGGGCTGTATATCCCTCTTTACCGGAAATTATTAAAGACATTATTTTTAAAATGCAGTCTAAAGACGACAATATAAAGTAAGCTAATTTTAAGCGAGATCGTATTTTATTTATTTATTATTTTTGCTAAATTTGAGACAGTTTTGAAATATCTCTAAATAAGTGTATAGAGACACCTTTAGTCACCTACGTCCTCATAATGAATGCCTTTATTAGTATATCTATCAGTATTAGTAACTATATTTATGGATGTGTATGTATACAGTGTGTGTATCGGTGTGGATGTGCGTGGTTAACGTGCTCCTTGCCTAGTTACGCTTCACTTTGTTTGTGAATATTGATGGATTCTGATGTGTCGATGGGTGTTGAATGTAGGGTGATGTTGATATGTGTACTCTGTCTTTGTTTTCGAATACTTACATGCGGCTGCGTTACGTTTGTCTACTCGATTTGGATAGCGTAATTAGTTTTGTTGAAATTGTGTTTGCTTTCATTCGTATTGATTTTGGTTTCAACAGTCATCGATTGTAAGGTGATGAATTAAAGTTGTTTCAACAATTTAATAAATAATAAGAGAGTCTAATATTACATAAAACAAGTACGATGCCAAAGTTATTCATTTCTGTTATGATTGTTCATGGAGTAAAAGATTACTTGGTCCTTCGAACCAGATTTACTAACGTAAAAGCCATAACAAAGACCTTCCGTAAACAGTTCTAATCAAATACATGTTCAATAGATTGACTAATTTTGCGAATAAATTAAATCGAATTAATACTGAATTCATTCATTATTCTAAAACTAATACTGAAAACACTCGGAATCAATTATATAGTCATAGCATGGACTCGGCAAGTAAGGCACAATCACCGTCACTCAATCGTACTCACACTTGCAAACACACTCTTCCACACTCACTCTTCTATTCATTTACACTCTGAAGGACTCGAGTATCGTGTGGCTGAGTATCGCTTAATGGACAAAACTGAAAATTCGTGTCACATACAGCCAATTTCCGCAAAAATCTCAGCCAACACTTAACTCGTCAATAGCAACAGTAGTGGCAGCGGCAGCAATAACAACACCAGCAACAACAGCAACTAGAAATAGCAGCAGCAGCAACCAGTTGCAACAGTTGATAATTTGCCATCATGTGTAGAAAATGGCAACATCCGCAGAAATACACACACACACAGATGCATGTACAGATATGTGTACATACCTAATACATGAACAAACACATGTTCTTCCACTCATATGAAATTTTAGAATTTGCTGAGATTTTCTTTTCAACACTGTTGCAATCAACATTTTCCAAACGGTGCGAAAAGAAATAAAAAAAATAGTAGAGGTGAAAAGGAGTGTGCGGGAGAAGGAGGAGAAAGGGAAGGAAGTCACCATAAAAGCTCTAAAAACACTATCAACATCATTCAAGGAACTTCCGGTACACTAACAAAGTCGATAATGCAGTTTGCGATAGTTACCGACGTTGGAAAAAATCAGAAGGAAATCAAAAGAAGAAAGAGAAATCAAAGAAAACCTAAGCCGGAAATAAACAAGAGTGGAAACAGCAGGACAACGATGGAAACGAAACATTTTCCTTTATTGATAAATAGTTGCGCAGACCAGATGCTAGTCGGTGTATCCATAATATTTTATTTGAATTATGCAATTGGTTTTCCTAGTGTTTCTTTGCTGTTGCTGTTCTTATGAATTCGAAAGTATATCTGAGTTCTTTTTAGCTATTCTCTCACTCTCCGTCCCGTTCTTCAATCATCGATGTGATTTCGTTAAACATTTTTTAGCGTAGCATCAGTAACTCATTTTTTCACCGCCACGTTTTCTGTTCTTTCTCATCATCATCATCGAGCAAATGCATTTTTCAGTCACGTATTTTCAGTGACCAGACGAGCACGCAGACATTTTTAATAAAATAAATAAAGGATTGCAACAAATAGGAAATATTTTGAGACAGACAGGCAGAGTGAGGGCGAGGACGGAAAGAGAGAGACAGATAGAGTAAAAACACAGGCGGAAATGGTGCACTCAAATTCAGTTTTCAGCTTTTAAAGTTGATTGCAGTTGTGAGATTTTTCTTCTTTGTTGTTGTACCTGGATGATTTTATCTGTTTTTTACGAGTGATAAACAGACAGACAAACTAGGACGGATCTATGTAGTGTTTAGAGTGAAGGCAGTCATTCATTTTATGAGTGGCCACTTCGTGAGTGTTGTTCCCGTTGATGGAAAATTCAATGTCACTCATACGTCGTGGGTACCAACATTTAATTCAACTAAGAAGACAAATTTTATTTATAATAAATGAAATTTATCTATCTTTGTTTAAATTGAGAGTGAACTTTATTGTAAGGGAGTAAGTAAAGTATAGAAAAATGTATGTTCAGTGAACATTGTTCACCGATAAAACAATTTAACATTTATATTAGTTTTATGCAAAAAAGAAATTAGAATAATTATTCAAACACATTCGCATATGCATGTCGATATCATTGAAACAAATACAATTTTATAAAATTTCAATTTGTGGAAGGATCAACGTACGTTTGCACACATTACATTACATTACATTAAGGAGTGTAACAGAAATCCACATCTTCCCCAAATACAAACACTGAAAATAAGGAACAAAATAATAATAATAAATATAAAACGAATGTAAACTCTAAAGACATGTGCTTTTGTGAGCTTTTAGTGAGCCTCTCTTCACTTTAGTCTATATTTAAACGAAAAGTGCGAGTTATTTTACTTGTTGGAGTTGTCTATTGTTAATGTTGTTGTTGTTTTTAATATTGTTGTAGTTGTTATTGTAGTCTATTCAGTTCCTTTCCGCTTGAAATTGTGTGACCTTTTTTCAGTTTGAATTATAATAAGCATCTCGTCAAGCCCCAAAAGTATGCTCTGTTTTTCCCCACTCATACTCAATTCACATTCGTATGGAAACACAAAAATAACAATAATAAGCCACATTTTATGCTAAAGAGATGAAAGGAAGAGGAATATTGTTACATATGCAAATACAAATACAAATAAAAGAAATCGAGTAAATTGCTTTTCGGCTTTCACAATACATCAGCATCATCATCATCATGTTTGTTGTCTCATTTCTAAATAAAATTATCATCGTCAAATTTAGTATTCAAGGACTTTTTCGCAAAATGCCGTCACAGTTGCAGTGAGAGTCACAGCAACCACTCGATATATGCGAACACATGGTTTAAGTCTTTTTGCATTCATTTAATTAAAGAGAAACATTTTTTAAGTTCTTCATTTAATTTCGTGTTGTTTATAATTCTTTTGTTGTTTTGTGTCTTAATTTTATTCCTATTTATTTTTTCTTCTTCCGTTTTGATCCTTTGCAAGCTGCTTTTCCCATTTTCGTGACATTTTTGATTGTTTGTGGAATGGTTGTGGGTTTAGGGAGTTTTTAAAATTCCAACCTTCCTATGTATAAAACATGAGTTCATCTGAAGCAACGCTTTTGTATGGCGGTGGTGCTTTTGTTTCGTATTTAAATTCTGGAAAATTATTGCTTCTACTGGCGAATGTAGCGCGATAGGAGAGAGTAGAAAAACACTCTGGCGAACAAGGATAAAAACATGCATCAAAAACGCACACACACACATACATACAAGGGAGATAAAAATTGTTTATAGTTGTAATTTTGTAGACAGGAAAAAAGCAAGCACGCAAGGATATCAGCGAAAATGTTCTCCGTCCCCCTCCGCCAACACCCTCTGAAGGGGGTGGCGAATGTATGATATTTTATATTACATATTATGATAATATTATGCAAATTGTAATGCATTATAGGCTCTCACTCACTTTCTTTCAACTTTCGACTTGAAATCTTTTAATCTGAATAATTTTTTATACGAAATTCTAATTGTTTTTCAAGAACTTTCGCGTTTCAAGTACAAACAAATTTCTTTTAATAATTGTATATCTGCATAGTTAAATTTCTGCATCAATGCAGCTGAAGAGCTTCAATACAGCTTCTTTTATTTACTTTTTTCCTTTTGCTTTCGAGTTTGTTTTCTCCTGCCACGCAAAAAAAAACCACGTAAAAACTTTGCCATTTCTATCATTTGCATGTCCTTCATTTGCACGAGATTTTTTTTGTTGTTGCATACTCAAAGTAAGTTGAGCAGGTCTTCTAAAAGTTTTTGAGTTATTGAGTTGGTGTTGAAATTTCCTTCAAACTCGTAGAGAATAAAAGAAAGGCAGATGCAGAGAGAGAGAGATAGAGAGAGAGAGATAAAGAGAGAGAAATAAAGAGACAAAGCAGAAAGCTCTTTACATACTTTACTTCGAAATAAGAAAAATGATCGCTGAGAATTTTTAAAATATTTGCATAAATTTCTAAGCCAAAATAACCCTACAGAAGTTAGTCGAATAGCTAAGAGAAAGTAAATCAAACCAAATAAGCAAACACAGCGGCTTTTAGAACATTCTTAATGCTTTTTAGTTTAATGCTATTAGCTCACTTTGAAGCTTTAGAGTAAATTTTACTAATCAAATATTTTTCACTACGAAAGAGAACTTCTCTCTTTTCTATTGTATTCTTCTGAAGTCGCACATAAAGGCTGTTCTAGGTAACTCTTTCGTAAGGGAATTTTAGGTCTAGAAATAATTCTTATTAAGATGACTGAAACTGACTTGTCTTTAGTTTATTTCATGAAAAGCCCTTCATATGCAATTCCATTAATGTATTTATAAAAAGAAAAACATTTGAAAGTGATTAATGGATGTCCTTAATAAAAAACTAGATTTCAAAATTTTTAACAATACACACATTACGAGGTGCGGGAGCTCTCTTTTAGTTTTTCTTTAATGTTCTGATTATGGTTTGGTAAACCTTTTTCTGCTTTGTCAGGAAAAAAAACACGTCGGCTGATATCCATTAATTTGATTGGATATCTTTGACGATATATTTTGTGCCAACATTTTTTCTTCCCTCCTTCATCACTAGGAGATGAGATGAGAAAGTATCCTTTAATATGTTGTGAGCAGAAAAGCAACGAAGAAGACTGAAATTGTTTTAAGGGAGCCAGAAAAATTCATCAAATGAGGCATAAAAATTGTTAACTTCTCTCAAAAGTTCACAATAAGTTCACGTTGACTGAGCAGATGATAAATTGATTGATTTTACTTTTAAACTCTTGAGATCAAAGAGCAAAGGGATCAGCTAAGGTATTCAAAGGTGCAGAAATTTCATAAATTTAATTAATTTAATAATTTAAGAATATAATCTTTGCAATTTATATTTATTAAAATTAAATTTATTCCGGACTTCAAAGTTAAAGTTAGATAATATTTACCAAAGTTGACTATGAATTTCATAGGAAAATGGAAACAAAATATCAGGTGTGAAAGCTCAACAGACAAACTTATCACAGAATATACGCAAGACCGAATTGTGTCAGAGACAGATTCAGAGCAAGGCAATAAATAGAAAGTGATAAGAAAGAACGAAAGAAAGATGAAGCAAATGTTGTATGACCCAATTATGAAAGAATGGACACAACGACTGGAAGAAACGAGGAAAACAAACATATATTCAAAGAAGGATACGAGGTATTGTTTAAAGAAGAAAGATAAAGATAAGAAAATGAAGAATAGATGCAGGTAGAAATTGCTTAAAAGTTTTTCAGGTGATGGACGAAAATAATAATAAAACCAAAATCTGTGACAGAGCAACATCAGAAATCCACAACAGAAACAAAAACTAAAACAACAGCAGTAACAGAAACAAGAGAAATAACAGCAACAACAATAATAAAAACAACAACAAGAGTAAGAAAGCTTATGTTAGTGAAACATGAAAAAGATGCAAAAACTATTCAAAGAGAAAAAAGTTTTCCTTTGAAAATGTGTGCTACTTCCAAAGGATGCTCGTTTTGAGATGTCTAAACACTAAAAAGAAGAAAAACCAAAACTAGCACAAAGAAATACACACGCACAATCACACATGATGAGTATGTTGTACTTATATGCATGATCAGGAAAGCTTAGACAGATCACACACACACACACATTGACAAAAAGATGCATACAGACCCAGAAATTTGCTGGCATGCAATATAAATTTGCATTCATTTGAGGCATGCTGAAATGTGAAATGAAGGATAAACTGCACACACACATATACACACACACAAGCATACACATCTACATGCAGGTGAATAATATACAACTTCTTTGCTTTACTCGCACACATTCAAGAACCAGGTTTCTTAAGTTTTCGCATAGAAATAGTTGTGTATGTGACCCTTAGGGTAGGTCGTCCTTTCGTTTGGTTTGTTTGTTTGGTTGGTCTTCCGTGCTTGTTTTTCTTTCTATAGTTTTTGGTTTTGTTTTCTTATGCCTTTGATAGATACTTTCATGCTTTTTGGTTCGTTCTGTTGTAATTTTTTGTTAACATTCATAATGTAGTGAAAAGTAGCTGCTGCAGCTTCAGTAGCAACATGAGAGCAACTAAAAGAGATGCAATGGAGAGAGCGAAGGAGAGGAATACTTGATTTGTATGATTTCTTATTATATACAGACACACACACAAGATCGAGCATGGACTCAGGTTCCATTCTCTTCTGTTATGTTAATCTATGCAGCGCGCAGCTCTCCCTGCTTGACCATTATGCTTTGCTAGAGTAGCACATGAGGAAGCAGACGATGCAGAAGGAGAAGCTGCACTACTCGTACATAGAGACTACCACTCTTCTATCTACTTCAAGGGCTTCCTTTAGCCCTCTCTTTGGCCCTTCCGTTCGTCCTTCCTTTGGTTTTTCTTTTGGCATTTCCTTTGCATCTTCCTGTGATTGTTAGTCCTCCGCCGTCCTTCTTTAAGTTCGTCCCTCCGTTATTTGTCCGTCCTGACATGTGCTCGTTATGCCATCCATTCAACTTCATGCTCCTCACACATAGTCTAACGTTCTTTATATTTGCAAATTTGATGTCCGAGTGAGTTCCATTACCGCTGACGGACATACATAATGAGGGTCTAGTGCATAAAAAATTAAAGAACATTTCGGATGCTTCATTTTCGCTTTCTTCTTGTTGGCAATCGCTGTGGAAAGTTTCAGTCAGACAGAGACAAGAGTTTATGCAATAAACGCATACTAATGGGTTAAAAGACTTCAAAGTGTTCATGTAAAGCCGATCAACAGTAAAATAAATCACTCTTTAATAATCAATACTTTGATTTGGAAATGATTTAATTTTTAATATAATTGATAATTTAAACATGAATTACACACTTAATTGCAATTTTATAATATATTTTCATTAATAAGTTAATTCAATAATGCATTTTTGTAGTAATAATCAAGAACCCAACACAGCAATTATATGGACTTAATGAAGCCACTTAAGTGAATATTTATGTACGATTATGTATATTATTATAAATTGCCATTTTTAAAATGTATGGTAAATGAAATGCAAAACTCTTGTTTTTGGCAAAATAAATTATTATCCTTTATTATTTTGCATACTTGAGCATCTCATTACAACACATTTGAATGCACCCGGTTAATTTTCATTAATTGGACATTTTTAACTGCCAATTGTCTATGGTAATCGTGGTATCGTTGTCCTGATATTTTCACCACGATTGTTTCACTCTACACGAAATAAAATAATAATAATAAGTTGAAGAATCATTTCTCTAGAAACAGAAGAGCAAATAATTTCAGTCCTTGTTATTAGTCCCTTTTTTTCTCGGTTGTTCTTGTTTCCAGTATTAATTGTGATTTATTAAAATTATTAAATTATTCATTTCTTTTTCTTGTGAAACCATTTTTAAAATTTGTTTATTATTAGTTCACTTTAAACTTTTGCCTATATAGACTACATCATATTCAGTCAATAATTCTTCAGTTATTAACTCTATATAGACTATGATCTACTCTTCAGTTATTATCGTATATCGTCCACAAAATCCGAAGTTTATCTTTCGAATTTAAAGTTATGTACTCGTATACATAAGGTGCATATACGAGTATTATACATAAAGAGTCCGTATACAAGTCGTGTCTGTGACTGATTGTAGTGGATCTGTGTGTAAACTTTACATTTTTTTATACATTTGTTTCATCGTATTTAACTTCAGTTTTAATTTTCAATTTCATTTCATTTAATTTTGATATAAAAATGAGCTTATTAAACTGAGTGATGTGTGTCAATGTTATAAATAAACAAAATGTGTGCTTTCACTGCTATATTTTTCAGTGATTTATGGCATATAAATAATGAGCTATCAGTCACATAATTAAGGTGTTTGCATAACTTTAAGTGTTGCAAATATCTTTTTTTAACTTTCGTTTATCACATAATAGAGTTATAAATATTAATCTTTAATCTGTATTAAAATAGAGTTATAAATATTATTATTCATAGCCTGTGAATAAGGAAAACAAATTATTTTATTTTATTAAATATTGATTTTCATTAGATTTCTGAACAAGAAAACCAATTTCTTATATTGTTACAATACCACAATATAATGGTTATGTAACTTTAGACATGTTTGCATATTGGATTATGTTACTTTTTGCTTAAAAAAATTATTGTTGTTTTATCATTCTGTAGAAGCCTTAAAATATAATGCAGGTTAACAATTGATTGTTTAGTCGGTCGGTCGATTGATTTTTCGATTCATACTATTTTGCTATAACAATAAAGTAATTCTGTTGATTCTATTGAATGTTTATCGCAATTCAAGTTTATCGCAGCTGAAGAGGTAGGAAACAAACGAGTAAGTGACATGTTCTGAGCGATTCTTATGATAGGAAGTCAAGGAACTCATATGACTTAAATTAAATGATGATACTACAACAATTATAGAGACAGAAATTTTAATATTTAAAATTTTACTAAACGTGTATAAAAATACACGGAAAGGCTCACATTTAAAACATTAAAAATGTGAAACGGTTACATAGAGAACTATAAAAGAGAGAGATACTATGCAATGAAATATAAAATACATCAACTTTAATTTATTATCTCTGGAACAGTTAAATAATGTAAAGCAATCAAAGAGCAAAAATGAAAAAAATTACTATACTTATATAAAAATACTATAATAAGTATGCATTACATATATACTAAATATATGAGAGTAAAGCAGAAACATTTTCATTCCAACGTAGAGTTCGAAAGTAAGTTTTTTTTAAAAAAAGAATATATAACATTTTAATAGCTCAGATGAAGATTTATTATATTCCAGCACTAAAGCTCACAGCAACAAAAAAATGGCAAAAAAGTTTGTCCATGTCCAAAGCGCGTCAGAGCCGTCAGTCCACCGAGTCTCCCGCCCAGAGTGACAACCAGGCTACCGTGTCACGATGTCACGGTGCATAGCGAGATACTCTGTCCTGCAATGGATACTTATTATTTTAGAATGTTATTTTTTGCGAAGTTCGCGTGTTTCTCCGCGGATAAAAACTGCGCACAGTGAGTGAGTGAATAAATGAATTTTCAAGCATGTTCTTTTTTAAAGCCAACTTAGTTGGAAAAGCAAATAATTAGTTAATATTACTCACAAAGTAGGAATAAGGAAAATAATCAAGTTCACTTTATAGGGCATGGACAACATGTGGAAGTGAAGCATGCAAATTCTGAAATTCACTCTGCAATGCATTCCTTCATTTTCACTAACAAAAGCATTCAACTATAAATAAGATACTCGATGGTGGAGATAGCAAATATTAATTGAATTCCTGTCCACTGCAAGCATCCTCATGTGAGCATCATCCGTTATCCTTGCCTCGGGTTCGACTACTTGTATCTGACCCTGTTGTATCTCTCTCGTGGAAGTCCCTTTTGTCATGATGTGTTTTTGTCGCATGAGTACCTAAATTGGTGCAAACAGTGTAGACTGGATGACGGTGCTCGAGACAAGATAACGTAGACTAACGGACACTATGAATTGATCCTTTTCAAAAATCATATCGTCGCTTTACATCATGCATGCGATGTATGAGTTGTATATAAGGACCCGCTGAAGTGATCGAATCGAAGTGTCGCTGTAAGTATGAGCAAAATGAACAAAGTAGCAGATGATAGAAAGAATCGTGTTTTTTTCATCATATTCGTGTATTATAACGGGGGCAAAATAGAAAAGAACAACAAAAACAAAAAGTAAAAGTAACAACGAAATCTGTTGAATGGAAATTTAATTAACTTTTCGATTCTTTCGATCTCGGATTCAGCGATGTCGAAAATTTAGAAATGCCAAAGTTCGAAGTAACCTCTACTCACATACACACATACATATATAGTATATATTAATATATATTTCCGACACATTTATGTGTAGTTTGGAAGATAGCATAATAGTTATGAACATAGTATAAAAATCAGAAATCCAAATCCAATTGTCACTTGAATTCTAGTTCCTTAAACTCCTTTCATTAAATTTGGTGTATATCCAAAAATATAAAATTCTCTTACTTAACTTACTTGTGAAGTTACTCGCAGTCACATTTTTAAATAAAAACTCTGGTGTTTATACGTCATGATAAATTATACTAATCTTAGTAAATATTGAAATGAGTTATGTGTTTAAAAGTCGTGAATAATGAAAGGGAAAATGTTACAAAATATCAACATATCTTTGCACTTTTAGGTTTCAAGGAAAAAACGAAGAATAGTTAATTCAAAATCTTAAGCAAAATCTTAAATTTCTATGCAGAGATGTTTAAAGATTTAATCATTCTTAAGAAGCAGAATGAGTTGCGGTTCAGTATAATAAAAGCTAATAAAAGCAAACTTTTCTAACGTCTACAGAAACTTTTAAAGAAACTTTTCTTCCCAAAAACTCTAGCCTGAAACATTTACTGAATGTAGCTCAGATACACTTAGATACTCTATTGAAAATTACCCAATCTTGTATATTCTTTTATTTTTCAAATAAATTTGCGAAAACTTTAAGCAACGCGATGCTGCGGTACAATAAGTGCTGAAAACATCATCCTGCTGCGACTGGGTTATCCTACGGCGATATACAGACCGCATCTTTGATCTCTGTTCCGCTTTGTATTCCTCCTCTCTCTCTCTTTCTTTTTTCTTCCGTCTTCTGGATACTTACTTTTTTAAACTTCAGGTTTTTAGGCAAAATAATTAACCTCATCCATAAATTTTGCACACAGCAAAAACAATTCCTTTTGCTGTAAGTGCAGCTTCTCTGGGTTGATGTAGAAGTAAAAGCGAGGCTCGGTGAAGGAGGAAAAATAGATTTCTTGAAATGGATTTATTGTCTGCGGGAGGCGATTTGTTTTGAGGACGGAGTTTTGCGGTCAAAGTTGAAGGATCATGGCAGAGCAGAGCGTAGTAGTTAAAACTTAAACATAAACGTATTTCAGAAGAGAAAAGAAGGAGAAAAATTGAAAAAGAAAGGTAAAGAAAGACAGAGAAAAACCGGAGTATAAGTAGAACTATCCACCTACTTAATACTATAGAAGGAGGTATACAGCTATTGAATAAAGTTCATTTGAAGTTTGTTAAAATTCAATCAAACTATAAATATTACAGTTTTTGTTGAACTTTAAGTTGAAATACTCAAGAAATTATTTAAGAAGTAGAAAATATACTATGTCAAAATATACTAGTAGCGTTGTAGACATACTATAAAAGCATTTAAAAGAGTGATAGAGGATCCAGAAAAACCACCACACACGGCTATTGAAACTAAAGGAAATTTGTGTTAAGTTCGAGAATTTGTGTTAAGTTGTAATTTAGTTTGGCAGTATAGAGGATACCATAAGTCACACTCACTAAAGCGAAACACAGCAAATTTGAATTCCAATTATACCAAAATCACAATAAAACAGTACCACAGCCCTGCCCATTTCCCCTGATTTCCACATCCTCCTCCACATCGAACTCTATCGAAATTCTTATTGCAGTAGCAACCACATGGTATCATAAAATTTTACTGTCCTTTCATGACAACCACTTGGTTTTGTTGTTCTTTTTCGTTCCTTTGTCAATGTATGTCCTCAACACTTTTGCTTTGAACGATTTTATATAAATTGAATAGAAACGGGTATGAAATTTAGTTGCCTATTATTTAAGAAAGCAAAGTTACCTCACTCTCTCTTTCCTTGCCTCTTTCCTCGTGTCTCTCTCTCCTCTGCTATCTCTTTCCCTCTTAACTCTTTTACAATTTAGCATATATACTCCATATAACTTCAGGTTCTGTTCGTCACAAATGATATAACATACTTTACGAAAAGGGGAAGAAAACAAAAAAAAAAAGAAAAATATAAAAAATAAAAAAATTTGCTAGAGGGCAGTGCTGCCAATCAAACTGCATGCAATTTCTCTTTTTCTGAAGTCTAATTTTCTATGTGTTGTGCTTGAAGTTGAAGATGTGTGTGTTACATGAAGACTTGTGACATAAATAAAAATTGAATAAAATGATGTGATGTCAGTGCAAAGTTACAGCTGTTCATGTCATAGAAATTACTAAATATTAACTTAGAACGAATATAAAGAAGAACTAAAAGAAAATAATAAATATAGAGTGTAGGTTAGGGTAATTAAAGTAACGTCATCATGAGGTCAACGAGGTTTAACTTGTCCTAAGTTTTATTGTACGTTTAAAGAATTTAAATATAAGTAAATATAAATATAAGTGATTTATATTACAAAAGGAGAATCATATTTCAGCTCTTTGATGTGATGTAAAATTCTTATTCATAAACATGTATTTGCGGTACATTTTTAATATGGTATATTATCTTTTCTGTAGATACAACAATAAAGAAATATTGAAGGAATGCTTTTATGATGCTGGGATGATTACTTTTAGTAACATTCTTGTACACCATGTACGAATATGTATCAATTTAAGGTATGTTATTGATCCACTCAAAAAAGCTCAATAATAAACTATTCAATTTAATCCATTTGAGTGAATAAATGCTTCGTAACGTAGATGCTTCTAAAACTTAAAGATAAACACATACTCGAAGCGTAGTTATTAAGTTCATGCACTCGAATATTTTATGGATAATTTTAGGATACAAAGTTTGAAGGTAGAGTTTACATTGAAGTAAACATTTACAGAATTGTTAGTTGACTGCTGAACCTGCAAAACTAAGAAACAGCAGCACCAACAACAACAACAACAACTGAAAATGTTTCATGCTCTTAAATCGAATAAATTTTATGGAGAACGTACACTCAAAAGATTAGCAATAAATGCAAATATCTGGAACGTCCTTAAAGGATATTTGAAGCAAAATATTTGCATGAGTGAATATAAATGCAACAGAGGAAGACAAACAAACAAAGTAACAACGATTGCATTGCTTTTCAAGGATGCAGGATGGACATAGGAAACAGGATACAACTTAAGGGCATACAAGTTCAAGTATTATTGAACACTCAAGGATTATTGTTTATTGGTCATCATCCGAAAAATTAATTCAATTTAGGATAACAATATAAGTGTTAAGGGCTCTAGAAATTGTTAAATTTTGAAAATTAAACTAATGAATTGATTTAATTACTTATTTTAATGAATTTGTCTCAAATATAAATGTTCAAAATAATAGTCAGAATAACATTAACAATAAAAAAAATATACATATACAGGAAATATCAAAAAATAAAAATAAAGAATTTGAAGAAAATCACGTTCAGCTCCACAATTTTTACACTAAAACTTTCAGCTATGATGAAAACTTGGAAAAGCCAGTTACCAATAACTTTATTATTATTTGGGCGTGAAAACTAAATCGGCAGAAAAAAGGACTCAATTTCATGGGTCGTTGGTTGGTTGCATTAAAACCACAAAAAGCTCGTGAAGGGAACCGAGGCGGTAGCAGCAGGGGACGATGGAAGGGGAACCACATAACGTTGCGCCATCTTAAATTCCCGAAGGAGTTAAGTTGTTCATGATCGGCATAAAAGATGTCAGTGTGTGTTGCAGGTCGAAATATTTAATGATGTGTGAAATTGGTTTATAAATTCCAAATCTTCACATGGAAATCTTGTTATTTATATATCGGTTATTATCTATTACTATGATTATGATCGATAATTGATTATATGGATTCACTTTTCCTAAATCCTGAACGGAGAGTTATACATCATTTTATGGCTTTTAAACTTATTTTTCTTATTTTTATAGTACTATTTCTATTTTATAGTTTTATTAACTCAGTAAAATTTAAAGAAGTTGAAGCCATGAACTTGTATAATTTGACTCCGGAAAGTTGATCTTAAAGAAAATCAAAAGTTTTCTGGTGCTCAAAATGAGGCTCACTCCTAACCAACCCTCATTGGTCATCAGACACCGCACCCATCCGACTCTCTACCGCGGTACATTTTGCTCATACTTCCTCATTTCATCATTTCCTTTTATCCGGACGAGTTTAAAAAGAGTGTAAGCAGAAATCTAAAAACTTTGTCTTACATGAGGTTCAGTGAAAGTTTCCAACCATCGACGCACTTTGAATCTGTCACGTGCACCACGGTGAGTACAATTAAAATGCAATGCAGCACTCACAGAGGTTTGCGAAGAGAGGGTGAGCGGGGCGTGATTGCATCACGTAAGCTTGACGCCAAGTCGCCTTCTAATCTTTGGTGTTCCATGATAGTCAGGAACATCGGAAAGAGTTGACATTTGACCGGTTTCCACCTAAGGAACTGAAATCTCAAGGGCGTTCTTAAATAGAGTTTCAGTTTTAGTTGGGTGCGCAAAGCGAAGTCAAATACGTAAAAAGCGATAGAGAGAGAGAGAGAAAGGGAGAGAGAGAAAGGGAGCAATATAGAATTGAAATGGAGATGTGGAAGGCATTGAATAGTCGGAGTTTTAGAAAGTTAAATCCGCTTGATTTAAATAAATTCCATTCAATTATTTTCCTTTTCTTTATGTACAAATTGGGGATCTTTTGCATCCCTGCAGGTTGTTGTGTCGCAACTGAAAAATTGTTTACCCACAAGTTTGTTCATTACTATTTAACTCCATTTACTTTGGTTTTCCGCCTTCCAATTTCTTTACTTTCTTTCGGTCATTTTCTCTCTCAGCCTGTCTCGGTCTCTCTCAGTGTTGCTCTTCCTCTATTGCTCCATCTGCTTTTGGTTTCTTTTCCACAGAAGTCCAACATCACAGGCAGAATATTCATGATTTTACGAAATTGGTTTTTTAAATTGAATGGTTCCCGCTTCCAGAGAGGTTGGTAAACGTTTTCCGAATGCTTTCAATAGCATCTCCAGTGCATACGCTTAACCGAGCGGAGCATGATAACCCAGTCAACTCTTACGGTATAACGTAGGTAGACATGCAGTACGTATGCCTTACGTTATGCTCTGTGGTTTTATTGCTTTGAAAAGAATCGTGAACGTTTAATATCAGTGAAGCGCAAGTGTAAGCCACGCAAATGGACGCAGATACGCATCAAATGGGTAACGTTAAAAATCATTGCACTTCATAAGGCGTCTTTTATACTTTTATTTGTATTTCTATTGAAGTAGTATTGCCAACGGAATGGTAAACCAATATCTGCAGAGACAGAGAGAGAGAGAGACACGGTGCGAAAGAGGGATAGTGAGAGAGATGAAGGAATATCGGTTTCGTAAAATAAGCGATCTTCTAAAAACTAAATACTGACCAAAGCTTAAGCTAAACTTATGTCTTAACAGGTTCAAAGTAAGTTCTATACCGTTGAAGTCCTGCTGAATCGACGTAAATAAATTTTAAGCCGTTACGGGGAGAACAAAATTGCAGCAACAACCACAACAGCACTCCATTTCAGAAAGCATGCAACGAACGGGAACAATTTTGAATTTTCAAATCAGAGAATGCGAAACCATTGAAAGTGTCCTTTAACACAGAGCGGCTAAATTGAGGTGGGTTCCGTTAATCGTGTGGATCGTACGTTCAAAATTCTGTTGACATACATACATACATACATTCAAGCATAAAAAGGAATAAAAGAATACAAAAAAAGCAAAGGAGTTAAAAAAACTACTCCATACACAGATATACATACACTACCGGCCAAAAGTTTCGAAGCACCCTTGAAATTTCCACAAATCGCCGTAAACGCGTTTTGGGTTCCATATTACAGTTATCACTTTACAACCATCCTATTAAAAAAGAAAAAATCAAAATTTATACAATAATATAGAAATGCCACACGATTTTCTATGAACAGGAGTGGTGCTTCGAAACTTTTGGCCGGTAGTGTATGTATAGTCCATTATAGCAAACAGAATGGAAGCAAAGTAAAGTACACAGGGTATATAGTATATATAGTGTGGTTGGGTAAGTCGCCCAAGCGTAAGATACCTGAAGGTACAGGCTTTTATAGGTATTTCGAAAATTTTTCTAATTTATACCTATAACACACACCATTACACATCTTTGTTTCAGAATATGTGTGCAGCTGGACGGATGGACATATTTTTATTGTCTTCAACGAAGCCGGCAGCAAGATGTGTTTTAGTTTCCTGTCTCCTCGCTCTTCGCAAGGGAATCTGAATGGAAGAAACCACAGCAGCATCAATGGCTTTGATGTCTTTTTTCAATGATGTTCTTTTTCTTGGTATGCGAAAGCGGTATCCAGAGAATTAAATTGAGATACCATCAAGTAAGAGCAGAATGTATGTATTTTTGCATATCAAAACCATCTCTGTGTCAGATGGTGGGTCCAGACGGTGACTTTAGTTGTCATATTCTTGACGGACTTGTGTGACTACTCTGATGGAGAACGGATGAAGAAGATGGAATGAAATTTTAATTATCGATGTCTATTCACCACGAGCAACACACGATGTGTGGTGCTTTGTTATTTTTCGGAAAAATAGATTGAGAGACGACAAAGTCGATAATTTTAAGGAAGGTGAAAACGGAAAGAGAATGGAAAAAGTATTCAGTTTTTCGGTAGGGAATCGAAGAACAATATTCACCAAAGCAAGGGACTGAAGAGGCTTCAAAGAAAGGAGGACACGATTATAAATGCAGACAATATGTTTTTTTATTCGGACTTTTAAGTCTTCCGAGTTTATTTTTTTAGTGACCTTTCCTTTATCGCAGACGAACTTTAAGCGAAAATGCTTTCCACTAAGAATTTGTTTTTGATTATGTTTTTACAACAAACAATTACGAAGCTCAAGTTTCTTAAAATTCCTCCAACGTCAGTCATTCTTTTCAACCCAAATAAATAATGCAAAATCTAGTTTTATGGCCAACAATTTGCAGGAGATCCTTACTGCTGGTGTTGTTATTGTTATTTATATTGTTGTTGTTATCACTGTATCGCTATGGTGAGTACAATAAAACATCAACGGTGGCAATAATTTAAGTGAAAGCAACACGGCAACCATAAACACAAACAGTTACTGAAGGCCAACATTCCGTTTGTTATTACTGTGGCATTTATGCGTCCAGAAACCAACGAACAGCACCAAAAACAGCAACAACAACAACTACTACTACTATGAGTACTTCCGGCGAACTGTTGCGACATCTGCGCTGGCTGCAGTGCTGCTGCTTCTCTGGGAAGCCTGCGCTCGGCTTTATTAAATGGCATGAAAAATATGATTTTTCACTTGGCTGCATTTCTACCCCGACTCTGTTCTTTCTCGACACGCTTGTTGAGTAAATTTGACAGAATACATTTATTTATATACCACACATACATATTTTACATGAAATATTGTAATAAAAACATTTCAGAGCCTCTTTTGTGTAAATATCTACACAAACAAAAAAAAAGGAAAAATATTCATTGTCCTTTCGGTGAGGGCGCAATTTAATCCGAGTCATCGCCAACTTTGTGGTCGAGTTGTTGTTGTTGTTGTTCACAGCGCCCAAACCATTTAAGAATTGTAAAGAAACGTTCACTGCAACTTCCGGTAACTGTCGACAACGCCCTCAACATCATCATATTTGCTATCATCATCAACAACATCATCGTCATAATCATTATACTGTCCCCACCTTCATCGAAAACTTCAGCTACAACATCCTGCGGACAACCTGAACTACCATCATTTCAATTATATTTGGTGGCTTTGATGACGAATTACGCATTGTTTTTCATATTCAAAGGGTTCCGGCAGGAAGAACCTTAAAAAAGCTTGAATGAGAAGCTGATTAATTAAAAAAATATGCTGTTGGTGTTTCTGTTCTTTCTAGCCATGCAATTGTGCATCTCTTTCGCACCAAATCAATGAAAGTTACGCTACACAGACGCAAAAAAACTCACACAAACACACTCACAAACGAGTATCAAAACAATGGCGTCAACGGTGACGGCAACAGCAACCATCGGGAACTTACACCGGAAGGAAACTGTAGCCAGCACCATCGCAAGCTTAGCGCTCAACAATGAATGACGAAAGTCCACGACGCGAAGTTTCACTCTCCGCAGCGTCGTGTTTAGCGACTGACTTCCTTTTGTTTTCTGCTTTCCACGGAGATAATGCGGCTCGGCAGCGGAAAATGAGGATATTTAATCAGCAGTAAGCAGTAAAACGGAAAACTTTAAGGACGACCATGATGAAGAAAATTAAGAACAACAGGAAAAGCAAGAACAAAAGGAGGAAGACGCAGACGATGGCATGAAAGGAAGCTTATCTGAAGGCATCAATTATACAAAGTAAGGACGAGGCAACAATAAATCGCTGTGCTGCGAGCAAGATTTTAGAATATAACAGTGACTCATTGTTCTGCTGATATTTAATACTCTTAAGAGAGTGATAAGGAAAGCGCTATAAAATAATACAATATCAAGAGTGAGGTGTCAGGGATGCTGCTGAACACGACAATATACATGTATTTTATGTGTGTGTGGGTCTTAGGGTCAAGTAACCTTGACAATAATAAAGCAGATCTTTGAAGGCATTGAAAAGTATATAGTCACCGTTTCGAAAACTTCTAATAGTACTTCGATTGAAACATCCAACATCTTTGAAATAAATAAATCAATTCTCCAAAGACGTCATCCCACCATCAGCAAATGTCATCCCCACTGTAACCAGCCCAACGTGTCCTGAATGGAAGATGCTTTCATTCAATTTCCAATAAAAAAAATCAACTCCTCTTGCTTAAAATAAAAAGAAAAACAAAAACATGATTCATTAAGCTTAATGAAAAACACAACATTTACATTAAATAATAAAGAAACGGGTCCCAAGAAAACGAACACAAATAATTATAAGCTTTTAAATTACATTCTCATTCCTTCGATTCAATACAAAAGGAAATCAAACGAAGAGAAGAGAGCAACCATTAAGAACCCGGATGAGAAAAATTTCTTTCAGCTTTAATGCAAGAGCGAAAAAAAATGTAATTGCAAAATAACAAATAAAATAATGAATTTAAATTCATTGTCAGGTACCCTACTGTACCTTTTTTGATTGGAAACACTTTACTGCACAAATGGCGCCAAGTTCAAATATTGCGTGACACCCTTTATCTGTGATATCTCTCATATCCCACCTCTCAAAAATCTCTACTTCTGGAGATGGATTGACATCCTAAACTACTCTTCGAAGACTCTATTGTGACCTTTCTATACCAAAGTAGACAATTTCGCATGCCTCGAAATTCTATTGCTATACAATATGTTTATACAATACATTACATTACAGAGTCGAATCGAAAACATTTTAAACTTCCTTTACTATCACTAAATCCGCTCTAAATTTTAAGCACTGATAAAATCTTACCATTAAGTTCGCCTGTTTAGGGATCAATAATATAATGCTAAAATAAATGCTTATTCCTCTGTCTAATAGTCAATCGATAAACATTTCTCAAAACCGAGGCACGAAGAATATAACATTTTAATCCACTATTTTTAAATAATTCACTCAACAGCACTGTGGCAGACATCACAGACAACAAATGCATCAGTAGAACCAGCGGCAGCACCTGCATCGGCATCGAAATGGCACCTTGGCGACCAGAATCACTAGAAGCTTTGCGTAGATAAGTCCTATAAAAGAAGGCAACAATGAACAGAGGCAACCCATCTCATAAGTAGGGCGATGAACTGAAAAATAGTTGGTGACTGAATGTGTGATTCAAGAGGACAAAATCAGAATGCTCCCCAGAGACAAAGAGATCAAAGGGGCATTGGGACACGTGTGAAGGGGGCGATGGTAGAGTTGTTAGTAGTGGCTGCTGAGGTGTCGCGTCTCGTACACAAAACGTCTGGAGCCGTCTGAGCGGGCTGAATGAGAGCTAAATGCAAATTAATTCGGGAATATTTTGCACTCTCTCACACTTCGATGTGTCTCGTGTGTGAGCAAAACTAAACACTTAATCAGACGCCCAACTGAACATGCGATACTAATGAGTAGAGGGTGGGCGGCAGGTGAGGGTGAGTGGGTGGCGAGAGGGCTGCGTAAGAGTAGAGTGTTGTTTTTGTAAAATGGATTACCATGCGCTACTAGAGCGTGAAACATTTTTTACGCATGATAAAATTTTGGACGCAATCGACTCTCCTTCAATGCGAATGCGAAGTCTTTTTGAAATTTTTAGTTCTTCGATGGAGTCGAACGTGTGCAGTTTGAAAGAATTTCTGTGAATTTTGTTTACGTATGCTGTAAATAAGGCTAAAAAAACATTTGTATTGATCCAACAATTTAGTGATACTATAGTACTTTAAAGGGAACTTATGAGCGAACTTAAAGCGGCGGAATCATTACAACATCCTTTTGAGGTGTTGATGTAAACACCCTTGAGGTTCATGTAATGTTAAAGTTCTAAACAAGTGCTAAATAATAATTAAATAAGGACACAGATCCCAGAATAAGTATCGCAAACATTCAACAGTTGGCCACCATTAAGTCTGGAAAATCTAATCTTGAGGAACCACATGTTCAACATGAACGTCACCCGCAATGCGACTGTTGGCTACAGTGGCCTGGGATATGCCGCTATCCACACTGACAGCCTCCTGACGACTCTGACCAACCAATACGCCAGCAGTCATCAAACCACCACCCCCACGACCGCCATCGCCGAAACCAGCACCGAGAACTTCGAAGAAATCTATCATGAAATACAGAAGTTGGTCTCGATTGTGGTGCCCATATTTTTCGGCATCATTGCGGTGACCGGCTTCTTTGGCAACACGCTGGTCATCCTCGTTGTGCTCCTCAATCAGCAGATGCGCTCCACAACGAACTTGCTAATTGTTAATCTTGCTGTGGCTGATTTGTTGTTTGTGGTCTTCTGTGTGCCATTCACCGCGGCCGACTACATCACCGAGATTTGGCCATTCGGCGATCACTGGTGTCGCGCTGTGCAGTACCTGATTGTGGTGACTGCCTTCGCGAGTATCTATACGCTGGTGTTCATGTCCATCGATCGATTTCTGGCTGTGGTGCATCCGATATGCTCGCGTTCATTTCGTACGGAGAAAATAACGAAAATCTGCATCGTATTATTATGGGTTGTCATCGTGGGGGTATCATTGCCGGTGCCATTGTCGCATGGGGTTGTGGTAAGTGTGACACAGCATCACTGTTTTTGCTCTCATTTTACGAATTCAAATTTATATTTTTTACGTTTCGGTTCTTAGTTTCGCAACTAGCTGGTAAATATCAATCCAGGTTGCGAAATTACAAACACGATACACAAAAATTAGAGTCATATACCTATAAAAGGTTTCAAAGGACGAAACATGCTTAAAGAATTAAAGGCTTTAAAGGCAAGCGATAAAGGATTATTCTTAGTGTGGTGTGTAGTTCATTGCGGAATAAGTAAATTGAGGAACGTTATTGTACAGATGAAAGGTGATGAGGAGAGAACTCATACGCAGAAGGACAAGTACTCATATTAAAACTCGTATTAAAAATTGAATGAAACCAAAGAAAAACAAATTAAATAAGTTAGCAATCGTAAGAACACAAAACGATTGCATAAAAGAAGGAGTGAAAATTTGATAAGAAAGTGTTTAAAAGATAAGCAATCCGACGCGTCGTACAAATAAATGAATGAATGAAGTGTGAACATGGTCGTTAATCGTAATGAAGAGTTTGGGGCTGATTGGGGTAGCAAAAAGTCCACAGAAATGGTTCACAACGCCCAGGATTCACTCCCAGCTCTGAAGGGAGGAAATGTTCCTGTGTTTGTGTTGAACATTTAATAATTAGTTACATCGCATAACAACAAAAGTTATCTAATGAATGAAGCATAGCAGAAAAACAAAACAAAACAAAACCAGAACATGATTAATTATCTTACACTAAAATACATGTAAATATATTCAATTATAGTGCTCAAACAATATCAAAAAGCGGAACAGAAATCCAATAAAATTACTAATGAAATTTCAGAAATTCATGTTGAATAATTAGAGAATCGTTATTTAATTATTTATTTTCGTGTTTTTATGCAAACATATTTTTGAGCTCTTTCGACAGCAGTAAAATTTAAGATTAAAAATTTGTTTTTCCAATATGAAAAACTGCAAATTATTAAGCTATTTTAAAAATTTAATATCTTTGAAATAATTACGAACATTTCTCGCAGATCATTATCGTAAATTTGTTAGCACAGAAAGTAAAACTTATTGTTTATTTTTAATTTGCACGTATGTAGCTACGAAATGTGTTGGCATCAAGAAAACGAACAACATGCAGAGGCAGAAAGCGATGGCGTTGTCTTCCAGACGAACCAAAACAGATCCAAATAGAAATATTTTTCCATCTGTGAAAATTGTATTTCAATCTAATTTGAATTTATGACTGTTTGATTTTATTTTTAATTTGCTGTTTAAAATAAGCTCCATGCTTTAAGTACATTGCTTTGTTGACCTGTTGTTGGACCTTGACAAATAATTCTATTATATTAGTAAATACAAATATACGTAGATACACTTACGTATGTATTTCTCAGACACGTAATAGAGTAATACGTCAAACTATACAAACACTAAAAAAGAAAACGATCCTCAACTAATGGCTGCATTCTAGCTAAATCGTTGTCTGTATGAATCCCGAGTCCTCTGACGACCTTCATTGCAATTTGATGATCATCGTCTTAGAAGCAACAGGTTATATTTTCTTTCAAAGCAATTCCATTAAATATCATAAATAACGTTTAAGTATTTTCCACTATTTTGTTGTTGTTCTTTCTAAAATTAAGCTATTTTCTAACGATCGCTTTAGTAAACACAATTCGCATTTAGTGTAAACAGTGCTTATTTTAAAGTATTTTAAAAAGATGAAAACAAAATATTGTGCAATTCGATTTTGTAGAGATATCTTGAAGTATTTTTATGTGAATATTTGCGGATACGTTAAGTAAACAAACAGTGAGTGAAAGCTGTTTACGGATGATTGGCAGATTATTTTTTTAATAACTTTTCAAATGATACTCACCTTCTTGGCCCGATATTATATTTCTGAATACATTCTTTTAATTAAGTTTTGTTTCATCAGAATTTAGCTTCATTTATGGTAATCCTTAAAGTATCTTTCCTAATTTATTACGATGACCTTATCAGCCATTATTTTCAATCACTAACTGGATTTTTGGGCGCTCGGGAAGGCGAAGTGGGGTGGTGGTAGAAATTCCGTGCTTGGAATAACTACATGCGGATGGATTTTCATCGTTGTCTGCTCTGAGCACTGATAGAAAATCACAGAATTAATTAAATTAATCACAGTTGGTGGTTTTTTCTGTCACAAGTTGGAAATTACTATGTAAGCGTCCAAAGCGGGCCCCATTTCTCCAGCCCACGACCAACGAATCCGAATCGCATTTTCCATAATTCATTACTTCAGCTCATTAGGAATTCTTCCATAACTTTGCATATTTTAATTTCCACAATGATTTCGCTGCAATTTCTCCATAAATTTCACTAAAATTTTCAATTTCCTCTTCGCAATCAGTACGAATACGACGAGCAGCAGCGCGTCATTTTCGCTCAGTGCCAGTTCATGCAGAACGACTTTGTCACGTGGTCCGCCTATCAGTTTGTCTTCCTCATCAGCTCGTATCTGATGCCTCTGATGGTCATCAGCGGCCTCTACGTGCGCATGATTATGCGGCTGTGGCATCAGGGAGGCGGCGTCAGGATGTCGGTGGAGTCGCAACGCGGTCGCAAGCGTGTCACACGCCTTGTTGTTGTGGTGGTGATTGCATTCGCCTCGCTGTGGCTGCCGGTGCAGGTGAGTTCAGCGGAGATAAGAGCGGACGAAGCCAAAAAAAAACCTACAAAAACTAACTCGACATCCATCCACTTTAATTTCAGCTCATCCTGATTCTAAAGGCTCTGGATCTATACTACGTGGACTCCAAGTTTAAAGCGATTCTACAGATTGTGGCACAGACGCTGGCCTACACGAGTTCCTGCATCAACCCGGTGCTGTATGCATTTCTCTCGGATAATTTTCGAAAAGCCTTTCGAAAGGTAAGTTTGAGTAACAGTGAATTTATGAGGGGTTTCTGTTCTGTGGTCTTCGGTTGAGCTCGTTTCATTTCAACTCAACTCAACTCATTATCAAGTAGCTCTCTGTTGCAAAAGCAAACGGAATTTTTTTCAATTTTGAATGCAGTGATAATCATTTTTGCCTCGGCAGAAGTTTCAACGTTGAGTGTTTCGTAAATATTTCCGCATAAAATTGTCACTGCAAGGAAATTTATTACCAACCGATTCAATGCAAATAACATCAGCATCAATGGATGTGCAAATAGACTAAAAACAAAAAAATATGGAAAATCGCGACCCTTTTGACCGACTTTAATATTCAACACTTTGAAAATATAGCAAACAAACCGAAGTTTTTTTTCGGTGGAATAAAATATTGCGATGGTCGGTGGCTGGGTTTAAGCAAAGTAAGAAAAAAATCAAGAAGTAGAAGAACATCAAGAAAGTATAAGATCAATCATCTTATACCGTTAAAGTATTATAGTTCAAAAAGTTGCCTGCAGATGCAAATTCTTCATCAAAAGAAATAATCAGAGAATTAATGAAATGGAAATCAAAATAGAGAACAAATGAGTACAAAGAAAGAAGGTCAGTGGAAAGTGGGAAACGTAAAAGTTGTAATTTACGTGGTTAAATGGTCCCATCAATTCTTTGACGGGTTCTGTAGCATGGAACTCATTTACCTTGATTTTGAAGTATTCTCATTCCCTTCAAACATTCTGGAGTTTATTCAACAATATTGATAATGAACAATCAATGAATCTCCTTTAAATGAACAAATTAATAAATGTTGTCTTCATTTTTAAAAATGGTTTCTTTTATGATTTCAGTTTTTCATCAATTTATGACGGTTTGGGGATTCAGCATAACGAAATTTTTGTTTTTAAGGATATGTTCCTCGGTTATTGTTGTATTTTTAAATTAATTATAATCGGGCACTGTATTTTGTTGATACTAAAATTGAACATTATGTTAAGTTTTTGTTATACGATACGAAAAATATTTAGTTTTAAAAGAAAATCTGATGAAATTATTTTTAGAATTTCAAAAGCAATTAACACTTTTTGTATTCGAGTGTTTCAATCACAATTTTAATTAGTAATAGTTCTAAAATATGTTTATGTTTGGAATTCTCACAAGATTTATGTATATTAAAGATCATCTACCTTCTGGTGGAGAACAAAGAAATGTTGATAAAAAACAACATATTGAAGCAAATGAAGTGGGGTGAATGTGTTTCTCCTTCTGTCAGCACCGCGTACATTCGATCACGTAAATATTTATTTTTTATTCGCGCTGTTGTGTTTTTCCATGAAGAGCAAAACTTCAAGTCCAAAGAAAACAAATCAAATTTAGATTCGCGAATGCATCGCCAGCAGCCTTACTTGGGTGCTGCTAAATATAGTTTCTATTTATTATATTATATTTCCGAGACTTAACGACGTAAGTGTGAACAAAGAGCTCGTCGATGAATCGAACTGCACAGAATATCAATAATAATTATAATGAAGATGATAATGATAATAGTAATGATATTATTTGTTTCTTTTTGCGTGTCTGAAAATGTAATTTTTGAGATTAATAATTAACAATTGGTGTCTTGGTGTAGCCTAAGCCTTAAAAACCATAAACCATAAAAACTTCTTTTAAGAATGATTATCATACGAATTTTGAAATATCAGAGGTTTTCTGTTGGAACAGAATTGTGAAGTACACGCATTAAATTCATCGCTTAGGAAAGAAGCACATTTTAAAGGACGTTTTTTCCGTTTTTCTGTAAAACGTATACAAATAATTATAAGTTAGGTAAAAGAAAAACAAATCGAATTAAACGACATGGAAAACATGGGTTCGTTTCGTTGGTACCGCATTTTATGCAAATTAGAATAATGATAACAACAAAAAGCTTCCTTTTACACAATTTCGCTCAACTTCTGCTTTCAAATTAAATGGAATTCTTTTTGTTAAGCGGGAATTAGCTGCTATGAATTATTTATAACTGTTAGGGAACGGGGAAGGCGAGTGAAATGATGGAGGGTCTGTTAAGTATTCTCCACAAATTACAGGTTTCACTTTGAGTGCGTTACGCATTATTTTCGCATTCTAAATTTTATGGGATTTTAATTGCTTTTACGTACTTAGAAACCACGTTAAATGTTTTTGTATTTGTTGTATTTTGGGTGTGTTTCGTGCGTTGGCTTTTCGCAATTTTTCCTTATGAAAATTTACTTTCTTGTCTTTTTCTTTCAATTATTTTCGGCTTAATTTTAATATTTTAATTATAGGTTACTTCTTTTTTATGCCTTTCATTTCGCTTCAAAATACAAACGGGAAATAGAATTAAAAGAAAACACACAAAACAAATTCATTGAAGTTGAAAACCGTTTCCCTTCAGAGCATTCTCTACAAAACATGGAGAAAATGATTCAGGATACTCTGAAAGTAATGGAAGCAATTATTATTAAAAACCAATAAATTACAAAAAGTTAAATCCTGTGTTCGGACATTCGAAAAAGGTTAACACAGTCTCAATTCCTCAACTGAGTATGAGTATAAAATTTTAGGTCAAGCTTACAAAAGTCGTTACTTTAAATGTTCAGAAAATTCGAAAAGAAGATCAAAGAAAATAAAAACAGAAATTCACAAGTTGATGTTTAAGAAAATAACGAACTTTAGTTATTGGTTAAGAAATAATGGCCTTGACTATGCATCGAAATTATTTAAGTGACCTCCAAGCTTTAGATTTTTTCATTAAACTACATTATTTTATTATATTCGGTAAAAATTAAGCAAGGAAAATTATTTAATTAAAATTCCCTCTGAAATGATTCTTGTACCAAAAGAAAATAGTGTTATATAACATAGTAGCTTGGCTTCAAGTTTAAATATTATATTCTTCGTTAACAGATGAAGGAGGTTGTTGTCGCTGTATTTGAAATTATTGATGGATGGTCTATTCGCAGAATTCACATTCCGCTGTTATCGCAGTACACACGACAAAGCCCAAAAAAAAAAAAAATTAATTATTATATAATAAATGAATGATTGAATGACTCAATCGTTCATCCATTGCAGTAAATAAATCCTGGCGAGACCATAAATCATTTAAGATGTGCAACATATTCACTTAAATACATCAGAAGCACGTGCAGATAAAACTGAAAGCCTGAAATTTTGCGTAACTTCGACAGGCAGCCGTCTAAAGAGATTAATATTTCAACACCTTGAACGATCTTAATAATTAAACATTAAATTTAATGATTCAAATCACTCAAGTGACAAAATAATCCATGACCAGAAAACAAATAGGAAAACTGCTGGTGTTGTTGCTGTTGTTGTAGTTGAAGTTTCCACAAAACCACATCATTAATCATCACACATATTTAATGATCTTAGGATATACCTGCAGAATGTGTGGCATCTTTTATCCCGAAGCGAGAGCAGATAAAACAAGTGCTACGAGTGGAGTAGACTTCGTCTGTGAATCGTTTCGTTTGTTTATTAAGCACACATTCAAGTTAAGACCTCTGCTCATATCTACGGTTTTCTTCTTCTTCTTTTTCATTTTAGGCTGTTTACTGTTCGACACGTTATCAGAATTACTCATCAGATTTACCGCCGCCTCGAAGGACATCCTGTGCGCGTACATCGACGACTGGATTGTAGACTTGTTCGTCAGAGAGTCGGCTGGGATCGGAAGAAGCAAAACTAATGGATGAAGATAATACAAGAGTAAACAATGAAGGAAAGCCGACATACGGCAGCCTTGGAAAGATATGGGTTCTAAAGAAGAAGAAGAAGAAGAGGAAGAAGAAGCGGATGAAGAAGCGGATGAAGAAAGAAGAAAACATTTAGGGTGATAAAAATGCGGGTTAAGAACACTAAATGTCATCCTTACTCTTAATTTAAGCTTAAGCTTCTGAGCTACTACCATGTTGCCGTCGATGGATGCTCACCCGAAAATAAGATGTCTGAGGAAACACACACACACACACACCTATAAACATAAATATATAATAGACATACGTACATTGGTCTAAGACCAATAGACATAGACACAGCGATAGACTTGTTGTGGTGAGGATGTGGTAAGCTGCGGCTTAACGAATGTAGAATTCCTATCAAATGTAAACTACCATAAACGGGTCACATCTTAATTTTACGTATTATACTGAAAAACATGGTAGACATGCGAATATTTTTGATGTAGAACGAGAATTCAAATAGAAGAGCCCTGAATAGGAATTACAACAACCACTTTTGATGGTTTTGACAGCTGGTTTAACAGAGACAAGTCCCTTTTCGAAGTCCCTCCTTCCTAGTCTTCCTATCCCAAGATTTTTAACATGTGCCGTATTTAATATTCATACTGAATCTTTAATATTCTTGCTTTGGATCTCGCCAGATTTAACTAATCTCAGGAAAGATTTATGAAACTAAATTCCATAACCTCAGTATCACAATAGATTTTCATTTTCAGTTAAACAGAATAAAGGAATAAAATCATTGAATTCACTGAATTGAAGTAGAATTTTAGAGAAGACCTCCTCTAAAAATAGGCCTGTAATATTGTAAAGAATAAGACTTACTTTTTTAGTGGTAAAGATGGAGTTAGATTTGTCGTTGAAATAGTAAGTATTATCAAACTCTCAAAAGAGTGGGGATCCTCCAATAATAACTCTATCCATTTAATATGTAGTATAAGATGGAAATTTAATTGTAACAATTATTTGAATAAAACTGAAACAACTAAAAAGTTATGAAGTAAATGTGTAATATTGTACTATAGTGAATACAATAGTTTTAAGCCTTTAAATATCAACAGCCTTAAAACATTCACATTACAATTACACAATAATTTCTTGCTTTTTTTAATAGTCGTGCTAATTTGACATTCATTTAAATATTCGATTATGTGTGAGAGTCTCACTTAAACCAGATACATATATAAATACGATACGATCGTAAATACAATAAATAATAATTACATTTTTAGGCACTAGTAAATAATTTTGCACTGTAATAAATTCAATTTAAGTCTAATTATTAATAATATAGGTCGACTAAATGAGCGTATAACGAAATGTAAAATAAATCTGTATTTGAGTTGTGAATATAATCACTTAACACATACATACGCTAGAATTATTCATAGCTACGAGTGTGTTGAATAAATACATTTATCATTTGCTTTATTATAATAATATACATCATACTTTTCCACAAACCCACCGCAACGGATAACAAAATAAAGTGTAAATTTGTGCCTACGGAGGGCAAACTTATTCGGGTCGATGGATCGGGAGGGGGGGTGGGGGGGGGGAGTGGGGTATGATGGCTTCTATCTATCGTATTACCGATTCTAATTATTGTTCATTACCAGTTTGGCTATAAACACGTTAAATTATATTAACTCGAATTTGATTTTGGGTTTATTTTGGGTTTATTTGGTTTCTAATGAGTTTTGGAAAGGGAATCATTTTCAGTTCTCAAGATGTCTTGTGTGCATAATTTTACATAACTTCGTTGGTATATAATATTTATATGTATAGATATTCTTTAGTTGTAATTTAGTTTATTTCACATCAAACTCTGTTCTACTGAAAAAGATTTGTGCTATGTAATGTGGGCTAAAATTGTTAAATATATAAGTGAAAATAATTTCAATTATTTTAGTATGTAAAGATATTAAATATGTATATAGATGGAAAATAGATAGGGTTATTTTACTAAAGGATTTGAAGAGAAATATTTAAATCTATTCTGCGTATTTAAAAGAAAGGAAGTAAGAAAACAATCCAGAATCCAGAATCAACTTAAAATTTTCTTATTGACTGAAGTTTTCTTAACTTGAGCAGCGTTGCAGATTTGAACTCAAGCATAATTTATTAAATACGATATAAGTTTTTATCTATTAATTGCAAAATGGACGTAAAATAATAGAAAGTAAATAAATTCATGAAGAAATGCTTCAATATAAGGCTGTCTTTTTTTCGTTTTGTAAAGTTTTATAGTGTATGCAGTGACAACAACAAAATAACAGAAGGGCGAAAAAAATAATTGAATTTGGAGGGAAGGGCATCTCTTGGAAACGCCGACGCCCACCCTCGACGCACAGATGCCCGGAATACCTGCGTTAATAGAAGCCTCATAACAGCTTCGCTTCGTTCCGAACGCAGATCCTTCTATTATGTGTTTGCTTCCCACTCCGCCCTGCGAGCAGCAGCGTGAAGAAGCGGGTGGATTGTCGATAATAGCAGCCAAATTCGTTTGGGCGCCACTCCGGCGAAAGCTGAAACCCCGCGTCTCGCTGGAAAAATGTAAACACTTGCCCCCCACACCCCCCTCTCCTTGACATCTATTCGCCCCACCCACCCAATCCATAGCGTACGCTTTCTACAGCTTCTTAAGTGGAGTGGCGCTCGAATTGCATGAAGCTATTTATTTATTTTGCTTATTATGCTTGAGTGGAGTCCTTGAGAATAACGTCAACGGCTGTTGTTGTTGTTGCTGTTGTTGGTGGTCTGCTTCGGTTTGTTCATGGGAGCTACTAAATTTTATACAAATAGCAACAAGGATTTGCCGCCGCTTCTCTTCGTTCCCTTTGACAATTTTTACTCCTCAATTTCTTTTCTTGAATTTTTGTGTACAATCTATCATCCTGTATTTTTCTCACTCTTCCTCTCTCTCTTTTTTTCCCACTCTTCCTGCTTCTTTGTGCTGTTAAATACATTGTCACATTTTTAGTATTTTCTGTAGTTGCAGTTTCCGCGTTTTTCGAGTATCGCGTCCCGGTTGTTTATCCATTTATCCGTTATCCGAGCATTCCATTAGCATGTCGACAGTGACGGTAATTGATAGCGATGTCTCAGGAGGAGCCACTCAAAGTGGCCAAAACAGCCAACCAGCGCTTCACTGTTGCATTAAATATGGTCGTCATTCGCCGTAGTCGTCGTCCAAATTAAAGATGTCTTAAATGGTGTCTTCGTCTAATTGAAAAATCTTATTAATTTTTAGATGTCAATTATTATTATGTCGTTAGCAATTAATCAAGGACCTGTCTTAAGTTGTAACTATTTAAAAGAGTTTTTTTTCTAATGTTTGCCTGTTTTCTAGGTACAACACATCGAAATTGTATCCAGAATCATTAATTAGAAGTTGGGCTTTGAGGATACAATAAATTGCGTAATTATAAAGTCTTAGTTTCTAATTAAATCACTCAGTCGGTGGCAATCAATTAACAGCTGAAGACGATAATCCTGAAATAATTAGGCGAATATCAAAGCCTCACAATCAACAGCATGAGGAAGAGGAAGAAGAAGAAGAACAACAACATTCTAAATTAGTTGAGTCCCATTTACTAAGTGTCAGTTTTGCTTTATAATAATAATTAGGAGCTTAACTACGATTGATCCTGTTGAAAATCTATTTTAAAGAATCTCTTCTCCTTTTATTATTACGTAAATCCTAGACATTTACAAAGATAATTATTTTAAAGACTTAATTTCCAATGTTATTTTGTGTAAAATAAAAACATTAAAAGTTATGTGGGGAGGGGGGTTTCAAGTGTCTTTCCTTAAAAATAAAGTTTCATATATCACAAGACACACAAGCCCAAAAATTACAAAAGAAACAACTCACACGTAGTACCAGAAATGTTAGGAAACTCAGTATCAGGTACCAGGTATTAGGTATCAGGTACCGTTACCAACACACACGAATAGCAAAGGCAACGCCTGTCGTTGTGAAGATTTCTCTACGCATCCCACAGAGATTCAAGATTGCGTGTCATGTACTTGAAGGTATACTAATGAGAACAACAGCTACAACAAAAGCAACAACAGTAATGACGATATGAAGATTTCATGAAAATAACAACAACAGCAAGAAGCACGACATGAAAATCACGCATGCAACACCTCATCTCATCAACGCCCACGACGAAGCCAACGTTGCCAAATGATAATAATGTCGAAGATGGTGAGATGATGATGATGACGATGCAGATGGTGGAGAAGACGAAGACGACTACGATGACGACGATGATTACGCTGACGACGATGATTACGCTGCCGAAGACGATTCCGATGACTCTGACAACGATGAACTTTTAGCATCAGGACGACGAAGGCAGCAGGATGTTGTTACTACTGACCTAGACAACGCTTCGGAAAAAGGCGCAGGCATCGTAAAGGTTTTTGCTGAGAGAGAGAGAGAAACAGAGAGAGCGTGTGATGGATTTTCAGTCCTTCAAGGATTGGAAAATTAAGAGTACTGAAAGTGGAATTGAAACGGACCAAAATAAAACAGCTGTGTTGAATTCTCACGATTCCAATGAGTTGGTACACGGAGTTTGCGCTCTTCAAACGAACTCCGAAAATGAGAGCTGAAGCGTGTTGAGTTTCAAAAGCCAAAAATGCAAGGACCAACTGCAAACGGAACAACATGGAAATGAGACATATACAGCTACTCTGTTATCAATTGAAGTCCTCGGAAGCAGTCGAATACCGAAGTTAGTCGCCATCAGAAGCTACCGAGTCGCTGTCTGACCCTCTTCCGATGAAAGTCGGAGCGTCATTCAACGATGCCACAGCAAAGAGAAACTCAACAAAAACAACAGCGGTAGCAACGAATCCTCGTTGATATTCTTATAGACTTAAATGGTACTTAAAAATGGAACTTCTGCGGAAAATTTAATATTTTTCTGGTTTTCACTTCATTCTTTTTTACCTTTTGCCTCTTTTTCATCAGTATTTGTCGGTTATTTTTTTTGTTTTGGTTTTTTCCTACTTTCTCTTTACTGTTTCAGTTGATGAACCAACTAACTTTACTGATCTGATGGCTGACAGCCTTCCTTTTGTGGTTTGTCCTGGGCTTCAGCAGCGTTAGATCCAGATTTTCATTCCTAGATATTGTTGGATGGATGCTTTGCGAAGAGAAAAAACTCAAGTATAAACTAAGAAAGAAAACATCAAAAAAAAAAACATCAAAAACATCAAAATCAAAGTTTTACGTAAAACTGACTCCGTTTCCACCGAATTGAAATTAATCACTGTCAGAGCGCATAAATCACCGATTATTTTTATTTTGCTGTACATCCTTTTTTCGGTTCGCTTTTATATGTGGGCAGGAGTATGGTAAAGGGGTGAAGGGATCATGTCGGGAGAATTGGCTTTCGTAAAGGAATCACTGATGCTGTTTCCTTTTTTATTCATCTTCAGGCTTCATTTCTTGCATTTTGTATATGAGATTTAAAAACACTTCTCTCTCTTTAAACTTTTCACTCCTTTCCTAACGCTACTTCTTCCCCCAAACCCTCTCTGCATGGTGGTGGTATGAGTGGGATTGAATAGTTTTGTTTTAAGGTTGTTTTGGGTGGCATATCTTTTGTATTCAGATAAAATGTCTATTTCAGAATACAACTGAGACGTGAAATCGGAAGAAAGGAAGACAGACAGAGAATAAAATACTCGTACTTATAACAGCTGAACAAAAACCATTTCATAGCGTTTTCAATCAATCAACTGATTCCCCCCTCCAGAAACTCTTGTAACTAGGAATAATTTAATGGTTTTAAATTGTTAACGATAAATATTCCAAGATAAAATTATCAAAATTAACGTTAAAAATTATTGTCTTTGAAATGCTCAGAGAAATTCACTCATCCGGTTTGAGTTTTTCTCAAAGCATCTGATATCTCATTTATAGTTTTCTCATTGGAAAGATTAAAATTAACCAAATAAATCATATAATAATAAGAAAGTATAATTTTCTTTATATATGATACAATTTTGGTTTATTGTTTACACTTTTTAGTTTACACTTAAGTCAAAAACAATGTCTTAATCGCTTCTCTCTCTCAGGTCAAATGCTGCAGTTCATAATGTCAAGTTGTGTGTTGTATTGTGTTATGTTTACTCCACTTGAATTCTTTGCACCCTTCCTTCAGCTTCTGTTCGCTAACATCTCATTAACGTGGCACCAGAGTAGTGTTTCCCTCCTGCTCCTTACACCTTCGATAAACATTTGTCACCAGCTGACTTCATTGCATTGCATTTCAACGCTACAGATTGAAATCCCCCTTCCACACATCATCCTCTACAATACATCATTCTACATCTCCTCGCTATGTGTCTCCCTCTCTCTCTCTCTCTCTTACTTTAGTTCACTTACACAATAGATACGAGTACCTGGCGAAGTAAGGATTTCATTGTATTGAATTAGTTTGCATATCCTTGCAACTAAAGAGATCTCAAATCTCAATTATTTATAAACGTCCACTTAGTGTCGCACTCAGGCTTCGGTGGTTCTCTTGCTTCTACGATGGTCAGGGGATGGATGCCAGCAATGAGCACATTCTCACTGTGCAGAAAACTTATTTAGATCCTGATACCATGACTGTTTTGCAAGTTAGAAGCTAGTAATTAATACATAATTCTCTCCGTCTTCGTTCTGGTGACTACTTAAAAGTTGCTTCATATTTCAAGAGTGCGCCATTCGGTGAAGTTCACAGATTTAGTAGATTGGTGGATGGATGGATGATGTTTGAGATGTTGTCTCCATATTATTTATATTAGTTACACTGTGCTACAAAATCCAAAGAATTTTATATACAAGAACTCGCACCTATTAGATTGATTGCTAGGTAAGCAATACCTGATCCCGCTTACCATATATTTGGGTCACTTCGTTTTTATTTCTAAGACCGTTCAAAATATAAAATTGCAATTTACCTTGTTACCTTACCTTATCTTACCTTGTTTTACCCTTATGGTCATAACACTGCTTTTTCCCAACTGATTTCGGTAATCTTTTTTGCTCTTTTAAAGCAAAGTTTGGAGCTTCCTTCATTTAATATTGTTCTCATATTTATACTGAATCTTTTTTTATTATTATTATTTATTTGATTACATAACTTAAAGGAATACAAGACATTACATAATCGATTATATTTTAAAGCTTACATTTTTAGGTTGAGTTAAAAGCAGTAGACTGAAAAAATACATACAACAAGATATTATTTATAGATACAATAATTCTGCCAAATTAATAAAATATTGTATAAAAATGTTCAATAACAAAATATCATTTAAAATAAAAATAGTAACATTATATCTTAATAACTAAAAATTGTATATTATTATAAGAGCAAATATTATATTTTATAAATAATAAAACAAACTTTAAACATGATCAAGAAATAATATAAAGCTTTTTTCAAAATGCCAAAAAAAGGAGGAGAATCTGAGGGTAAAGAGTCTTTACTGTAGATCATTATCCAGCTCACCAAATTGATTATCTTTCTTTTAATTTTATATTTAATTTAACTACTTTATGTACTTAAGCGATATCTTCTTAAAAGCAGTTAAAAATATAAATTCATTTAAATTTCCAACTAAGAACTTTTCTTGTTTACTGTAATTTACGCATTTGTCACCACACGCAGCAAGCTTGTTGTTTTTGTTGTTGTACGTTAAATCCGGTTCGTATAATGAGTTGGTTGAGTTGATTGAGCTGGTTGGGTGGTTTGAATTGGTTGGGTTGTGTTGGGTTGAGTTCGATTGAGTTGGGTTGAGTTGAGTTAATGAGGGTGTATTGAATTCAGTTAATGTCTTTAAAATTCATTTCTCAACACAGTATTAAAGAGATAAACATGAGCACGTCAATAATTAATTTGGGTCGTTGGAATGGATACGACGATTTCATTGGTAGGAGGCTGCGATATTTCAAGCACCCACCGAAGTAATGTTCTTCTGTATTATTCCCCATTTCAAGAATTTTCTCCCTTCTATCTGTAACTCTTCTTGAACCGGACAGTTCCCGTTAAAATGTTGGTGAGGTTGGGTGGATGGGTGGATGCACCTCAGGCAAATAAAATTTAAATCGACCATGAACTTATTTAAGTCTGTTCGATTTACAATCCTGTTGCAGACCCTGCAATTAAAACTTTCTTCTCTTCTTTTTTTTCGATATTTATTATCCATTCTTCATTCGTTTCTTCTATCTACTATGTACTTCTCTCGCCGTTCTCTGTTCTGCATTTTCTCCTGTATTGCTTTTTATTCATCTTTTCGTTTCGTCACATATTGTTTCGGAGCCTTTTTATTTAAGTTCTCAATCCGTTGGTTTTCGAAGGCACTCGTCTTGTTTCATCGCTCGAATATTGCAATTTTGATAGCCGCTGCTTGCACATCATAAACTCTGCAACATCTTGGCGATGATCTGATTATCCTGAAGCTTTTGGAAGGCCTCCCGAAAGCGTGAACTCTGCTCGGCACTCAGTCTCGTATGGAAATCTTGTGCAGCTGTCACGAACAATGCAATTTCGTGCTGACCCAATTTGCGGGGCTCCCTGGCACCCAGCAACACCGGAAACAGTTTAATCAAATGCACATTTATGGAAGCGGACAGAAAGATGACGCTCAGAGCCCAGACGGCTTTCTGTTCGGACAGCGCCAGGAAGGTGGGCAGCGAGCAAATCAGCCAGTCCTGCAGCATCTGAAGGAATGACGAGTCGATGGCCGAGCGAAAAACCTGTTCGGGAAGAAGGAAAGCAATGAAATGAAATTGAAAAAAGACAACGAAAAACAATATCAAAGACAAATTGCAAAATAAGACTAAAAAGATCGGGGGACCGAAGATGAAATGCAAATTAGTTACTATGATGAAGTGCTGCGTTGTTCAAATTATTCACGTCACTCAAAAACTGAAATTGAAATCACAACAACTTCTAGAATGCTAATCTTAAGCAGTTGCTGTAGGAGGGTCACACGTTTTTCACCGAACCCCTTTTTCAGTATATTTTCCCTCCTTCAACATCCTAACATTCTAATATTTTCCGATGATCCTAATTTGAGTCGCTAACTTGGACTGAAAACCGCAAGAATAACCACTAAATTGATGAACAAAATAGCATTCTTTCGTCATCTCTCTCTTCCGTATATATCACTCTCTCTCTCCATTAGAATCTTTCCATTTATTTCTCCCCTCCTTCATTTCTCGTGTTCGTTCTGTCCAACTCACCTGATACACAATCATGGCAATAACATCACAGTGCGGCTGATTTATAGCCAGGAACTCCTTTATGACCTTCGTCAATATTTCATTCGGAGGCACTAAATCACGTATAATTTGGCACAGCACTTGTCCATAAATCCGGGCCGCATTTCGAGACGATGATTTAATACAATGTAAGAGGACATCGACTTTGTCCGTTTGCTGTGCTATTATCTCCGGATCATCCTGAACGATGCCGTTCGAGAGTTCAGTATTCTCTAGTTGTTTGGCGGAGCCTGCATGTTGTTGATGTTTGTTTTTTGGTAGAAGATGAAAGAGAAAATGGAAAAGAATATGATTAAATATAATACAGAAACACCTCGCAATGTGATATAAGCTCTATGAGAGTTTTAGAATTTAAAGATAAAAAACACACAAACAATGTGTGTCGATATATTCAGTCAATATGCACTTTTGATAAGATGACCCAATTCGACTCAATGCAGATTAGCTGACCACAAACTCCTCCTGTCTGAAGTAACATTAAACATCCTAAATAACTCTGCAATGAAAGTCCTCATCTGCTAGGTTCTACTATCGATCTCGGGGCACTTCATCAACCTTTTAGTTTTCTTAGTGTTTTATAACTTTAAATTCCTTGGATCTTAAAGACGAGAATTATAGTAAATCATACGAGTTCTCTTCTTTCACGAGTTCAGGTACAAAAGCTAGCCTCTAGTGAATGAGATAACTGTCGACTCCAGTTCGTTTATCTATCGAATTAATTTAATCTATCGAAGTGATATATATAGATTTTATGTATGTGAGTCAGTAAGCTTTGATTACCCGACGGCACCTGCTAGTTTTCGCACATTCCGTCAGATTAATGAGTACAATTGAAATAGCTTCAATGCATTCAATTACCCCCGAGTTAACTTGCTGTTATCTCTACAGTTTAAGCAACGACGTCCATTCATTGCTCCCGGTCATTTGGCCTACTTTCGAGAGTAGTAGTATCTGAGATCTTTAAAAGATGTGCGCCTAAGCTGAAGCTTATTAACACCCAATTAATCACTCTTGCGTGAGATTCACCTGACTGAGTGAGTACCCTGCACCGTTGCACGATAGTGGCAGCCATCAAATCGCATGGATTCGACCATTATTTACAGAGTCGTGAGTGTTTTGTTGGAGCACGACGAGCTGCCTGCCAAAGAGCGCACATAAATAAATTTACATTTAAATTTCATGGATTTTATGTGTGCGAGGGAAGGTGCGAAGCTCTTGTATCCGACCCGACATTGTGTGTCACTCCGTGTCTGCCAACCTGCCAGACAGTCTGCCTGCCGTGGTTTCTGTGGATTGTTTGGCCCTATTGGAGCAGTTCCCAAACCCGAACCCAGAATCTGCCGGCCAAAGACGGGGGAAGGAAGCAACAGAAACCTTTGCGCCCTACATTTAAGTGGAAAGGATGTTTGCCGAGTTTATTTGTTTGTTTCTAACTTTGCGTCTTCTTGGCACTTAGCTGAAAATAAAGAGGAAGCGGGCCAAAAGCACCCGGGACGTGGGTCGGTCTGTAGGTCGATGTCGTGAGCCGGTGGTAAAAAGTTCTTTCACGTGAATAGAAACAATGTCTGAAGGGAGACATTGCTACAAAATATGTAGATGGAGTTGGAGCGCACAGATGGACAGACGCACAAACATATAGAAAGACAGACAGATAGAAAGATAGCTTAACACCCCAACACATAAACACTGGGAGAGCCACAAAAACCGCTTCAATGTATTAGGAATTCGATTTAGTGATGTGGGTGACTGCTAGGTACCCATCACATAAATAAACCAGCAACAACGCAGCAGCAACACAAGTGAGTGAGTAGCTCTATATTTATGGGCGGGGAGGGAGGGATGGCTGTTGCTACGATTATCGACGCAGTACTTCGGATATGCATCGGCGACTATTGAACAAGTGGTAGAAATTTACTTTTATTGGGATTGAAAGTTGGTGCCATGCTTGTTCTGGTTCATTTACAAAAGCATTCCTGCAGCACGAAGCAAGTTATAACTTTACAAAATAGAATTATAACTTTTCGACATCCTTTGATTTTTCTAAGGTCCGAAGTCGAAGAATTACGAGGTTTATGGGTTTAGTAATGCGAATATTACTTACATATTTCAGTATAAGCAAACAGCCCCATCGAAAAGAGGGAGCCCGGGTCTTTATTACAATATATACATAATTTTAAACTAAGCATCTTCGAACACTTTTAATTACCCGATTAAAATCAAAATCGAAGTATCAAATTGAAAAGTGATGAGGCAAAATGGGATATAATATATTCATATAGTGTAGACATTAAGGTCTTGATAAAATGGTGTAGATATTACGAACTAAATCTCTAGACTCACTCGTATTAGTACTCAAGATAAATTAGCACTTTTGTTACAAGTGTTCTTTGCATTGTGGCCCACTGTACTAAAAATTTCACTTGTCATCGAGCGGAGAGTAGAAGGAGTTTTTGCCTTCGATATTGCGGCAAATATTTGATGTTGGCTGCCGAGATAAACCACTCCACTATTGTTTGTTTTTCGTCACTAAGGCGCTCGATTCGCGTCTGAATGAAGGGTTTCCGAAATGATGAGGTGATGAAGCAATGAATGTGGGCGTGGATCGTCGCGAAAGTGTGGATTGTGTGTACCGAAGTTGGCTGCACTGCGAAAGTGTGTACCTGCTACACGTGTGCAAATATGCAACAACAACAACCAAAGGACAACAAAATTTCCGAAGTGAGAAAAGTGAGTAACAATGAAAGCACCAGAATGAGTGCAAACTTTTCAGGAACCGATAGCAGAACAACAGAAGAATGCAAGTAGAAAAGTTTTTGGTGTTGATTAAAAATGGCACAAAATACAATGAGTGGAAGGGGGAGAAAGGGGCGTTGACAGGAAGAAGTGAATGGATTCCACGTAACTCTGCTATACTCTTGTTTAACCGTTTTGAAAGGAATGAATATCGGACTGAATATCGGTCTGTTTTTCTCGAAAATAAATAGCTATCTTATCTCTCTCTCCAATTAGTTTTAATAACGCCCATCGGTTAGTCCATTAAACTGTAGTAAAAACTTACTTTCGGAAATAGTAAAAAGCAGGTATTCGATACTATTTTCAAGATCAATATTATTGATATTTGTCGTAATTATTACGATTGTTATTTATGTTTATGATATTAGTTAATTAATAATAACCATAATATTGAGTTCATTGAGCTCATAGAAATGCAATTAACTAAATTCTAGCCGGAAAAATATTAATTCAATGCAATAATATTTGCTACGAGGAAGCGGAAGGAGAGACATACTAAAAACAGTATCTGATCGCAGGTAAACAAGCAAACACCACATATACCGCATAAACTCATAACACATGCACACATAAATACACACACACACACATACGTGTACTTTCCAACACATACACACGACTACGACACAGTGGTTAAAATCCGGCCATACGATTGCTTTGAAACCATCGAAGTGGCCACGGAAAACCACGCGAAGATTAAAACAACAAAACTATGCGCATTCAAAAACAGATTTACTAATACAATTAAAACCACTGGTTTTACAACACAGACACATACACACACACATACATATAGATATGGTATATACACATAAATGAAACACAAAACCATGGTCACCACATCAGATGATCGGGTTGAGTCGAGGGGTTCTCCGAGCGGTTAGCATCTCCTCCTCGCACAGCAGAGTCAGACATGGTACCCAGAATTTATATCTATATGCTATATACATATACTAAATATATAATATATTGTAGATTTCCAATAAAACTGGAAATTAAATTTGGCATTTTACATTTTTATGAAAAGCGTCACTAAAAAAATTTTTAGATATGAAAAGGTTTTCAGGTTCAGACCCTCTAAAGATAGGATGTAGATCGATAGGATTCGATAATGGTAACCAAACAAGCAAACCATCAGCTTAACCCATTCATTAGAGAATATTGCGTACATTTTAAAATTGAAGCACAGGTCAGCCCACACAAAACTTAATCCATTTGCTTAACCCATTCATTAGAGAATATTGCGTACATTTTAAAATTGAAGCACAGGTCAGCCCACACAAAACTTAATCCATTTGCATTGTGTTGGCAACACTGTTGGCTCTGCGGTTGACTGTTTTTTTTATATTTTTTATATGTACAAAATGTAGTGCAATAAAAATCAGCTTTTGTTGCTACTCGTATAGCTTTAATCTACTTAGCAAAATTTGCAATGGCTAAACTAAGCGAGCAATGGGAGGGAGAAGTGCGGGTGAAGTGGGTGGTAGAGACGGAGGTTAGGAAGCTACTGTCATGGTGACAGTAATAGATTAACATGCCTAATGACAATTACATTTACCAAAGTGGCAGTAATCAGAATCAACGAAACACAACAACTTTACTCTACACTACTCTACTCAATTTAAACAACAATAACAACTAAAACAATAATAATAAGCAATAGCAATTTCAGCGATTCAACTAACACTACACTTTATCTCTCTGAACCCTCTCGGAAGTACTTACCGACATACATGCACGACAAAAGCAATTTCAATCCGGGAATTGAAAATTTCTCATTCTCCAATTTGACCAAATCGAGTGCAAGTTTTTCAATTTTATGTCGCAGCTCTTGTGGTACGATGGTGTTGTTGCCCGGCAGAGTGCTGATGACAACCATGCGCTCCAGTCCCTTGCAATGAAAGTGAAATAAAAACGAAATCAAAATCAGAACCAGAAAAAACTAAATTAAATATTCATATGTCTATACTATGTATGTATGTATATATGTATGTAGCTCATATAGAAATGATTTTATGTGACTATGAAAAAGAGAATAAAATAATAATAACAAAAATAATCTTCATAACATCATAACGAGGTCATCGAGTGACGATGAGGAGTAAAATAATAATTTGAATATCTGTCGAAATGAGGCAAAAGATATGAATTTTTATTTCTACAGTACATAAGTTGAAATGAAAAATAGAACACATGATATGACATACACATCATATAGACATATGTACATACATATGTACTAGTATAAAAATATCCGTACACTTTGCTGATATTCATTCTGAATGGATATATTATATTTACCAAATGGTTTTTGTTTAAACTGAATGGAGTGGATTAAAGACAATTTAATATATCACTCAATATTAATAGAGTGCCCTATTAAATGCACTGGATTCTGAGAATAATTACTATATGACCAGATATGATCATTCTTCTGATAAAGTACAATATTATGATATAGTTTTATTTTTATTATTATTTTTATTATTATTTTGTAGAAATCTCTCTCTCTCTCTCCCTCTCTCTTTCTTTGTCCATCGAAACAGTCGATATACACCAGATAAAAGATATCGTATAAAGTCCAAGCAAAGACAGTAACAATTAAAAACACAATATTTTGAATGACCGACCGCTTGTCTCCAGCACAAGACAACAAAGTTGACAAACCACTTCCACCAACATCCGAACGGATGCTGAAAAGTACGCAAGCAGTATTTTTGTGAGAACAACAACAATAATAGGAAAACTAAAGTAGTTTCTGCTGCTGCTGAACAGAATTTCAACAACGTCATCATCCACAACGTCATAGTCGTTATTTTCATGGCTGTTGTTGTTGTTACTAGTGCTAGTAGTTAAACATGACTTTAATTATCATTAAGTTGGGGCTAATTTATTGTTGTTACTATAATTGTTGGGTTTTTATTTTCAACTTTCGTCAACTCACAAGCAGCGAACAAGGATTCACAACAAACATTGTGACAGTCATTATAGACAGCACCAGTAGAGAAAGAGAGAGAAAGAGAGAGAGGGCAAATTTGTTTAGAATTTACGAAAACCCAGCTATCCATAGGGGAATCCTGTTATTAGATCCCAGAGTGGGGCGCAGGGATGGAATGTTTGGTCAGGTTAAATTTAACTTTGAGTTGATTGTGTTAATTAATGTTTTCATTGGTTGTTGGTTCAAAAAACGATCTGATAAAGACGGATACCCTGCTTAAATTGAGAAGAAGACAGAGGGAGGGAGAGAGAGAGAGGGAGGGAAGGGAGAAAGAGAGAGGCAGTGGAGGGAGAGAGATAGGGAGAGGTAGGGAGATAGTCACTAGACAGCTAAACAATCTGAGAGAAACCTAATTTTCATCAACGTCTTTGGGAACCTTACGGTAGTAAATCTTGTGTGATCATTCAAGTATATTTTGTTCTTGACGGACCCCGAATCCACCCATTATTCCCTGAATGATTCCAATCCAATAATATCCAATCCCGTCCGCAATACTTACATGTAAAACACACAGATACACGTCCATGTCGGTGGTCTTCCGAAGAAATGGACTGGTAGCAATTATTGTATTTGACAGAAGATGGCACTGAGGTACATATTTCGACGTCCACTCGATGAGGGCAAAGTTCAAGGTCCACACTAACCTGGCATGAAGGCCACTGCCTTGGATGGAGCTGGAAGAACCACAAAAATTAAGTAAAAACCACATATTCAGAATGCAAGCTGAGAGCGTATAAAACGAGGAGGGAAGAATAGCTTTGTTGTTTGCATGTTGCTGAAGGAAAGAGGAATACAAAGCAATTAGAAATAGAAAGAGTGATAGATAAGGAGAAAGAGGGAAAGATGTAGAGGTAAGCGTATGTATTTGAGTTTAATTAGTTCAGAATCAGTTATTCCAGAAAATTCTCTGTACCCAGTGGCTATTAAAAGTGAGACTAACTTAGAAACTGACTAAAAAAATTAACTTTATTTAGTACGTTTTTTTGGGACTATCAACCAAAACTGCAGAATAGTAGAAACAGGTAAACGTACTCGTAGTTCATTAGTTTTTAATGAAGAACATAGATGAGGACGTACATAATTTTCTAGGTCGAGGAATGTTGTAAAGAGTGAAAATATTCATGCGCTATTCCTTGAATATGCGATTTACACTCACGGTTCGTATATTCCAAAATCTGTTATCCATTTAATTAATGGACGTAAACATAAATAAATTCAGAGGTTACCAATTTGTGGTTTTGGAAATTGGGTCATCTGAAATATTCGATCTTCGGAAAATCCGAAAACTTTAATTGTTAACTAACCTCGTCTTAATTGTTGACGGAGCCTGAGCTGATCCGTCTCCTCCTGGAGGTAATCCTCCCCCCTCCCCCCAAACCCACAAACAAAACAAAGGGTTAACTATTAAAATTTCAAATGTATACCACAAATCAAAATTGGAAATCGTGTTGCTTAGAGGCAAGTATAATAATTAAAATTTTCCTACACGTTAAAATAAAACAAAGGATAGAACGTCAGCCACAAAGTTATCGCAGAAGGATAAAAACTTTCTCCATCGCGAATTTGATTTCACAGCGAGTCTGATTTCTTGCAGTCCTTGAATAATTTTTCAAATGCAAATCAAAAACTTCAGCTGCTTCAAAATGAATTAAGAGAACAAAGCGAAAGACATAAATCAAAAGAGAAAAAATCGAAATAAAAACTTTTTTCAGATGACTTGAAAAATAATTTTCTCTTTTTTTTTAAATTTTATAGGTTTTAACAAGAAAAAATTCTAAAATCTCTAGTTCATTAAGAAAAGAAAAATCAGACCGGAAGAAGATATGATGATGAAGAAATATTTGCTTTTAATGAAAGCTTTGAGATAAAAAGAGGATTAAAATGGTTCTACTTGAGTAGGTACGCAATCAAAAAGCGAGGTCCTCTCTGACGATAAGAAACCTTCTCTTAATTTTACTGAGTGATGAATCTTTGCGTCAGATACTCGAGGACGAGGTTTTTCAAGAAATTTCTGCGGGCAACCAGTTTAAGATAAGTTCTGTACAATGACAGTGGGTTTCAGGGAGAAATGTCCAATGGGGTTTATATATTTTTTTTTTCCATCTCGAAAAGAGTTCTTCTCAGAGCTTCTTGCTTTATTATAATTTTTGGTCGTTTTTGATCGATTACCTTTTATCAATCATTCCATGGCGATTGATATAGTCGATGCTTAGTTCTCGCAACAGTGACAACTCCTCGCTAAGTTTTCCTATCGAGGTATTCGTCTTGGTGCAGCACTCAAGCAGACTCAACAGACCGGCCAGGGTTGCATTGCGTATGAAGACGTGGGAGCTTCTTAAATAATTGCCAATCAGGGTGCACAATTGTTGCAGCTCGCTGAGAGTTGGAATCAGCATCGCTTGAGTTTTACACAATAAATAGATGATATGCTGTACGAAGAAGAACAAGAAATCAGTAAAATTTTTAGAACGAACCAAATAAACCAACAAATTGAAAGTATTACTAAAGAAAGTAGCAACGATAGTAGCAGTAGCAATATTAATGTAATAGTAGTAGTAATATGACTAACATACATAGTATGTATGTATTACATACATAGAATACATATTTATCAGAAAGATAAAAAAAAACATTTTACAAACATACCTGGTGTGAGATGGTGTCGTCCACAGGAATGGTTTCCTGCATTTTTACAGCTTTATCCTTAATCCATTTGATTTGATCACGACTTTCGCAAATTTCGCAAAATTTCACCAGATTTGGCAGCACTAAAATGTGATTGTACTATGCGTGTGTATGTGTAACATGTGTGTGTGTGTGTGTGTGTGTGAAATCGTAGAAGAAAGAATAAGAATTTTGAAAGATTTAATTCAATGCATAAAATCTTATATCGTATCCTACAAATATATTTGAGATATTAGCTTGATTTCTAAAACATCAGTTCGATGCGTGGGACATCAGATGGGTAGCTGAGATATCAATTCGATGTCTGAGGTATCAGTTTAAAGTCTGAGAAATCAGTTGAATATCTGAGCTGTTTGTTTGAAATATTAAATATCAGTTCAATATCTTAAATATCAGTTCGATTTCCAAGATGTTAGTTATTTTCAATGACATTTACAACCCATCAGATTTATTAAATAATGTAATGTACCCAATTTAGTTTAACGTGTATGTGGTGAATATGTGTGTCTGGGCGTGTAACAGTTGTTACAAAAAAGGCTCCTTTCTGCCTTAAAGCAACAAAGAGGAGGTTGTGTTGGTGGCGGCTCCGCCTTTGAGCACCGTCAACAACGTCACCGACCGCGTACGGGTCGTTCCAAGATATGAATTTAGCAAAATTATGCGAATGAAATACAATTTGGCGTTTTCCTCGTGCGCAATAAAATTCAGCATCTGTGTGCGTGAGTGTCACTCAGACGTGTTCGTGTTGAAGCACGTGGTGCTCCAGAAGAGCGCTTTGACATCACGAACCGCCAGCTGCCACAAAATTGGCCACGATGTAAGTCCGCTCGTACACATGGCCGTATATTCGGCGCACAAGCTTGATGTGGCCCTGCTGCTCCAGCAACTCAATTTACGTGGCAGTCGAAGCGACCTCTGCACATCATCGTGATAACTAGTCGCATGTCGGCGGAAATTTGGCGAACTACATTTTGAACTGAGTTTCTGTCAAAAACAATTTGCGTAGTTTTGGTGTTGTGGGTTGCCTTTTCAAGTACCCCAACGAGGGTGACGCAAGGCAGGTACAGGGGGTTGATGGAAAGGGGATAAGGCGGTGCGATACGATTTGTCGGCGATAGGGTTTGCATGGGTTATCAGTATAGATTCCTTCACAAAGCGTGAGATTTCCTTTAATTCAAATCTTGGCAGTGTTCGAAGTTTGAAAGTTCTGAATTTCAACGAAATATTGAACGAAGGAAATGAAGGAAAGTAAGAATATTGAATCGAACCAATATTCAATAGTCCAACAACGAATATGCGAAAAATAATTAGCAGCTCGTTCATATCTTCGCAATTTTATCCTTTTTGAAGGTGAGTTTTTGTATTTCTAGTAAGAAAATCAATAAACATCACGAAAAAATTAAAGTCCTTTCAATGATCCCTTCTTTTATCTATCATATTATGAACATACATACATATTTCTTAAAGTACCTAAAACCTTTCCCTTAACTTACCTCAATTATTTGCATCATCACATCGAATATCAGTTGCGAGTTGCTCTTAAAATCAATCCCCGACTTTTTCGTAAAGTAATAATAATTTTTGATGCCTACATCTTGGCTGTTAACCATCATGGAGCGTTCTTTGGAAAGCGACTTGTTGTTGTTGAGGCCACCACCGCCACCTTCAGATGCCGATAAGGAAGCTGCGTCACGTCCATTGTCATTGCCATCATCCGCGTTGTTGGGAGATTCTGTGAACGCTTCCATCTGCTGCCACACAAAACTGAGATCCATCTGATTTGTCAGAAAGCATTTCGTGCCAATAACATTATCAGGCGCGGAATAATTATTAATGTATGAGTCAGACAAATGACGCTCCAAGTTAGGATGGTAGAAAATGTTCGATTCGGAGATCAGAATCTGTACTCTGTGGAGTTTCTTCAAACTGCAAGTGAGACGAAATAAATTGTTTATATTACATTAAAAAAATTTGAGTTTTCTAAGACGCATATGTAATGCTAAAAAATAAGAGTAGAGTGAGAATAAAGGTAGAGTATTCGTAGTTGTAGGATAGAGCAGCGGTCGAAGAGGAGTAGAGCTGATGTAGAGTACAGGCTGAGTATAGTAGAGTAGAGTTTGAGTAGAGGTAAAGCGGAGGTAGAGTAGAGGTATAGAGTAGAGTAGTATAAGAGCAGAGTGAAGTAGGAGTTGAAAAAGTGGAGTATAACAATCAAATTGTTTATTGACAATAAGCAAAAGTGTCGGATTAAACTTTATTTGATTTTGAAAAGACTTTTGAAACCATTTTTTCAATTTTTCTCAAAAGTTGGTTCATTGAATGTTTACGATGTAAATCCTTTGAAATCGTTTAATCAGATTTCCAACAACTGCACAGTTAAAGAATTATTTTCACGATTCTGTAGTAAATCACCAACAAAAACAATGTGAAAAGATATTAAAAAGGTTTTATTGAGTGGTCGGTAAAACCATCGAAAATAAGAGCCAAAAGAGAGAAATGGGTGATGAGAGAGAGAGAGAACTATAAGCGGATATACATAAAAATGATTTCATGCTGCGCAGTCAAAACAGAATGGGCTGAGAATGCTGGGAATCCCCCAGCTCAGTCTATTAAAAGGTCGACGAAATAAATAACCTCAGAGACTGAGGCTTGTGGGACTGTTTAACTCATAACCATAATAAAACCAGTATTCAGAATAATACCAACACAAACACACACGCACACTCAAATACAAGCACAAACACATTCACACATACAAATGTACACAAACACACTCACACATCCTTGGCGGTTCCGCGAGGGTATAGGGTGTGAGAGGTAGTAGGGGTTTTTAGTTGGTTAAAGTCCAACACATAAGGTTTCTGATGCTTTTCCCTTGCTATATAAAAAAAAAAAAAAAAAAAACACTCACACATCCTTGTAGTACACCATTAAAAAAACATTTCCCCACAATTAAAATGCAATCTTAAGATATCTTAATTACGACTGAGCCAACGAATGATGGCATTGCATGGCATGTTATGGCAAAAAAAAAGGATGAGAACAAAGGAGAAAAGAAGAGAGAAAATGAAAAGGATGGTCTGCTGAGACGGTGGAAGAGAGTGTTGAAGGATGAACCAAGCAAAGCGAAGGGCCATTTTATTGTTCGGAATGTGTTGTTAAGATACGCGGGCAAGTGATCACTTTTATGCGTGTGTGTGAACGTTTCCATGTATGCGTGCATATACATAAGTGTGTGCGTTTAATGGTTATATTAAAAAAAAAGGCAAATAAAATCGTATCGCGGCCGCATGCAATGTTTTCGACGTTGAATCGTGACAGAATTTTATGAGTTCAAACATAAATAAATAAAAAGAACTCAGATGTCTCTATCTCCCTCTTTCTATTTATTTCCCTTTCTTTTTCTCACTTTTTCTAAATATATAAAATCGACTGGTTTTTCCATTTTATAGTGTTTTCATAGATAATTTGTTGAAATAAAGCAAGCAATTACGATAAGATTTCTTATTCGGTCATATTGAAAGCTTTATTTATTTATTAAAAGTTCCTTAAGGTTGTATGGAGATAGAGAGATAAAAGAAAGAGAGAGCTACCTAGGGACCAACAAAGAAAAGAGTGGGGTAACAAAGGGTATCATAATTATTTACAAATAAAAGGAAGCATTTTCATTTACGGTTGAATGGTTTTTATTGGATTATTCAAAAAAGGATTCTACTCAGTCACACAATAATATTAAATATATGAGCATTTCTTCCCCCTATTTAATGCTTTATTAATTTTTAATATTCTTACCAATTTTTAAGGACAGTAATCCCTTAGAAAAAATTCAGAATGAAAAAAATTTCCCAAAAAAGCACCATCTTCGTCATGAAGATGATTAAGAAGCCGTAATAAAGATGAGAAAAATAATGTCTGAGTTACAATACTAAATGAAAAACTGAGAAGAACTGAAAACATTAAAAAACCATGATAAAAACAACAACTTATAAATACAGGACAACAACAGGAAAGCATGACATGTCATGTTATCATTATTGTGTAATTTTAAAGTCATTTCAATGACATTATTGAAATGTCCTGTTTTTAAAAAGCAATCGATGATTTCGATACAGTGACAAACACATGCATTGCGGTTCAATTACTAAACATGGTGTGAATTTTATACTCTACTCAACTGTGAGGGTGTTGTATCGAAAGCACACAAAAGCAAAAACACACGCAATTGAAACGTTGTTTCAATGAAATTTTCGTGGCAGGATTTTTATTGCTGTAAACCAGTAGTTTGGTGCGTGTTGTTTGAGTGCCATGTAACACAACAATTAGAACCAATAAAAACGGTGAGCAACCATTAAAACCGAAAATCGACTCATAAAACCGTAACGGAAATTCAGCATCAATCAGCAAATACATGTTCAGAGGAAAAGAGGGAGAGAGAGAAAGAAGGAGAGAGAAAGAGAGAGAGAAAGAGGGAGAGAAAAGAGAGAGTCCGAAAAGAGAGAGTGCATAAGGAAAAAGTATGGAGAAAATACAACCGACTAAAACTTGTTTTACCACAGAATTACTTGTATATTAGAAGTGTTTAGAGGGAGTGAGGGAGAGAGATAGCTTGTAGGAGGAGGGAGATGATAGAGATGGAATGACCAAAGCGAATGAAAAGCCCTCATAACCCTCACCACATATATTTATATATATATGTATAGTAATATATACATATATACACACATACATACATATCTATAGCATGTACACTCAGAAGTAATTAATTATTAAAGCAACAACAGCATGACATGGCATAAAGTACACGTAGCTTGCATTTATTTGGATTTTTATGGCCTCAATACTTTGTTGTGGTTTAATTATAAGCCACCGGAGTAGCTCCTCATCCACACACACTTTCATACAGACACACACATATACACACAAATTAGTGTACGCAAATGTATACTAATGTGTATATGTACATGGATTCATATTAAAGTGTAATGAAAGTAGTTCTTCTGGCCATGTAATTAACTAATTTGTATGTAATTGATGCTTATTCTTCACGGTGGTAATAGAAGCTGTGGTCAACTTTAGTGTGTAATTCATAGTAACACTCATTGACTATGAATGAGTGTGTATATGAGTGTGTGTGTGTGTTACAATGTGTGAATTTGCAGCGATCTCACGTTCATAATTCAAATTAATTGTTCTTCATATTAAAAAGAGATTTAAACGATACTCTTTCAGCAAAGACTAAAAGACAATAAAACAACAACAACAAAAAAACAATAAAAGTTAATAACTAGAGAAACGTAGAAAATCAATAAGTAAATAACAACCTAGTAGAAAAAAATTGTCTTAAAAAATATTGCAAAAAAAATGCTTGAAGATGATCTCTGATCGTTCGATTCAATGAACTTTTGATACAATCTAAAAGCATGCAAACGGTAGACGTGGTAAATGCTAAACACACACACACAAATATTAGAAATACACACATGTTGTATTTCTGCCCCCTTTTCCCTCTTTCCACCACTGTAGTCACCTTTCAACATCAAATGCTCGTTGTTATGCAATAATTTGTATAGCAACCATCTCGACGTAATTTGGAAACATAACAACAGCAAAAGCAACAACAACAATAACTATACCTGGATATCCAAGTTAACCTGAACAATCACTGAAAATTTGTAGAAATGATCCCTGAAAATTTGTAGAAATATGTTTGTTAATTGTTTTAGAAACACAAAAAAGAGCACAAAATTGTTGGCGAAATATTTCGATTGCTTAAAACATGTATGTTTTAGCATAGTTTGAATAACTGTTTGAAGGGTCTGTTTTTTTGTAAATTTTTATATGAAATGCAAAAACCAGAAACATAGTATTCATGGGGTACAATTACTCAACAATAAACGAGTTGTGATGGGTTCGGTTTGAAAGTTACTCGTATTTTTCAACAAAATTAATGTGTTAAAAGTTTTAACTTAAAACTTGTCGACAGAATGTAATGTTTTTTCCTGGTACACTCGCGTATATTTTTTAGAGATAATTTCAAGCGAAATAAAATAAGCGAAACGGCTTTTGATAGAGTTTAAGGACATTTAGGAAAGTTGTTCACAGTTGACATTTATTAAAGTGTACCGTCGTGTACAAGTCTGCAAAAGCGTTGCTGCTTTACTATGTGTGTTTTTTATTTTAATAATTTTCATTAATTTTTCAATAATTTTGCAATTTGTAGTTTTTAATTTGATGGCATTTATTTTAATGAGCAACTTTTGTGGTGCAAAAGATAGGTAACGACTATACTCAAACCACATCCCAGTCATTTATCACAGAAATACACAGACACATACTCACATACATGCGTACGTACACACTTACACTCAGTCGCTTACTTTTACACGTGCCAACACTTTAACTCAGTCGCAGAGATACGCTAGAGAACTGTTGCAGTTCGTTTGTTCCTTGGTGTTGTCGTTGTTGTTGTTGTAGTAGTTGTCGTTCACTATAAGGTCGGTGCTGTTGTTGATGGCAACTACTCACCTAATGCCATCGCAATTAATGCGAGACCATCTCGGCGTATGATGGAAGCAGGAAAGTTTATCGCCCACAATTGGAAAAGTTTTGTACGTAATTAAAAGTTCCAAAATCGCTGCCAAACAAGTGCTTTTAATTTGAAACTGTTCCTGCTGGTCCACCATGTTTTCATCATAAACTTTATTGATTAGCAGCAGGAAAGTCATGAAGTGCTCCTCGAACTGTTGACGCGTGGTAAAGCCAAAAATTGATAATCTGTAGCGATGAGAAGGAAGAAAAACCGATCACATAATATAATATATTAATATGTTTTGAAAGTTTTAAATATAGTTGTAAAATTATAAATAATAAATGTTGGTGTATTTTTCTCCCGTAGGAGTTATTGACGAAAATATGGTATGGAAAAGTTTAAAGAGAAATTAAAATTAATTCGAGTATGTGAACTACGATAGAAGTGACCACACAATTAATGGAAGTATATTATTTGTTCAAGTTGCAGATAGCGAATGATACACATTATAAAAGCGTCAAATTATGTCTCTGGCTTTACATAAGTCAGGTTAACGGAGCCTCTCGGAACCTCCTCAAGCCTTCCTTAGGCTCCTTTGGGAGGTCCCCTAAATATATGAATCTCTGGGCAGAGATTTGAATTTCAACAACAAGGCGAGATTGCAAAATGGGTGCAGGTGGACCCTCTATGGTTCTCTCTGGTTCTGTGTCTATGTCTCTAGCTTTGTGACTGTGTATGTGTCCGTGTATGTTTGTCCGGGTAGCGAGTGAAAACATTTTCTAGGGGAGAAAACAGCTCGATAAATCATGCGGCAGCTTAAAAGTGCTGCGAGGGATGCGAAATGATGCAACGCAAAACATGCTGCATGTCGGGGGATCGCCAGTGGGGAGGGGGTGCAGGGCAACGATGTTTTGGAGAATTTGGCACAGGAAAATTTGCATAAATATGTAATAAAGTAGGCACCAGAAATAAACACATGCGAGGGTTCACTGTAAAGCCGTCATGATAAGATTTTAATAAATTATCAAAGAAAACATACACAAAATGTTTTGTGTGTTGTTTTCCGTCTCCCGTCGAATGGTGATTGTGTGGCATCATCATCATCATCATTCACAAAATTAAATGCAAACTGAACAAATACGAGAATCATTTTTAGCTTCCAACAATGGAATAAGATTGCAACAAAACCGAGACAAGTTCTCGCGGTCTTCTCTCAATCATAATCACCATCATTGTCCTTCTCATCGCACAAGCATTAATTTGTGTCTCATAATCGGGTGCATGGTGAAAGCACTTCAGTTTGGCTTGACTCCGGGAAGCTGCTAAAAAATGGGCGAAACCAGGGACGACCAAGTTTGCGTCAGCTCAACGCTTACGTTGTGCATAACAGAGAATATTAATGGTGCATATGTACATATAGACACACACACACACTCATACACACACTCACGCACATTCACAAGGCACATACGAGTATGTCTACATATCAGCTTTAGATAGAGTTAACCTCCCTGCCAGTCATCGACGTTGTCTCAACTCCTTTGTAATTAAATCCTCGAGGAAGGCGGGAGATAGAGAGAGAAAGAGAGAGAGCAAGAGCAAGAGAGGGACAAAGCGGACACACTGGAACAGGCAGTCATCGACAGGAGTTACACAGAGGCATTTTTATGAAAGCGTCTGTCATGCATGATGATGATATTAGAAACCCGAACGGTTCCCACTTCCTGATGAACACTAGTTGATGTTGCTACTGTTGTTGCTGCTACTCATGTTGATGTTGATGTTGATGACGATGATGATGATAGCAACCACCGACCACCAAAAACAGCAACAATAACAAGAATAACAGCAGCGTTGTTCTGCTGCATCCTCTGGGAGCGCCTTCGCTCGTGTCAATTAGCAAGAGAGGAGGCTCGGTGCGAGGATTTCACTAAAGCGATGGGTTGGTTGGCTTGAAAGATGAACTGTTCGGAACATGATTTGTTTATTACACATCCAACAACAGCAACAATAACGACTATCAGCAGCGCTAACATAGTTTGGTTTGGTTTTTTTTTGGTTTCTTGTTCTTCTAGTTTTTGGTTTTTGTTTTTTTTCTTGTTTTTGGTTTTGTTTTTTATCATTAAAATGCGTTGCATGTTGAAAATGAATCTTCTCTTCGCTCCCGATGCACCCAGCATTCGATCAGACACTCGGCAGAATACTCTCAAAAGTATGAAGGAATGAAGAGTGAGAGTGGGAAGAAGAGGATGAAAGAAGAACAAGACGAAAAATAAGGACGACATCATTTGCTGTGGTTTTCACATGTGTGATGATGTGGTTTTGATGTTTTCAAGCTTCCGTTTATTCAAGTTTATGTTTTTCCATAACTTACAGCAGCTGAATGTTGTTGCTAGTGTTGCTCTTGTTGTTGTTCTATTGCTTTCTTCCTTTCTTTTTCCTGTTTCCTGGTTTACGATGGAACAATTTTCAAGCTTTTAAACAATCCAAATAAACACTCACACAAACACACAGGCACACGTATGTGGAAGAAGAGACACTGTGTAACATTAGAGGCATGTCAGTTGAACATGCAGACAGAGTTATGAGGATATACATATATTTATGCTTATGTATTGTATATACTATATATGTGTATACCATATTTGTTCATGTTGTTGCTGCATTTGTTATGTGAAGATTTATGAGCTTCTTGAAAATGATGTGCAAAAAATCCTGAGCTCTAAAGTGAGTTGGAACTTTTGACAATAACATGCACACTATATCTACAATATATATTGTATCTGTCTACGAGTATATATCTCTTTGTGTATGTAGGTATGTGTGCATGTCAATTTTTCAGATTCAGATTTCATATCAACAACATGAGCAGATTTCGTTAGGTTTCATTTCAAATGAGTGCTTTTTTAACAATACTTGTACGAAGTTTGTTGCATAGTCGATAGATGTTGAGTATTGCAACAACAACAGTAACTACAATAATAACAACAGCAATAACAACAACTACTATAGTAGCAACAAACACATGCCTGAGTTTGTGTTTGTTTAATGTTGATAGCATTTTGAAGAAATGTTGTTGCTACAGCTGCATTCGCTACTTCTTCTTTTCCTACTGTTACTTTAGTTGTTGTTGTTGCTGATTTTCAACCTGTTCTCGCCCCTGGCGCAAAAATCAAAAATCGTCATGATCGCCTGTTTTTGTTGTAATGAATGCTTATCTTGTATGCAACTTTAAGCTTTCAGTAATCAACGAATGGAGAGGATGAGATGACGATGTTGTGTTTGTCGTTGTTGTTGTTGTTGTCGTCTGGGCATCATCATGTTTATGTTGCCAGACTTTCAAATTTCATATACAAATATTTTAATTAAGTACAAAATAATCGAAATTTCATTGTCCTCAGAGTCGAGCTGATGACTTTGCTTTTTGTGACCACAGAAACTTCTTCAGGCAGTGTTGGCACTTCAGGATTTCGACAACAACAATTTCAGGATTGAGTAGAAGTTACAGATTTCCAAGAGGTATATAAATTCTAATAAATAAATTCAGATTTAATGCAAAACAACAACAAAACCAACAACACAAATTGAACACAAAACAGAACCGTGTCATTCCACAAGAGTGCCGTTTTAATTAACTGAACCCTCGAAATTGATTCTGTATCGCTGAATATTATTACAATTATGATTATAATTATTAATCTTATTATTATTATACTTATTAATATAAAAAAAGAACCAAGCAAGTATTTTTTGGGGTTCGCTGAGTGGAAGGGTTCTGCGGGTAAAGGAACATGGGGGTTGCGGGGATCGGAGGGTGGTATTCGTTCTCTACTCACCGTTTGATAAATTTTCTCAGTATATCCATATCGCTTAGACTATCCACTGGTATTGTTGGAAGCTGGCCAATTCTTGTTGTTGTTCCTGTTGTTTTTGATCGTTTAGTTGGTGATTCAAGTGCGATGGCGGCGACTGCTGCTTCTGCTCCTCGTCCAGATGATGCTCTTTCTTTACTGCCAGAGGATGCTGAACTAACAGCTGGAAGCTGTTCTTCTTGTTGTTGTACTATTTCTAAGGGGGTCATAGCGTATGCATAAAATTGGTTCGTTCTTAGAATTGAGATTCCAATCGATTGAAGAAGATTCTGTATGCATGGAATTCCAAATGAGCAGATTTGTAGTTGTTGTTGTTGTTGACGATGATGGCGGCGATGATGATGTTGGCACAGTCAAAGAAGGGAGAAAAAAGGGGGGTTTGAGAGCGAGTAAGGAAAACTTTGGTTAAATAAAATGTATATGTGAAATATTTTTAATATCTTTCTTTCTATCCTTAGTGTTTATATAATAGTTGCGTATGTGTATATATGCATGTGTCTATACACACCATAAGAATGCACGTCAAGAAAAGCAATAAATGCAGTGAAAAAAATTAAGAAGCAAATAAAAAATGTAGGAAAAACGGGAAACAATAAACACAGTAGGAAAAAATTCCTTGTTTACAAACGGAAGCACATAAAAAACGAATGCTTTTTATTAAATATTAACTCTTGTAACTGAAGCAATTCTTTTTCATTTAAATTCAATCCGTTATTCCCTTCAATTTTTGATCTTTTAAACTATTCTAGAACACTAAAGAAGAGAGTACAAAATTAACACCGTTTTTTACTCTTCGGTTTGAAAACAATTCGGATATCATTGATATTCGTAGATGAACACGAACTGTTTGTTCAACCGACAGACACAAAAGTGGCCGAAGAGGAAAGAGGAAAGCCTCTACTCATCTCTTCCTCCTCCTCCCCCGCCACTCTTTAAATTACATTCTTCGAATCTTTGAATAGAATACAAGGCCGCCCGGAAGCTTTCTGGAGTCTCAACATAATTTTATTCTGAACACACTCACCAGCAGTGATACTTGTGCGCCTTCGGTCTCGCTGCTTGCAAAGTAGTCATCAACATCCAGAGCACCGCCACCCCCGGCTCCACCTGTTCTGCCCGGAGCGACCCCCGCAGCAGCACAATGAGCTGTAACTCCGGCAACTCCGGCCGCCGCTCTGCCAGTGATGTGCGAGGAGGACAACGCGCCGGACGCGGCAATGTTATCAATTTGCGTTTCAATCAATTTGGCTATAAAAATAGCTGCTGGGAAGAAATCTGCGAGGAGGGCTTCAGCAACGCTCTCATCATCGTCGTTCTCGTCGTCGTCTATGTTGTCCTCAGCATCGAGCAGACAGACATTATTTGCATGTTGCACATGAACCATTGCACCGTCAATAGGAGTACCACCAGCAACACCACAAGGGCGCCAGCCACCAAACGGTTTATACTGCTTGTAGAAGAGCGTAGTTTGTATTGATTTTGTTGCTGCCAACGAGAGCACCTCGAGCAGGTTGCACAGCAATTTATTCCGCTGTTTTTGGGACAAAATGGGTCCAGTGGTGGCGCTGGCGGAATGAGTGCTATGCAAGGGCGACGCCATCGAAAAGGCGCTGAACCCTTTTCCGTCCAGTTGGTTGAGTTCCTTCCAAATTAATTGCTGCTTTAGCAACTCATCAATGCAGCGCAGAATAGAACAGGTGCCACTCCAGGTCAGAGGCAGTGGACCACCGTCACCATCACATCGGGCAGCTGTTTGTGCTTCTAAGATAAGCGATTGCTTTGCTACCGCACAGCAGTGGCGCAGAAAACGCATCAGCATCGCTACGTTGTCGTGGCGCAGCAGATGTTCCTGCAGAAATTTCTCGACAAACCTCGCCTCAATGTAGATCAGCGCCGTCGCTTGTATTTGTTTTACGGCTTCCATTAAAGACACAACAGCTGCTGCCAGGTGCAACAGCTTGCTATGCCGCAAGAATGCTGCTTTCGTTCCCGATGCTGCTGTTGTTTCTGTTGACGCTGCTTCTGATGGAGCTGTCAGCTCGCCGATACGTGACATCAGCACTGCGCAGGCGACGCGCGCTAACGGATTCGGCTGCATGTAGTGAATATGCGGATTATATTGGATGCAGTTGGTGCGGAAGGACGATAGCATGGCGCGCAGCGAGCACGCGATGGCCGGCGCCAGCAGACGTTCCGTATCGAAGTCGGCTGTGGTGAAGATTTTATGCAGCTTATGTTTAGACTGAACGTCCAGCAGGATGCGTGTTAGTTTCTCCGGATCATAATCGGATTGAGCCGAACATTTATTTAGCTGTATGAAAGGAGAACAAAACTAATGAACGAACACACACCCAAACTAATTATATATTAATTATATGCAAATCTCATTATAATTTGGAGGTTATCAGAGGGTTGTCCCAGAAGCACGGTATTTAAATTCTGCCACCCAAAATGATGTTACTGTAAAGTAAGGAGCAGATTCCTCCAGAATAGAATCTCCCCTGGCTTTGACACCAGTTGTAGTGAGGCTACATAGTCACTAATTTTTTCCATATTTACAAATTGATTGCTTTTAAACGAATACTAAACAACGTAGCATCTTCAAACGTACGAAAGATTCATAGAGATGGTACTATCGACTATAGTAACTTTTGGAATAGCAAACGCCATCTATACGTATGCTTTTGGGAATACCCTCCTATTCAGCATAGTAAGCAAACTACAAGCTCTGAAAGAAACCTCTTCAGGTTCAGGTTAAGTTGTAAATAATAATAAAGGTTTTTATTCCAAGCTGCAAGTTTGTGTTTGTCTCCCTTTTTTTTTTTACAGAAGTACAGAAAGTATATCACAAAAGAAGTGATGCTAATTTTACAAATAAAAAAGATGTCTAACTTACAGTTAACTAACAAAGCGACTGAGTTACCTGAGCGAACAGCCACTTCTCGTCAATTATTTTCTGCTCGAATTGCAGATGATTCGCTTTTGTATTTAGATTTTCCAAATCATTCAAGCTGCAGGATAATCGACATAAAAGATAAATATGTAAGTAAAGGTTAAAAAACCATTAAAGAAAAAATGTTAATTCAATAAAAAGTTAAAAGAAGAAAACTACGAAAAAAAAAAAGAAATTTGAAGTGTAGAGACAACAACAAAAATGTGGTTGTAATACTTTAGAGTCCAGCTCGTACTTACAGTATATAATGAAGCCTGCCTCCGTTTAGTGGCGACCCCGTCCTCTTCTCTCGATGCTCGCTCTCATTCATGCGCATGAAGCTATCGTAGATGGCATTTTTATCAAGGAGCGGCGCAAATGAAAGCAAACAGCACGCGGTACGTTCGATGAGTTGTTCCAGTGCACGCTCTGAATCGATACCACGACGATGATGATGATGATGATGATGTAGTTTGGCCAACAGATGAAGGAATTTCGCGATACAGTTGACGCTGTTGTTGTGCGTACAGAAGCGAGGAGCGAAACGCGCCAAGATACGAATAGAACGCTGCAAACGTAAAAGATTTAAGATTTAAGCAAAAAAAAAAAAACACAAAAAAGAAACATCCAACCAAAAAAGGAAAAGAACGACACAAAAACAATGCCACTTCGGATGTACTTACCCTGTAAAGCACCGCGTAATTATCAATCAGAGCTCTCAGCCATAATGAGCAAAATTCCTCGTCCACTTCACAGATACGGCAAACGAATGAAAACGCATCCGCAATTAAAATATTTAAAAAGGCCGGGTGAAATAATTGCTCCACTTGATGTGGACTACATTCCAGCTGATTTGCCTGGGATGAGTGCAAAAAATGTTAGAATTAAACAAGAGAGAGAGAGAGAGACAAGAGAGAAGAACGATTATGAATACACTTGAATATAACTCGTAGTTATACTTCAAGTCAGCGTAAAAGTAGACAACTTATGCTAAAAGGGACCCTTATTAATTAATCTATATCCAGAGAGAGAGAGAGGGAGAGAGAGACAGAGAGAGAGAGAGAGAGAGAGAGAGAGAGAGAGAGAGAGAGAGAGAGAGAGGAAGCGGACCCGAAGTGAGTGAACTTTTCGAGGAGGTTTCCAATTAAAGTATGAACAAATTTAGTCAACTTTATACTATATTTACTCACTTACAGACATAAGTGAGTAGTAGCTCTTTCCCTCTCTTTCTCTCTCTCTCTCTCTCTCTCTCTCTATCTCTCTCGCTCGCTCGCTTAGCAGAAGACTTTACTTCCGCTATATAAACGGAAATGTTTACTCTTTTGACAACCATTTTCACTACACTTAAGTGCAGGTTAAGGGAAGTACTCGAAGGAGGAAAAAAACTGTTTATCTTTTTAGAGCTTCGAGAAGTTGTCTCTGACCAACTTCTTTATTCCCCTCCTCGCCCAACTGCCTTGGTACTCAAAGGAATACAACAAATAAGTTTCTAACTTACGTTACGCTCGCATATCTCAAGCAAAACTGTCCTTCGAACACTCCACTTGACAGCTGGCGCTTGCAGTTGTTGCAGGACGACGAAAATATCCAGCAGCCGCAGGGAAGAGAGCAGCCTAACCAACTCTAACTGCAGTTGCAAGGACGACGCATCCTCATCGAGATGATGCCCTGCAACATCGATGCCCTCCGTAACCATCGGCAAGTATTTATCCAGGAAGTTGGACTCATCCAGAACCAAACGAAAAACTGATTGCAACGCATCTTGAAGTCTTGAGCAGCAGCATACGTTGTGTAGCGCTTTAATGAATCTAACCACAAGGCCACAATATTTTCTATCAGGACTGCAGTTGTTATTGTTGTTGTTGTTGCTTTTACTATTGTTGTGCAGATGGTTGGAAGAGCTTCCTAAATGTTCTGTTAGCTTGGCAAAGCATTCATCAAGCTTCTCGTAGAGAACTTTGGCAAAAAAGTTAATTTCATTGATGCTGATGCCGTTGCCGTTGTCGTGGCCACTGTCGCTGCTGATGCCTGTCGAGCATCCTTTGTTGCTGTTGTAGTTGTTGCCACTGCTGGTCAAGGTGCTGTTTAGGGCGGAAGCAGCAGCCATCGATGTCGATGGTCCATCCGGCAGACGTGCAAGGAGATGCTGCTGACTCTCTCTGTGGATTCCATGATTTTTCAAGTAAAGTTTCACGTGATTTACTAAATAAATTTCTTCGGTTTTAAGGATTACATTATCCAGGATAATCGTAGCACACGATAAATTGCTAAAGTTTGCCACATCCTTTCTCAGCGTCGTTTGCAAGTGACAGCCAAATTATGTTAGGGTCGAAGAAAGTAACGGAAGAATGAGAACGTTAAGAGTGGAAGAAAAGAAAAGAAAACATATAAATTAGTGATTGTGAAGGATGTATATTTAAAGTAAATTGGGAAATTTAAATTAAATAAACATATTTCAAAAGATGGATGGCTAAGAAACTCCTCCGAATCGTATTTCCAACGATTCTCCATCCCCATACACACCCACTGGGACCTCTGATGATATGGAGCACATATGATACATTTTGTGGACGGTTATTAGTTATAGTACTTAATTTTAACGTCTTCTTAACTATTTTCAGATGGTATAATTAAAAAAAAAAACGATGGAATAACGACTCTCGAAAGTACGATAATATGTTTTGTTGTTTGAAAATTAATTTAGTCTGATATGTTTTACCATTTCTGATATGTTTACAATCTACGATAAACCTGAACAATCGAGTGTAAAGCTTGCTGATGTTTATTGGTATTTGTTTTTAGAGTACAACTTTGTTTGTACGGAGCCCACTATGGTCCCAATCGTACTCATTGCAAAGTGATTACGAAATAAGCACTTTCAACCCGACTGGACAACCGGAGAGCAATAATTTTGCAACTTGAACGACGATGATGCTTGCACGAAGACAAACGATAGAAAGTTGAAGATAGAAAAAAGAAACAACAAAACAGCTCACAACTTCTCCTCATCGTCCAACCCATCAACCATCCATCCCATTTTCCATCTTTCTGTGGGACGGTCTGGTCTCGTCTGGTCTGACTTGCTGTCGGCCTGGGCAAAAGTTCACAACTAGCTAAGAGTTAATTGGTAATTAGTAAGCAAATAACTGTAAATAAATTTCAAGTTAAATGAAGTTGAAAGGAAAAACAAATTGAAGCTCACACAAAACAACAGGAGCAATAACAACAACAACAACAACAGTAACAACAACGACACCGCCTGTAACAACAACAATAACAAGAGTAACAGCAACAACGAGTGACAAAGTGTATTTAAAGGACAAAAATATCTGTGCGGCTACCAACAGCGACTCTCAGTGCAAGCAGAGTGACAACAACTCCGGCAGAGTGCGAGTGCGACAGACAGAGAGTTCAGAGAGAAGAGCAGGCAGTCAGGCAGACAGACAGGCCGGCAGAGTTCAGGGTGCAGAGTGGCGTGAGTGCTGAAGCATTTAGCGGTAAATTTAATTGATTAAATATTGTATGAGCGCGCACGCTATTTAATTAAATAAATGAACGAATAAACATTGCAGGCAGTTAAACAGCAGCAGAGGCTGAGATAGAAGGAGAGACAGGAACAGAGGCAGAGACATCATTCGACGTTGACTTGAATTAATGGTGCGCATACGACAGAGTGGCTAATATTTTCAGAGCACCTGAATATGCTACTAAATGGATATCTAAAAAGACACCGACCAGCTAATAATTAAGAATAAAATAAACAAAAACACAGAACTCAATAAATAACATTGATCCGCATCAAGGTTGACCAACAAAACCGAAAAAAAACCAACACAATTACAACCACTAGAATAACATCTCGAGAAAACAACAATTACATATCTTGAAATAATAATAAAATGACATTTACCTTAACTAATTATTTTATTTATTGGATTAGAGACACTAAAGAAACACAATCAACGTGTTTTTGTTGTTGTTTTAAGAAAGATAAAAAAGAAACTGAACAACCGAAGCATACTAATAATGAAAGAGCAAGAGTAATTTTTCCTGTCTAATTGTAGTAGTGGTGATGTGGTTGTTGTTTTTGAGTCCTAGAACAAAAAGTTTTCATTTCAGTTTTATAACCATTGTTGTTGTTGTTAGTCTTTAGGTCGTTGTCGTAGTTGTTCGTATTATTATTATTGTTGTTGCTGTCCCACTTGTTCTTCAATAAGCCGCTTAGGTTCGAAATGAAATGATATCAACTGATGAAATCTAAAACGAATGAAAGATACACTGAACTAAAACCTAAAACAGAGAAAGAGCAAATCAATGCTATTCTCTGGAGATCAATTTATAATAATAAACACACACATTACACACACACACGCGTACACACACACACACAATCAGCCTATTTGCAACCTCACTTGTAAATATCGTATATAAGTTGATTGCTTGTTTTACAACTCTAATGTAAAAATTCTCTCCTAGTTTTAAAATTTTAAACATTTTACTCTTGAATTATTCCCAATAGAGTCGCCGGTTCTACTTTTCTACTCTTCGTTGCGATTTGCTTTAATATTAAATTAACTTCATGCGTTGCTGCTGTTGTATCAGTTAAAACTCTACAAAGATGCATCTCGGTTCACATTTGAGGCTTCAGAAAAGAAAAGTATAAATATAAAGCATTTTACCAAACATTGTTGAATTATTTTGTGTGCTAAAATTTTATTGTATTTATTTACGAGAAGAATAGAAGGAGAAGGAAGTGTGAAGTGATCTTCAGTTACGGAAGGAAACGAAGGAAGGAGGAAAACTGAATAAGTACTCATATAAGAACAAGTGAATGAATGTACACACTTTAAGCAATGTTGAGTTATCGAATTGCATTAAAATTTAATGCTTAATGAGGTCAGTTTTTGTTCGAGCTGTTTTATTAGCACAAATAAGTATTGAGCGAATATTATAGCTGTATTGAATGTGGAATGTTTAAATGATTCAATTAATGCATTAAGAAATCAGCATAAATTTCAATTTTGAAGCAAATCACTCATTAAAATCAATACATTTCAATCATTTTGAAGCAAATAACTTCAAAATTTGTAAATTTCACTATTACAATACAATACAGTCAAGGACACGACTTGAGAGAATGAGTCTATTTAATGCAATTCTTAATCAAAGCATTTGTATGATTGGAATTCAATTACTAAGAAGTAAGTCAATCTACATCTTAAGTGATGCGGTGAACATTACAAAATGTCAGAAGAGGAGGAAGATGAGGAAATGAAGAAGAAAACGAAACAGTAGGGGAAGGTAACTTTTTTTGGACTGCTAATGATGCCCATTCCCCAGATATGGCCATCACTTGACTTGATACTGCTCTCAGAAGATGTTGTATCAATATTAAAAAACTCAAACCTTTAAAACTCACTCACAATCACAATCATATTCATACTCTTACAATCAGACTCAGAGTCTTACACACTCTCATATTTACTTCAATAGCATCACATAGAAATCAGTGTGAGTTTCAATATCTTTCGTCACCCCTTTAAAACGTTTCATGGTGAATCAATTGACAGAGCTCATATAATCGAATTAAATTTTAAACTAAACGAACACTTTTGAAAGCAGGACGTCGCCGCAGCAGAAGCAGCAGCAACAGGATCTGTTGCTCTACTCTTACTTACTGCTGTTCGCTCAGAATAATAATTGAAATTGAATTTCAAAAGAAAGGACAACAATTTCTCGCATCTTGTTTAGTGATTCCGCACCAAGTCAAACGAATTGAAACAAAGAGCAGCCGGCGGAAATAACTGCAGCAGAAGCAGAAGATGAAGAACCAAATGAAGAAGTGGAGAGGCAGCGAGCAGAAACAAGGTGGTGAGGATGGTGGGGAGGGGAGAGGGTAAGAGCAAAATGTATGTGCGTGTGTATGCGTGTAATGCACTTTGTGCTGGAAGCATCAGGAAAAACAAAGGTTGTCTGTTGCATGAACTCTGTGCATTTAACAGAATCTGTACACAACAAATAAACAGCAACATGAGCAAAAACTGGGACGAATATGAAGAAGGAGAAGAAGAACAAGAAAAGAAGCAGGACAGGAGAAGACGAGGTGTGAAGAAGCAACAGAAGGAAATCAAATAATAAAAAATTAGAAATTATGCACAAAGTGAGAAGTCTGAGCAGAGGGATAGCGCAGAGCAGAGCAGTTTAGACATGACAGACAACGACAAAAACAGAGAGAGCCACAAAGAGAGAGAGAGAGAGAGAGAGAGGGAGCAAGATAAAGACAGCCAGCAACTAAATCCTGCGGCCAGTTTTAACACTATACAAAGAAACAAATTGAACAAGTTTGTACTGTAGTTGTTATTGTTATTGTCTTCGGTGAGTTAGACGCTTTTGCTGTACAGCTTGATATGACAGCATAAGCAGTTACTTAATTTATTTAGAATATCAGCATTTTAAAGACGCAACAACTTTGCCACGAGCGAATACTGATAGAAATTTGAAAGATATAAAGGAAAAGTAGAAACAGAAAGGATCATTTACTGGGTCTTGACTTGAAATGTTACTTTTTAATAGGATGGTTTACCCAAAAAAAAAACAGACCGTAAAAAGAGAAGAGGAATTAATTTGGTCTTCTGCTGGATGGGCCAAAGCAAGAGAACTCATCCAAGTGGGAGCCGCACAGATGCAAATGCACTCAATTGAAAAGCACTTCGCTGTAAACAACAACCAAAACAAAAACAAAGTCAGTAAAAGCGACCTCCACCAACCACCACTAAAAGAATAACAATTCGAAAAGCACTTCATAGTACTCACCTTCGTGATCAATAACTGCAATAAGGATAAAAAAACCTTGCTATCAGCGAGAACGAGTTTTCCGCAATTCTTAAACAAAGCATCGAGCACAAAGAAGCCGCTCCACTCGTTGACGCGAATGCGTCCTTCGCACAGCGCACGACACACAATCCCGAATACAGCTCCTGGATCCTGCAGCAGTATTTGATGCCTGGTATCTTCCGGGTGAGTCTGTTGATGCTGCTGCTGTTGGCCACTTCTATTCGTCGTCATCGTTACTGCTGACGCTTCCACGACGCTGCGCTCCCGCAACAGAAGCAACCCCAACACATGCTGACATTCATTGGCATCAATAAATTTCTCCAACATCCCCAGGACGACTTCCTTTTGTGTATCGAGCTCACGACTGATATGCAGCAGCATCTCAGCTGCTGCGGCCGCCTCTTGAGCGCTCACCTGATGTCGTCGTAGTTGTTCCGGAGTTGCCATGGGTGATGTGCTGATAGGAGACTGAAAAGTTGCTCGCTGGTCTTCCAACTGAGTCAGTGCTGCTGCGCCGACGGCATTTCGCGCTTCGGTATCAATGAAAAATATTTCATAAGCCAACGACTTAAGTGCCAACACAGCGCACTGACGAATTCCATTGTTGGCCAATAAATTGTTGGCAATGCTGATGATTTTCGGTATTGTGATTAACTTACAATCGCTTTTGGTTGTTAATTGAATGAGAAACCTCATCGTGGGAGGAATGATGAGGTGGCCATTTCTGCAACAGGATAAACAAACAATAAAAACGAAAACAAAAAAAAAAAAAAGCCGTACAAAATGTGAAGTATTTAAAGAATTAATTAATTAAATTTTCCTATAAATAAAGACAAACACACGAGTACATATAAAAAGGAACGGTTTAATTGGTTTGTAGGAATTAAAGTAAAATTAAAAAAAAATACGTCAATAAGTTGAAGCTAAAAACGAAAACTTGATTAAATATCCTTACTTAATTACATAAACTTAAAAGTTAATTACATAAAGATAAAAAATTATAGTAATAAAAATTGGAAAATAAAACAAAGAACAAAACAAAATGAAGCAAGGTCTTTACTCTGACATCTCGACGTTGATATAATTCACAACTGGTTTATAAAATTCAGCTATTAAAACAACTTTTATTCAACTCGAAGTTCATTCAAAATCATTCCATTTAAATTCAATGAAGCACTTTAAAAATCCTTAATGAAAGACACTTTTTTCTACTGGTCCGGTTATTATTTGTTGTTTTCACCATTTTGATTATAATCACCAGTACATCGTGTGACTCACCTGGCGATGCCACTTTCAATAAGATCCAAATTGTTTATAATTTGATTAAACATCATATTTTTAGAGTCCAAAATGCTGTAGGTTACATTGAGTTCCAGTAGCTGCGACAACAGCTCAAGGATGGACGCTTGTACGAGGGCGTTCGATTTCAAGAAGAGCTGTAAAACAAAAAATAAAATTTTGAAAAACAACAAGTTTCTGGTCCTCAAAACAAAAACCAAGATAAAACCAACCACAAATGAAACTTACTGGTAAACAATTGATTACAAGTGGTTCGAATATTTTTATATATGTCGCATATTCGGCGTTTTCACGACCCGATTGAAATTCATCGCAAAACCTTGAAACGCTTGCAATTAATTCACCAAAAACGCTCCAACCCTGTGGTTCCCAGTGCATCGGCGGCGTCTGTGCGGTAATTAAATTGTACGCAACATCGTTGTAGCTGTTGTTGTTGCTGCTCCATCGTGTTGCTAGCCTTGAATTTGTAGCGCAAGTAACAATAGCTGATGGAGCAGTCGTCATTTCACCGGCGACGATGGTGTGTTCAAAGCGCCGAGGTTGTCTTTGTTGTAGTTGCTGTTGTTGTGATTGCGGTAGTTGTAGATGCTGTTGTCTTTGTTGTGGCCATGTCCTTGCTCTGCAAAACTGTTGAATGAATGTCGTCCTCATCGTCGTCGTTGGCGTCGTTGGTGTCGTTGGCGTCGTCGTGGTCATTGTTGCGTAGTCGTGCTGATGGTTTCCATAATTTCGAGCGAATAAATATTTCAACAGTTGCCGCAGACAAGCGATACTCTCGACGGCTGCATAATTTATTAGTTTGGTCAAATATTGGAGAATTTCTTCAATTAATTTCAGAGCAGAAGCGGGCACTGAAGGGGATGCTCCACAAGTCTCTTGCGGAAGGGTCATAAAATTACTATTATTGTTGCTGGTAACACCGACTCCATGGCTTCGCATTTCAACGCAGAGACTTAAAGTGTTGATGCAGGTTCGAAGTAAGGACAATAAAATGCTACCAGATGCTTGATTTATTGTCATCTGAATAAAAGAAAGATTGAAACAGAAATGAGAGCAAGGCAGATAAAGTAAAGAAAAATACAATAAGAAGAAGAAGCAGAAGAAAATAATGAAGTTGACAGGAAATAGTAAGAAATAATCTCATTTAAGTAAAGAGTTTAAAGAATAAAGTGGAATTTAAAAGTAAATCCAACAATATTATAACGACAGTATCCTGGCCTCCTTAGAATGAACGTCAAGTCCAGAATTTTAACTGAAAAACATAGTTAAGGACTCACGAACTGACTTCCGATCTGACTGGCAGTCTAATGAACTGACTGCCGACTGACTGTCATGGTCAGTGAGTTATATTAACCACCTGGTTCATGTGATGAGTGAGTATCTCGCTGGCGCTTACCTTGTAACTGTCGTTGGCACTTCTGAGTATGCTGTAAAGTTTCAGATACACATAATCGTTGCCAAAGTAACCCCAACTCTGTACGATGGCCACCTCCTTGGCGCTGCTAAAGAGGTCCGTTTTGTGCGTTTTGCCGAAGAGCAGCGGCTTCTGATTGCTGAAGATGTGATGGTAGATGTTCGTGATCTTCATGATGTGCGTGAGCAGAGTGTCGATGAGTTGGTGATGCTTTTGTTGTTGTTCCGGCACGTGCGAACTGGTGAGAATATAACCTGAATGTGCGAGAGAGAAGGAGAAGGAATCAGAAGCTGCCTAAGTACGAGTACTTAAGTTGTTAAAAAGAAAAACTGCAGTTAAATTAGAAGGGACAAGTAAAAATAACATAAATTTAAAATAAAATAAAGCAATACAAAATAAATAAAAACGAAACAATAATTAAGAAATAATATAATAAAATAAAGTATAAATAAAAACTAAAATACAAACAATAAATTAATTAAACAACAATTGCAATTTTTTTTAACTGCTGCATACTTTCAGGTATTAATATAGCACAACATTAACTGGTTTTTTTTTCAACATCAATCGCCCGTCTGCGAAGGTAAATCCGCATAAATGAGCATAACAGCTACATACATCTGCGTCGTTAAATATTTTAACCAAATGTTAATTAAGCAATCAAAATAGCCAAATTAAAGCTTAAATTAAAGGCGCTTTATAAATGAATTTCCCACTTTTTTAGCACAAATTATGAACAAATAAAAACAAAGTGAAACAAAATAAACCGAGGCGAATGTAGAATTCAAAAAGTCGTCATCATGAACATCATTACCGTTTACTATACATATACAATATATGTGTACATAGTTTCAAATAACCTGAAAGTGTAAGTTCACCACCAGCCCATCCCCCACCACGCCCGTTTGCAGTATGACAAAAAACAATAATTAATTAATTGTAAAGTAAAATGTTATGATTATTTCCGGTGTTGATTTTAATTTATATGGTGGGCATTTATTTATTTAATGAGTTCATGGAAATGAGATTCATTTGCGCAACCGCTCGCTCCGGTGGCTGTTTATTATGCAGCCGCAATCGGGACTGATTAATTATAAAGACCGAGTGCGTGAACATCCTTAAAATATGTGAGGTTTTTTGATTGCAAAAACTGATGCTTAAAGCATGATGACACGATCGAATGGAGGTGGAAACGAACCGAGGTCTCGTCGGATGCCTGCTCAGTAGCCGTCAGAGTCTACTTCGGACACGACACACACACGTTAATTGCCATGTTAATCCTCTGACACAAGATGCTGAACTCAACTGAATTATGAGTTCATTTAAACTGTTGACTAAAGTATATATAATTAAATTAATGATAGTGCTTTATTAATCGTTCTTCCATGGTTCCCTTCCAGCAGGTTCCGTTATTATTAAAAAATTGAGAAATTAAAAGAATTGAACTCGCATATATTGTAATCAAAGTGAACCGAAAGCAGTAATAAATACACCGTCGACAGCCGTTGACAGCTCCAATTCAGAGATAATTAATTTTAAACGCAAGCAGAGAGGAGAGCAAACGAGGTGGTAAAAAATGAGAGAAGCCAATTTAAAAATAACACTGTTTAAAAAAATCGCCACAAATATAAAAAAATATCACTATTTACTCTATTTAATGATTCCATTGAATTAACATTATCATTAACATCAGTTGATTGAAAGAGAAAATGTTGATTATCTTTGTGATTCTATTAAAGGTAGGATTAAAATATTCCAAATGATGTACATACATAAGAATATCTATCAGTTCGTGTTGATATCTGTTAGTTAATGCTGGCATCTATTAGTTAAACCCTTAAATCTTACTTTATAATCAACGCATTACTTCAATACATACTTAAAATAGTTCATATCCCGAATATGCATCTGTAAAAAAGTACTACAAACAAATCCAAGGAAGTATTTGATTGTGAACTTGATACAAATATATTTATAATATACAAACACACAAGCACACACACACACACAAACAGAAACCTCCATACAACGTTATGTTGCTGCTGCGCTCATCACTCTAGAGTACATTCGTATCAACAATTAACAAATATGCAATCATTAATAATAAAATCTCTAAATTCTCACAGCTCCGAGAGAACGATTGTATTTACCATAAGTCTGTATGTTGGTAAGCTTGGTTCGTTATCTATTATGTGAACAACACTTCATATTCATTGAGTGTGTGTGGTTATATACATATGTATATATTTATATGCGAGAGTATGTATAGAAGTCTTACCTGCCATTAATTTTCCCGTAACATCAATCAAATCATTTTGACAATTTAAGTCCACAGCTGTTGCGTGATTGTAGTACAAGAACCTCATGCAGATTTCCATAAAATTGAATTCAGTCCAAACTGAATGATAATCAAGAAAATTGAAATGTTTCAACAGCACCTTCAATGTATATATAATGCCAAACTGTTGGTTGGTGAATTGGTAGATTGTAGAAAGATTGGTTGGTTGTTTGAGAGGTTGGTATGTAGATTGGTTGGTATACAGATTTGTCGATTAATTGGTTAATATGTTGTTTGGCAAATTAATTTCCAGGTTGGTTGATTATCGAGTGTTTGTGGAAGAAGAATAAGAAAATTAGAAGAAAATACATACATTAGAATATTAATTAAAACTCAAATTTTCAGATTAAATAAAAATTGATTATGCTCAGGAACAAATTCTCTCTTCTTCTACTTTATCACAATTCTACTTTATCTACTTTTGTTGACTTTTCGTAGTGCATTCGTGCCTTATTGTAGATGACGTTTCTCTCCATTCAATCTTAATCTATATCTAAATTATATTTCTTAAGAAACAAAAGCATTCTTAAAAAGATTCAAAATTCACCACCGACCACACCACATCATAGCCTCTTGTTTAGCGACTTCTCAATTAATACTGATGTAAATCTCTGTAAATCTGAGACAAAAAATAAAAATTAATTAATTATTATAACGAATTTAAATTTATCTCCCTCAGTCTTTCGTTATATTACACAAGTATTTATAGCACAATCCTGCCACGTCACACTCTACGCCAATATTTATTTATGACAAACCTTTCTTATTTGTGATCAAACAGTTTTGTACAAAACTCACCTGTGCATTTTTGTCACTGAGCTCCATCAGCTTATTTGTCAAACGATAGAGTACTTTCGCTAACAATTTTTGTTCCTGTTCTATTTGCCGTTGCACTGTGAAAGCCACGTAGCGATTGCAATCCGTGTTACGGACAGATGCCGGTGAGGTTGATGACGATGATGCTGTGGATGGGAATGTGGATGATGTTGATGTCGACGTGGATAATATTGACGATGTTGGTTTTGTCAGTGGTGGTGCGATTGCCGAATTCGCCGTAAATAAATTTCGCAGTGGCATCGACATGCCACTAAATATACGATAGTCCAAAAAATCCCACAACAAATTGAAATTAGTTTGAAAAGTTTCCGACGAACAGGCGGACGCGGAGGACGAACAGGATGAAAACTTCGATGCCTTGATATCGAAATCATTTATCGGTTGAGGTTTGTGTTGTTGTTCCTGTTGATGTTGGTAGTGATGGCATTTTGCATTCTCTATGATAAACCTAGAAAGACACTCGGCTGCATGCTCGCGTACACGGAAATCATCCTCGCCAATAAGTTGCAGAAGTTGATCCAAGAATATTTGCTGCAAATAACGGAAATATGACGAAAGTTAGTCGCACAGGATATCAAAGGATATGATATACATAGAGTAATGAGGACAAAAAGTGGAAGTGGAAGTGGAAGGGAAGTTTTTCAGAGATTTAAAAGTTGAAACTGTAGAGAGCAGTAGTTGCAAGTACGAGTATAATAATAGTAAACAGTCCGAATCAGAATCAGTATACGTATCAATCTTTAACTTTGTCAAATAACATTAAAAAATTTCAAATGACTTAGTTGAACAATAACTACAAATCACTTGTTGTTTCTTTACGTACATATATTAAGAACTCGGATGATTTTTTCTACAAATTTGACAACAACCAAAAACAACACAAAAAAAAAAAAGAAAACCTTTCAAAAGGAAACTCGAACGCTTGCTATCTTCGGCCTGGCGCTTTCACCTTCGGGTGTAGTGTATAAAAAGAACCAAGTGTTAAAGCCTCATTGACAACCAGTTCACCCACATAAAGTTATCTTTCCTCAAGTGTTTTTTGTTGTAATTAAATGTAGTAAGTATCACACATCGTATTTATAAGTACTTTCCTCTATGTTTGAAGAACAATTTTCTTTAGAATAATAAAACAACATTTTGTGTGGGTACAAAAAAGTACTCAGCAAAAAAAACATGTACATACTCCAAAACATTGACATCAACTGTATTGAAAGAAAAACACTCATTCTTTTTTGCTATTGAAAACCGTGTAAGCACACGGTATTATTATAACGTTTGATATACTTTCAGAAATTTCTCATCAATGCAGAGTATCCTTTTTGAAAGGATATGTGTCAAAAATTGCTTGCTGCATAGTAATGAAGTTGGAAACTCTGCTCGAACACAATCGCGCGTTTGTATCCGCTTTAAAATCGCACTTTCACACACGCACAGAGACACACACACACACACATAACCACGCATACAGAGAGACATGCATAGAGAGAAATCCAAACACACACACTCACATATTTGTACATACGCCCATATGTTTGTATAACGTATGCATGAACATTGGGTTGGTGGTAAAACACCAACAGCACCTCCGCCTGCTAGGCTGCCTGTGTAAAGTGCAGTGGGACTAGTTTTAAATTTAGTTCGCTACTTTTCTGCAATTTTGCTATTTTTCGCGTTTTTATCATCTTCTTAGTTTAGAACTCTACCCAACATTGCATACTTTTCTCAACATATCCCACTCTCTCTTTTCACTTCTCACACTTTATCAGCATCGCAGTCTCTCACTCTGTCTTTCTCTCTCTCTCTCTCTCTCTCTCTCTCCCTCTACAATTTTTTCACATTCAATCCATCTTACAACTCATGGTAAATTTAAAATTTCTCATCCATTTTTGCAGCAGCTTATCTTCGTTTCGCGTTTCCGTTTCCTCGGAACTCTGCTCATACTTAAGTTTCCTGCCTGAGATACGAGTACGTCATATTTTCTGTCGATTACTTTCTTATTCTTTCATGTTTTCTTAGAGAATTTTTCTTTTATTTTATTTCCCCTTCCAATCGATGGAAACGTGTGTTTAAGAAATTCAGTTAGTTTATATTTTTCGTAAAAGGAAAACTAAATCTTGAAAAGTTAAGACTTCAAAGTTTATTGTTTCACTTTAAATTTAATGACAAATTCAAAAGGGTCATTAAAGTCCTACTCCTGAATTGAACTCGCTTTTCAAAGAATCTAAACACTTGATTCCTTTTCTACACGATATCAGCATTAAAATTCAGGGATTATCAAAGAGTACTTCAAGGAGAATGGTGAAAAATTATCTTTTCTTTATTGCTATTTTTTTATTACTATTATTATTATTATACAATACTTAATATACGGTAAAGTATAATATTGAATGAGATTAAATTGTTCAAAGAGCATATTATTTTGCAGATAATCGTTTTCTTTGTTCAATTCTAATTCTCAAATCGTATCTCAATAACAAGGAAGAAATGCACTCGAGAGGAAATCAAATTTAAAAGTAGAATCATCATCTACTAGTAGTCAATGTTTTGTGGAAACTTACCTCGTATGTGGTCACCAAATCGCTGTCCTCGACGTAGTACTCGCGCAGAGCAGCGCAGTTCAAGTTGGATATAACTTCGGCATATTTATTTTGGACCAACCAGTATTTATGTTGATAGCAGAGACGAAGTTTATTCAAAAGCAATTTTGGCGAAATGCACAGCGCCGGGGCTGCCAAGGCTACTCCCTCGATGGATCGGCCAGTGATATTGGCTCCTTCTTCAACTGCTTCTGCTTGAGCAGCACTGTCAATATACTGCTCATTGTAGAGTCCGTCATCAACATGAGGGTCATTATTGTCGTAAATGTCATTGAAGTAGATGGCAGTTTCCATGGCTTCTCCTTCTTTTTCGTGCTGGTTGTCGTTTTTCGTTTTCAATTGAATGGCATTCAAAATCGAAGCTATAAGCTCATCATTATCAAGGAAGAGCTCTGTGCCAGCGGCGGCTGTGATGGTGGTGGCAGCTGAGGAGGAAGAATAAGCAGCACAAGGATCAGCAGCACTCGAATAAAGTTTCCCTGTAAACGCATCGTTAGGATTCTTTTGGAAGCTCATCTTCCTGCAGCTGCTGGAGATGTACTGTTGTTGCTCTACGAATGGTGCTTTTGTTGGAGTTTGTTTGCTCTGTTCATGTTGCTGTTGTTGATAATGACAACAACAACTGCTAGTACCACCACTACTACAACTACTACTGCAACAGTGACTACGAGTTCCTGCCAAATATTTGGCCAAAACAAGCGGAAAAGCCTTATCGAATGCATTTAAAGCTTGTATGACCACCGTGTGAATCTCGTCCTGCAGACCCTGCAAAAACAACAACAAGAAAAACGTTAACGTGAACGTGAACAATAAAAAACCCAGATACAAAATGTTTGAGAATTTTTAGCCGCTTTTTTTTTTGTTTGGCGGTCGTTTTAGTGACTGGCATCGAGTGTATTAAAAGGATTTTGCCTTTTATTGTTTGCTTATCAATACGAACGAATTGCATTTTTTCTCTGCGAATTCTAAAGCATACTTTTCGACTTCGTGGAGACAAAGCAAAGCGAGGCAAACGGATTGCATTCTTACAACGATGAGCTTCTCTCTCACTCTCTCGCGTTCATTCGTGATTATCAAATACCATGAAATTCACAAAAGTACAATATTTTAAAAGATTTTCCTCACTCTTTCCCTCTTTCTTTCTACATCCATGTGTGTATGCTGGACATTAATACTAATGCAATTGAAGTATTATTTGTACTCTTGTGTGTGTGGAAATGAATACTTGAAAAAATACATAACTGAAACAGAAATTGGAAATATTCATCACAAATCCATGGACAAATTTATCCTTTAAAGAATTTAAACAGCAAGAAGAAGAAACTACATATTATTAGTCTTTGTATTTAAGTATACTTTTCACTTTTTCTCTATTTGTCGCTGTATATTTTACTTGAATACAATTTATTGCTCATTTCAACAGTTTAGTGAGAACATATACACATATACACATTTAGTGTATATAAACATACATGGGTACATGTGTGTTCGGTACATCGGTGCATGAGTGGTTATGAGCGCCTCCTTTCTGCTGTTTTCATTGTACAAAAGAAACTCGGAGGCGGAAGAGTACACAAATAAACACACACAAACAGAGAGAGAGAGTGATAGAGGGAGCAAGTGTTAACTGAACAGGCAAAAGCAACAAAACCACACACACACAAACATAATCAGACAGTCGCTTAGGTGCCCGTGGCTTCGTCTTCCTGCAACGTTAGGGGAATAAAAGACCCGGTACTCTTATCGCTTCGGAAGAACGCCCGCAGAGGTTCAGGCACGGAAGATGGCACGGGATGGCACGATTCGTGCAACACATGCTAATGAATGGTAATACATTGAGCCATAATGTGTGCATCGCAAAGCTAACACAAGCTTTGTACATGTAAAAATAAATTTGAAGTGTATAATTTCTGCATTAGTCTCTGTTGCAAAAGTGTTTCTTTTTTTATTCTAAACACTAATTTATTGCGGCCTAAAAGTGTGGATCTATTTAATCCACAACAGAAACTCACCTCTACTAAAATAGCCACCAAATGATTTAATTGCAGATGTCTGTCCACTCGCAAAGTCGCCTTCGATGCTTGTATGAAGTTGCCAATTATATGCTGAACACCCCCACGGAGCACCGGATCCGGATGCTTGAAGAACAACACAACATCGGAGAGCTGCTGATGCGGCTTCAACTTTCGACCTCGGACTTTACTAACCCCATCCACGACTGCTGCTGCTCCTGTTACTGAGCTGTCCGAAGCTTTATCTGCGGTGATCGTATCGATTCGCTGTTTTCTCAACGATTTCATGCGCTTCGGAGGGCGAGGTGGCGGCGACGATGGCACAGCATCCTCCACGCTCTGATGCACTTTTTTGCTGAATGTCTTTTCGATTATTTCTGATTTGGACAGCAACATGTGCTGCTGCTTCTGCTTTTCTTTCGGTATACTGATCTTGTCGCCGAGTAGCGGCGCGGCAGCAGCGAATGTCGCCGAATCGATGCTGCGACTCAGAGGCTGGCCGGTGAGAAAGAAGTCTGTTGTACTGACGCCAAAGTGATCATCTTTAATATTCAGTGGAAGAGACTGCTCGGGCTTCGGTAAACTCTTCGGAGAGCCGAGATCTGCTGAGGGAAAAGGTGAAGCGAAGGTCCTTTTGACAGAGCGCGCGAAATCCAACACCTCTCCACCAGCATCGAGATGTTCATAGTCTTTGCCGAGGTTCGAGCTGCTGTCGCTTGGTGCTTTCGTGGGGCTACCGCTCGTGCTGGAGCTGTGCGAAGACGTTGAATTTGGCGGCGTGAGAAGACGTGCCGTAGCCGAGCCGGATGGGTGCTGCACCTCAACACCGACCTCCAAGCGTTGCAATTCGAAAGCGCTGATTTCCAAACTATGCGATAGTAGCTGGGGCACCAGACGAACGCACTGAGCCACAACGCACAGCGACAGATTCTTGATGGAGACACGCGTCGTGCCATCGGACTGCAGTCCGCCAGGTTGGCCGGTAAGCAAAAAGCGCGCGGCAACCAAGCGACCAGCATAGAAGATGAGGGGCTGCTCATAAATACTGCCAATTCGAACCTGTAACTGCGGCAATTCGACGGCGGTTTGCTTCAGCGGCGAGTCTTTCAAAAAAGGATTGACTGGGGAGAAAACATTATTACATAGTTTTTACTTTCAACGATATAATAAGTGAATTTTGTAAGTGATTCTTACCGTTTGGTATGCGGTTGAAACTCGGGCGCTTTCGCATTTCAAATTGAGGTGGTGTTTGCTGCTGCCGTTGTTGTTGTTGCTGTTGCTGGTGCTGCTGTTGCTCCCTTTGCCCTTCGTCTTCATCAGTACTTACTTCGGCTGTCGTGTTCCGTGTGTTGGTGTCCATCAGAACGGCCGTTGATGCCGTCACCGATGCTGTTGTGGAAGGCGTTTCATCATTCAAGCTGCCCGAGTATTTCCTCGCGGCCTGCTTCTCTGCCGACTCCTCATGCGTCTGGCTGAGGCTGCTCATGGAATCGAGGGAGAAGGTGTCTGTCGCCGAGATGGATACAGCAACAGAGGAATTGATTGAAATTCCATCGAGTTCAACTGCAGCAGCTCCAGAGCCAGATGTCCCGGGTGTTTTTATGGGCGACGATTTCACGGCAGCGGAACGAAACAGTTTTGTCATAGATTCTACATGAGGTAAAGTGTGAACAAAGAGGTTTTAAAAATGTCTAATATGAATTCTTTGTTGATATTTTTAAGTCACTTAACTTAAATAGAGTTGCACAAAATTGAAGTGAATAATTTAAGTAGAGAATTTTGTCTAAAGTTAACCTCTCTCCTCTCCTCTCCAATTAGAACAAAGCTAATAAAAAAAGAACACCTTCACAAAAGTGCCGACATATGAAGATGGCCAGAAAAGGAAGTTCTAATTAAACGGAAGTCAGCCAGCAAAGCTTACAGCTGTCGCTGCGAACTACGAACATACAACACAAGTGTATTGCTCCAAGCTGTCTACGTCAAGAAGAAGAAGAAAAGGAAGGAGCATCAACTTTAAAACCTTGTCCAACAAAGCTTGAAAATGTCTTCTGGTTGTTTGTTGTTTTTCGGTTGCAAAAAAAGTGTTTAAGACAAATGGTTTACGTGATAAAATGTGGTAACTCTGGTATCTGGTATGTTTAAGTGTATGTGTGTGTGTGTGTGTGTGTGTGTGTGTGTGTGTGTGTGTGGAAGCTTGTATACGTTGTGCACTTATTTGCCGTTTCTCTTCCGTTTTGTTGTTGCTGCTGCTGTTAGTTAAAAGCGACCACCCACAACATCAGCAACAACCAGTTTTACATCCAAATCCGGCTGATTTCTTTTATTTGTATGCATGTGTGTCTTCGGTTCGTTTGAGGTGCAAGCGAGAGAGCAACAGAGGAGGAAGGGAGAAGATGAAGAAGAAGAAGGAATAAATAATTTTATACCAAGTTTTCTGTCAACATTTTTAAAGCACCTACAATTAGGATATGAAATCCGAGCTGAATCCCCTGCAGTTATACAGTCCCGTTATAGTTTTTTATACGGTACATTTTTGTGACCGGGTTTAAGGCTTTAAATAACAAGCAAATTTTATACTTAATTAAATTAAAATGTATTCTGGCTAAATTCGTGTCTTAAAATTGCTGTCTTCGTTAAAACAAACTTGTAAACTATAAAAACGAACATAATTACAAAAGTATGTATAAGTTTGTGAGCGTATGTATGTATGTCTATGTTTGTGTGTGTGTTGAAAGATGTAAGTACTGATAGTCAACTGAGAATGGGTTCCTGTTTGAGTGTGTGTGCGTTAAAGTGCACACATTAGCTTCAGTTAAAGAGTCACAAAGTAAAAGTCGCAACAACATGGCTGCTTATTGTTGCCGTTATGCTATTGTTATTGTTGCTGTTGAAGGATACACACACTGACAGGAGGACGTACAGATAACACGCACACTCACCCTCACATACACTCATTATAGTCATCATCATCATCATCTTTGACAGCCGTAGGTTAAGCGCATTATTTGCTCGAGCTTCAGCATCATCATCGCCCCACTGCTACCCGCTACACGCCTTTAAAACCAACACGCTTTGGTTCTCACGCTCGATGGTATTCATACATTCTTCATTTCATTCATCTATTCTTCCATCCATCCATCCATCCATTCATCCATCCATCCATCCATCCATTCATTCATTTGCTGCATTAACCGTGTTATACACGTGAAGATGAACTTTTTAATGGTCTATAAATGATGTGGTTCCTATTTGCTTTTGTTATTGTTATTGTAGTTGTTGTTGTTGTTGCCTTCTTATTGTTGCTGTTCTGGTTGCAGTTGTTGTTGTTGTTCCTGCCAGCATCTTTCTTAGCTCTTAAAACATTCCCACAACACACGCTAACGCTCTCTAAATGTAAAAATACCGTTACTTTAGCAACACATTTTATTTCTTTGTTGTTGTCTTATTGTTGTTGTGGTTTAGTTGCTTGCATGTGCAACGGAAATGCATTAAAGAACTGAAGACAAACACATACATAAATGCATATTGTACATAAGTAGCAATAATTTTATTATTGTTTTTATATTAGCTGATTTTAACACAGTACGTTGCTAGTCTTGTGGTTTTTTTCCAATGAAACATGTGTTATTTCTGTCTCTCTGTCTGTCTATCCGATTCATTAATTCCTCTCTGTATACTTTTTTTACTCTCTGTATACTTTTTATCACGTCGATGAGTCTGTTCAAATGAATTTCTTTAATTCCAACTACAAAAAACTTTCCTATTTATCGAACTCGCTCTTATTTTCCGCACAAAGTTTTTTAAATTAGCCCAACAGCAAAAACACTGCTGCCAACACTAGCCACCAACATCTCGCCGACCAACATCGCCCCTCGTATGCCACCCTTCACCGCCTTCTCCATTATTTCCGCCACCTCAAAACTACATTCATTCTGTCCACACCCACTTCAGCTGAATCCCTTCACACTCTTCACCACTTTAGACCTTACTTACATAAGTTTTGGCTTGAGTGCTGCATGTAATTCGGTCGTTGGTCAAGAATAGAAAGAAGCACGCCTGTTTTCCAAGCATCCGACTGAACTCATCTATTCGACCGAAATTGTTTCTCATCTGGCGAATTAATGTCAGCTACTTGCAAAGGCTAAAAGCACTCGAATAGTTGGGTTTTAGCAACAGACATGGCGTGTTTTCGGTTTGTATATCGCTTGATATGATGGCCAAAGTTAATGCATAGAAAGTAGGGCAACATTTTTAAGAAAACCCTTTAAACGATACGACCAATAAATTAGCTTGAAATCGTAATAAATACTCGAATGAGTTGCGAAGTCAGAACAGCAAACAACATTCCATTTGTTACAATTAACAAAGGACAAAAGACGTCCAAAGGCCAAAGGAAACCAGAGGTCACACATATGGTAAAATCCATGGTTGAATCACACCCCATTTTTGTGTTTAGATGCGTTTGGAGTTGCTGTATAAAGATTTTCAATAGATTTCAAGGGGATAGCAATAGAATACCTCCATGGATTTGAGAATATTGTAGGTAGCCTATAACTGTCCCTTGTCAAACATAATAGGCCCATCTTAATGTCCTTCGAGTACCTTTAAGAAGTCCTTAATGGATGTCAACAGAGCGTCGATGGCCGACTTAAAATGGCCCTCCACTCGACTACGACAAATCATTCCTCGTTTAAAAAAACCTTGGTCCGTTAAGATTCAACATGCTATCGACGATCGTCGTAATTATTTTTTGATTTGTGTCGTAGTTAGAACCAAGTTAAACTAAATTGTGCTCACACGCATGACTTCGTTGCAATACTTTCCGAAAAATTTAACTCATTTAATAAAGAGATTTAATAAATAGACACACAAGCAGACAGACAAACATTTCAAGTATGAATGCTGAAGCTGAAAAGTTACTATGTCAACACATGTCCCAGAAGTCGTCACGGCATCATCAGCATCATCAGTTGAGTCGTCAAAAACAACAAATATGTTAGCAACGTGCTCCTCTTCGATGACTAATTTTATTTTCAAAGTACTGAACGCAATACACATACATATGCATATAATACATATACGACTACCCGAAACACTTCACCCCGCACGTCACTGTCAACGACATGCATGGTTCATTTAATCATAAAAGGGAGCAAAAAACAGAAACCAAAAACAAAATACAAAACACAAGAACAAGCATGATAAAGTTGGTTGCAACCGAAAATACTTTGTTACATATGCTTGTTGAAATATTGAAAGAATGGATGGAATGGCAAATGAATGGAGTGGTTGAGAAATCAGCAGGACCGGATTAAACTCTTCATTGTTTTAAAAGGCAAAAAATATACCGAACGCAGGTTACGATATGTCAGAACATACCTGCAACTGAAGTTGGTTATTTTCGTGAGTATCTGTTGTGAAAAAACTTCAACCTCACACCCACCATCACACATGAGGAGTGATTCAAGTTCCAATTCATGATACTGACACCAACCTGGCGATCTTCATTTACCGCATGTCATTGCAAAGTGCCACCCTGATACTTTTTATTCCTTGAAGTTTGAAAAGTGGCCTTTTTAAATCCGATGGTAGCAGAATTTTATGACCTCGTATTAATTATATTGCTACTTCAAATGCAACTACCGTCAATTCGAAGATTGAAAATTCTTAAGAGAAAATCTTAGGTTGATAACGTTGACAGGAGTATCAGAATCAATAACCGCACAGAAGCGAATAAATACAATCACCGTAATCTAAGAAGCGCTTTAAAATGTATAGTTACAAATAATCTTTGAAAGAAAATCCTCCTTCCTTAAGAAGACTTAAGAAACGCCTAAAGAAAGCGATAGATTTTAGGTGCTCTGACTTAGAGGCCCTCTCGCTCAGTACAGTTAATTTCAATTCAGTTTTACTAAGATTCTACGATCTAAAATCCGTCCCTGGCTCGAAATGTTTTATATGCACGATATTTTGCAGTAAATCGTGAAACAATTATGCAAATAATTTGATTGGTGCACCAAAAAGGGTAAATAAAAGCGCTAGCGAACTGCGCGAGTTCAACAAAGAGTGAGAGCCAGTGGCGTAGTGAGAACCAGAATCGGGTGGATACTATATAGCGTGATGGCAGTAGCAAATGCAGATTTATTTGCTCTAAATGGAGCTCAATATGCAATCAAAATATTATTTGCAAAGGTTTCCTGCTGCATGCCAAATTCTCTTGACATTCTCCCCTCCCCCTCCCCCTCCACCCCCTTCTCAAACACACATCAAATCAATTACATACGAGCTGAAGCTATGCGTACCTGTGCTGGGATGCGTCAGCAGGTTGTTGAAGAAAGAACCGAATGTCGCCTCATTTGAAGTCCCACCAACGACCGCACCTCCCGCAGCCACATCGGCGCGGGTAGCAGCACTTTCATCAGACATGCCAGCAATTTTTATCTCTGCTTCAAAATCAATGCTCTTGAATGATTCATTGTCGATGTCGCTCAAATGTTGTGATGATTTCTGCTCGATGGCGGATGCGGAGACAGTAGAAGCATCAGAGATACGAAGTTGTTGTTGCTGTTGTTGCTCCACCAACTCTGATGTTGTTGTTTTGTGTGTTGATTCTGTTGTAGCATCGATTGCATCAATCAGATTAACAACATCAATTGTAGATGTTAACGCTGGTTCGGCGGTTACCGCAGCGAATGCCTTATGTGGTTCATTTATTTCGGAAAGTTTTGTGAAGTCATCATCATCATCAATTTCATTCTCAACGGCGACTTCATTGTCCAACTCAACAAGCTTCTTACTCGTATTTACTCTATCAACACCATCTTCAAGATCGTCCTTTGAGCCACTTTCTTTGTATTCATTGTGACCTGGTATAATTTTGAAATCTTCTAATCTTTGTTCTGTACAACCAACTTTAGAAGGGTATTTTTGAGGCGATTTGCTGTCTAGTGTTGAAAAGAGAAAAAAATTAAGTATAACAAAAGTGTAATTTAAGAAAAATTCTAATAGAGTTTTGCCCAATTTTATGGAGATATTTGTAGATATACATACTATATAATTTATGTTGAAGAGATTTAGTACTTTTAGTACTTGATCATGACCTAGCATAGCTACATGCTAGTCACCTAAACTAAATGTGAAATAGATTTCATTCACTAATTTAAATATACTTTGAATGCTAATATACCAATTTCATTGTCCCGTCACTTTACGTACGTTTTGTATATATTCTTACTTTAAAAATCAAGAATGCAAGTTTTTCACATTTTTAGGTAAAACAATCTTAAGAATGTAAACTGAAAGAGCAGAGTACCACATTCAGATTTTGCACGCCAAAGTATATCGGGTACACCTATAGTATTCAATATCTTACCTATAAAGATTTACAAAATGGTTCAAAGCACTTTATAAAAATTCCACAACTTTACAACAAGCAAACAAATTATTTAATTTTTCAGCTATTCAACTTAATTCTAAAGAAGTTAAAGCTTCAGGAAATCTTCTTCATCCCGTAACTACATTTCTATCCATCTCTGATCTATCTGATAATCTATCTCACAATTTCTTTTGTAGGCGATTTAAACCATGTACCGCACACCTAAAAATCGCATAACGTATAAAAGACATCTTCGCGGCGATTCCTGGTTCAGATTTCTGTCAACTGGCTGGGTTCATTTAACCAAATTCCCACATTCCCAAGTTACTTCTATTATTTACTTTACCTTCATCGTCATTGTGATGCTTGTCAACATCATCAGTGATATTTTTTCGCTTATCATCGTGAACATGAACTCCCTGGATGGTTGTGGGTATAACCGCTCTGGTAGTTATCGTTGTTGTCGTTGTGGTTGTTGGTTTAGGGATCCCAACTTCTTGCTGCACTGTCTTTGCATCTCCAACTTTTTGCATTCCTAATTCGCATGCACTGTTCTGGTCTGGTAGCTCCACAAACAGTCGCTCATCCTTTCGGGCTGCACTTCCGACGCTTGTCTTATGTTTATTCAATTCTTTCTCGTCGTCATCATCATTGTTGTCATCTCTTCGTATCTCTGCTACTGCAATGGTGGCGCCTTGAGAAGCACCCGCCACCGTCACCGCCTCCTCCGCTGTTATAAGTTGTGGCCGCTTGCGTGTTGGTGTCTCTGTTGAAGCCACTGTCGGTGGTCTGGTGGTAGAGTTCGACGCCTCGATTGCTGCTGCTCCGGTTGCTTCTGCTGCTGCTGATGTCATTTCGTAATTTTTCGAATGGAATATTTGATTTTTTAATGATTTCCTTCTGCGCAGATACTCGTTGTGCTGCAATTGTTGATTGCTCAAGAGTTGCTGCAAACATTGTGCGGTTGTGAAGTCGTTGTCGTTGCTGAGACTGCTGCAGCTGCCGCCTGGCTCTACAGCCTGTAGGATGGCGTTAATAACCTCGAGTGAGGCATTTATAATGGAATGATTTGAAGTGTGACTGGTGCTTAGCAAATGCAAACAATAATCAAAGATTTCAATAATTTGTTTACACTCATTTTTCATCATCAAAGACGGGGCGGCGACGGTGGCGCCATCATCGGCCGTTTCCAAGGAGATGCTCGCTTTTTTGCCGGGTGGATTATCGCTCTCATCGTTGCTGCAGTCATCGGGGAAACCACGTATTATAAGTGGCAGGAGAATGCGCAACAACCCGAGTGCACCGAGGACTGCATGCGAACGTTGATCATGAAGCAGTATTTCTGAAAATTTTACGGAAAAAAGAAAAATGAACGTGTAAGAAAGGCAAATCCACAAGCTGTATGATTGATGAGTGTTTGTAACGAAAACAACAGGGATTTAATCAGACAGCACTAACTTTAAAACAAGGGGAGTAGTTAAGAGCTGGAAATCACTGTTTGAAAAATCTTTGGGCTGGCATTTCTAAATCTCACGAACGTTTTTCTTTCAATAAATTTTCCGAAATGGCCGTTTACGAGTTCGCATCAAATGGTCAATGTGATAACCTTACAAAGATTTGTATTTTCAACAGAGTCAATAGTGCGTTTTCCCCCTTCCTTAACTTTATCAATATTACACCTTTAGTTGGCGCATAATATTGTATCTATTTAATTTGGAAGTCTCATAGTTTATACAGCACCAGCTCAAAACTTCCAGAATTCCAATTTCCACGATATCATGGCAGTACATGTCGCTTGAAGTGTTCGCGGCGCACTGCGGTGTAGTGTGGTGCGGCGATTGTGACTTTCAAAGCAGCCACCAAAACCATAGCCAAACTAAAGCAGGCCAACCAACCAACCATCCAACCAGGCGCAATCTGCAACAAAACTCATTTTCGAGCACACAACTCGACTGGCTGGCTGACGGCTGGCGGTGCCTCTGAAAGAAAATGTTTGCAACAAATTGCCACCAATTAAATTTATCTTCAAGAAAAGTTTTCATGTAATATTTATGCACTCGATGAAACGAGCGACGGCGGCAAGCAGCACGCAGCGTGCGTTCAGTTCTATGAATGGACTGTGAGACTGTGGTACGTATGTGCATCTTCTTGTTGATGCTGATTTTGTTGTTAGTACTGGTGTTGTTGTTGTTGCTCTTGCTAAGTAACAAATTCAACTTTTTCCCAGTGCAACTTTGTTACTCAATTAGTTTTCATTTCCTTTCCGGGGTGGGGGGCACAAAACGAAAACACTTTGGAGCACTCTTTTCTTAATTTTTTTGCCTACTTGTACTACAACAAACACTGCAACAACAGCAACAGAAGCATCATCAGCCACCGTAGCAAGAGTTCAAGTCCGGTCCGTAGACCAAAACCACAAAAAGCAACAACACCACCGTCCAACAACACAAACAGAAAAATACTTAAGTTAGCAAAAGTTTTAACAATTTTTTTTTTTTCATTTTCACTTCTTCATTTATCTGTAAGTTCTCTCCTACTCATATGAAGGTATCAATTAATTTTCAAAGCACTGCTGAACAGAATGTAGAAGTCTTCTTAAGTAAGAACGTTCGTCCCTTCCTCTCTCTTTGGATGTGAGTTGCGGATGTCGAGTGTGTCCCTGTAGAGTGTTTACTAAATGTTAAACATTTTAAAACTGACAACTTTTCGAACTAAAAAGAAAACAAGACTAAACAAGCTATCTACAAGTTTGTCATCAGCTAAAGAGACTGACATTTGACGGAAAATGTTTAGAGGACTTCGGCCAAGGACTGAATCGTTTGTCCCATGGAAGGAGTTGTTCATGGAGTGACACGTTTGCTGATATAAATGCCTGTTACTTGCATTACATGGCTACACTTTGAATATTTGAGAAGATTGTTAGGATTGGATTGTGAGATGCAGACTTCTTCAAAATCTCATTTTATCTCAAAATTCCTAGAAGGCGAAAATCGTAAATATTGTATACGTAATCATTCAGTTGAAAATGCGTCTATAATGAGTTAATTTAATAAAATCACCTGGTGATCAAAGAAACCTGATGGTAACACTCAATGAGTCACGGAGCTGCACGATGAGCTTCAATTCCAATGGCAACTAGATTTTGAGAGCATAAATTATTCTGCTAAAATGGATCTCTGTATGTTTTTCTGACTTCCTCTAAGAATATCTTCAAATTGATATTAGAAACTTAGTGCACTTAGCTTAATTTATATTGTAACTAATGAAAGATTAAACTTGCAAGCCTCCAGTTGAATAACCTTGTTAATCTTAAACTAATACAAATTCAAACTTAAAACTGAAATTAAATCGTTGACTATTAAGTTCCTATCACATAATACCAATATCAACCATTTTCAACAGATCGTTCGACGACTCTGGAGGATTTGTGGCCTTTTTTTGTATTTATATACATATATTTACATACGTACATATATTGTTTTTGTTTTTCAGCTTTGTTTATTATTATCACGCTTTGTTTGGAGCGTCATTTATTCGCAGCTTGTTACTACAAAATTTTATATTTTCGTGAAATTAAATTTTAATTTAGAACTTTTTCCGTTGCTGTGGAAAACCTAGTGGAAATTATTTGCGGTTGCAATTGTTTTAGTTGTAGTGGTTTTCGTTGGGTTTTTGCTGTTGATGCTGCTACTGCTGCCGCTGCCGCTGCAGGATGTGCAAATGCACCAGCAAAAGCAGCATTTTTAGTTGTGATTTCATTTTGATTTACAGCATTTGTTAATATTTAAAATGGAAATGTTCAGCCGAGTGTTGTTTTCTGTTCCGCGCGCGGTTGATCGCTTAAGTCGATTTATTATTGATAAAAATGAAGCGCAGCGCGTAGTTCACAGCTCATGTTTAGTTTGTGGTTTCAGCCCGAAAGTATTTTATTATGTTGCCAGTTTATCCATGATGATGATTTTTAGATTTGCCATTGTTTTTATTCGTTTCTGGGAGAGGTTTTAGAATTTAATATGAATGGGTTTTCGGGGGGTTTTTCCACTTTTTAAGCTGTGTTGCAGGTTGTTGTACACACGGTGTTTTATACTCGACAACCTCCATTAAGCGTCCATTAAGCATTTCTTACTTACCTATCACTTTGTGGAGTCCATGCTTGGCCATTAAGCTTTTATTGCGTGAGTTCTCAATCAAACTGATGCAGTTCTGTGCTGAACATCGGCGTTTCACCGCGCACTCACTGCGGATATGTGAGATGAAGAGCTGCAAATAGTAAAAAGAGAACAAAAATAACAAGAATTTAGGAAGGACCACAAAATGTCTGAAACATAGAACGAGTTCCTAAGAAAAAAAATAACACGTATTGATTTAGCAAGTTTTGGGTACATTTTTTCATCGTTGTTTTGGTGCATTTTATTTACGGTTTGAGTTTTTAGGTTTTGCGTAGTCTCACTTTTGTGTATTTTGAGCTGCCGTCAGCGTTTGCTGAATGGTAACAGTTCCGGTTTTTTATTAAGTGTGGAAACGCTAAAAGCCAAGTGAAGGCTTAAATGGAATGTCCGTAAAGCTCTGCAAACAGATACATACATACGAGGACCTAATAAAAATTGTAAACTATAGAAAGCAGCAGCTCTTCCCTGCTGCCCGTAAGTTTTTTGTGAAAGTTCTTTTTATAGAAACCTCCTTCAATCCCAGGTTTGGATTTTACTTTTTCGACATATCAAACGCTCAATCAGAGGAAAGCTTTTTTATTTACAGTTATTGTGAAAGGTTTGCCAGTGGACAGCCTTCCTTTCAGTTTTTGTATGTGTACGTGTGTTTTTGTCTGTCGACGTTTTTTCCGAACGCCAGTCATCGAGGTACCCGGCTAAATTTTAATTTAATAATGGAATGACAGACTACACTTTTTTCTCATCAGAGCAAACAAAACTAAAAGCCAACCAGCCAATACAAAATTGCAATTTTTTGTCGTACTTCCTGGTCTCATATGCTAGAATGAAGTCTGGCACGCTGACATGTAAAGCTTTATTATGGTTCACGTTGGTAAACGGCTAAATAAACAAAATAAACAAAAACGAATCGTGATGGATAAAAATCTAGAAATCAAGTATGAATGGCAACTCTTATTTGTTTTTCTATAGAAATCTCAGCTTTTCATGATGATAATGATGATGGTGATGGATCAATTATTGGCTATATTAATGAGTTTGTAAAACAGAATAAATACTGACATTATTATACAAAATCCAACCAATATGAAAGCTAGAATTTGTACAATAAAAAATTTAAAAGTAGACTCGATTTTAATCTTTGAAACCGACTGATTTACATTTTGAAATCCGGACAGTTTCATGGTATGCCTACTTAGGTTCTCAAAATAAATACCAAGATGGAATAAATAAAAATAAAAACGAATGAAATTTCCATTATATCTTAAAACTTCCCAATAAATCTCTATCAGTAGACAACAACCAAACAGGAGTTTCGATTAAATTTTTAACTTAAAAATATCTATTTGGTACCCAATTATTTCCGAATGTTATTTAGCAGTTATACTCTGCAACATTGACCTATGCTATTAGATTTAGATCTTGAACACCGTTCACCCCTCCCGCGAATCGACGTCATTCCATTTATACATTATTTCATAACCACTCAATGCTCATTCTCACCTCGACTAGTTTGCAAGATTCGCTGTCTGTCAGCCCCATTTGCAGATACTTGCCAAAACTCTTGACAAACTCGCACAGTGATTCGCAAAGCATCGTCTCCTTGCGTTGACCGATGACCTGCAGACAAGCTGCCAAATGCGTCGCATACCACTTTATATTTCGTTCCTTCATCTGAGGGGCGTAGTAAGCAAACAAATTCAAGCAAATACGCAGCGAACTAAAACATGGGAAATCATGTTTAATGTTAAACAGTAATTTTCAAGATAAGCGAAAAAATAAATTATATCACACCGTTCATTGCCGTTGCGTTTGATTTCCCCGTAGAGATCCAGTAGAATGCGACTGACACGCGTTCGCTCGAAGGCACGAAATATGCGATTGAGATTCTCTTCGGCGGACATACGCACCGTTGAGTCCAGATCTTCACAGAACATCAACAATACATTTGTGGCTCTGCTACAATGTGTAGCGTAGTTAACGTGAGCCACCATTGCCGGTGACAGGATGCATTCGGCGATGTGCTGGAAGCACGAGATCTTCTCTTTTTGACTGTTTAAAAAGAAAAAGAAAGAAGAGACACTTGGATTTATATAACTTGAATGTATGTGAAAGGATTTTGCATGTAATGTCCATCACAGTCTACTTTGTTTGTCCAGCGGATGTGATTTGCCGCACCCACCTGCATTCTGTATTCCGCAGTTGGTCCACGTAATTTGTGAAAGTATTCACAATGTTTAACTTTTCCATTGTTGAAATTCCGGGTCACTTTGTTAATTTAAGGTTTTGTTTATAGCATTTTACACTTTATTCTTAACTAATATAATGGAAGTATTAAATAAAATTTGTCGTGTTTTTAATAAACTAGTTTTCTTTGTTGACGCTTGTTTATGTGTCATATGAACGAAAACAGCTGTTGCTTGACAGTTAGTTTGTTGTGTTTGTGTGGAACGTGTTTATCGCAAGGTTGCTGTCAGTCCAACTCAGTAAGTGTCAAAAAAATAGGTCAGTTTTTAGCGAAGACACATTTTGAAATCTATCACGCTACAAAAAGCTAGTTAGAGCTTTGGCATTCAATTAAGGTGTGAGTCATGACTGAAAGCTTTTCTCATCGAAGCTACCGACAAGAACGATAGAATTGAATTGGAAAGAAAAGGGAGAGACGCTTTTTATCCCTTCCGATCTCATTTCTAACCCATCTCAACTCATTTCTTCTTTCATGAGATGTCTTCACACTTTCATACTTCTTTGATTGTTTTTAACTACTTTTCCTCTTCATGATCGGTGTTATATTTGTATAGAAATGTTAATCTCATTACTTATTGATTATAATACTATTATACTATTATATATTATACTATTATTGACTGTATATCTATCATTCTTGGTCTCTGAAGACTTTTCACGAAATTTTTCCTTATCTCTTTATGACTTTAAAAGATGTCAGTTTGAAAAATCTTCAATCAAAACTACAAAATTGATGACACTAATAGAATTTATTTTAGAGTGTTTGATGCTTTTAAAAATAAAAATATTAAATTTAATAATATAAAAAATTCGAAACAATTGAAGAAGTTGTATTTCCTTCTAACCTATTCTAAAATTGTATCAATAAAAGTCCTTACCACTTCCTTACAGCTTATTATTAAAACAATATACACGAATCATTACTGGTTTTTTATTTATTTTTATTATTCAGTTAAGCAAATTTTATGTCAGCTTATAATTTATAGAAGGTATAAAATTTATAATTGAACAAATCGTTTATTTTACCATTAGAAAGAACAAATATTTTGTTGCCTTTACAAAGATTCTAATTTCAACAAATTTTTGTAATTATTCGCAAAATTTTCTATCCAAATTTTGTGTACGTTCTGTGAATTTTATGCCACAGATGTTTAGCTTAAACTTAGTGCAGTAAGACTAAAAAATTCCCAATTTAATCTGAATAAGAAGGCGGAGAATAAAACCAAAATGAATATTTAAATAAAATATTAAATGTAACGAATAAAAAGTAGCTTTATGATCACAGTCCATTCATGTTAGAAGTTGGGAAATAAATTGACAAGGATTGTAACGGGAAAAAGTTAATCAATGATGAAGGATGGACGAACTAAAATCTACTCAACTAAATCTAACTAGAAGCCTACCCTTAACTGTTTTGTTTTTGTATTTATATTAATTTTGATCTCTTTATTACATTCGGCTAGAATTAATACATACACAGCTACATATTTACAAAATATAAAGATTAGAACTTTTAAAACCTAAACCTTAAAGTAAAAGAACTAAAGAATTAGTCAACTAAAGAATTAAAATAAATTATGAAGATTTCGTAGAGTGGGATAGAAGATGGAGGATGAAGGATGATCTCGACGAGGTTGACAGAAATGAAGAGAAGACTGTTTGCGAGAATGAGTGCGACTTTGGAGAGCTAGAAAAAAAGCGCTAGTAATCGGCAGACCCACTAAAAGTGAAACACTTTTGAATAGACAATTTCTTAGTTTAGTTAAAGTTTAAGCTTCGCTCAAGGTCAGTTTTCGTGCCGAAGCCATTTCCTCAGCCACGCTTTGAGCGCAGCACCAACATGGTCAGTATCAGGAAACCAAGAATCCAAGCCAGGGTACTCAGGAAGCCGCTGTACACCGCCTGCTCGGTTATCTCCCAGCCACGCGTCAGTATGGAGCGCAGAGTAGAAGTCGCCAGCGTCAGTGGCAGACAGAGCGAAATATATCTTCAGAGAGTGATAGAGAGGGGAAGGAATTAAAAACAGGTATAAAACGTCCATCCACATTAAATTCCTCTACTCACCGCAGCACCACAGGCATTCCTTCGATGGGCCAGATGACACCCGAGAGCAGTAACGTCGGATAGAACGATCCCAACGCCAACTGTATAGCATTGCGTTCCAGCTCGCATATGGCCGAGATGAGGAATCCGAAGCACATCCCACACATGCCCTGGAGCAGAGTCAGCAAGATGACCCAGATGAGGTTGCCGTTGTTCGTCACGCCGAAGACGACCAGCATAAAGATTAGCACCAGCCCCGTCTGGCCACACATGACGACAAACTGAGTGATGACGTGCGAGAAGAGAATCTCGCCGGGTGAGACACCAGCCACCCAGGAGCGATCGAGCAGACCCTGCGATTGAAAAATTAAAAAAGAGATGATTTAAAAGTGATTTTAAAGACTTCTCAAGCTGCTAATAACTCATGTGCATTTTAAAGGCGCTTTTTAATATATTTAATGGTTTATTTTCATTATTATTGACAGCATGTTGTGTGAACTGGTCATTAATACGTTGAATGAGTTCCTGAGTTCCTTTTTGGGATACTCAAATTATGATTTACGATCGCTTAAACGTGGTAATAATAATGAAATTACTTTAGAATTTTAAGCAATGCAGCTGAGGCACCCCTTAAGCCTCACCTACTCTCCTGAGCAACCTCTTTCTCAACAATACTAACCTCGGTGCGTTCGATAATCAAAGCCGATGACGTCAGAGCAACCGCCAAAAAGAACACAATTCTGTGCGTAGAAAGAGACAGAAAAACGGGAAGCAAATCATTAATTGAAAGCTTTAAAAGTGAAAATAAAGATGGAGTTGTAAAAAACCCCCATCCAAAATATCACAAACTTACGTCAGTATAACACCGGGCGCTACAAAATCGGTGAACGATGGATTCATGGTGCCGTAGATGGGCTCCCGGAACTGAATCGGCACATCGCCCAGCTTCGGATTGTTGCCGCACTGTTGCAGCAGCCCCATTGCGAAGTCGCGATACGCCAGCTGAATGTCGCGATTCAGCATGACGCCGATCTGCTGATTCGACATGTCCAGCCACACCTTGATTTCTGACTGCTCGATCGTTTCGTCATCCGAGTCACGTCCCAGTGCCGCCCGCGCCGTGAACGCGTCCGTAAAGTTGTCCGTTATGTAGAGTGCACCCCAAGCGGAGCCTCGCCGCACCGCCTCCTTCGCCTCATCCAGATCGGTGTAGTAGGTTTTGATGACGCTGTGGTTCAGGTGATTCAGATAGCGACAGCCCAGGTTCGAGAAATGGCATCCATCTTCCCAGAAGCAAACCTCCTGCGTGGCAACAAAAACAAAAACAACAACAACAACAACAAATCAATTTGATTCGCTAAACTGGCACCAAGAGCGAACGAACCGTGTTGTTCATTTCCTGATTTACTATGGCCAGATTCAAGCCCTGCGGATCACGTCCGATCGCCAGACAGAAGAGGATCACTTGCATCACTGGCAGCGCGAAAATGAACAGCATCACGCCCACATTTCGCCACATGCGCAGAAAGTTTTTGGTGAGCAGCGCCTTGACTTTGCCCTTCGTGGTTACCTGAGTGAGTGGATTGAGTGGGGTCGGGAATGAATGGGGTTGTGAGCAGGGACGAAGCCAAAATGCTTGCTTACCTTGCAGAGGCTCGCGTAGCAGTCCTGGCAGCTTTCCTCATCATTCGGATTGCTGCGTTTCGGCGGCGGAGGGTCGTATGGATCTTGATTTAACTGTGGTTGTGGTTTTTCAACACATTAGAAAGAAACAAAAAACGTTACATGAAATGCACAACGGGACTTTTAGTGAGGAGGGAAGAAGCGTATGGAAGAAATCGATGAAAGAATTATATTTGTGATATGAGTCTTGAGATGTCCTGTCGATTTGACAGCTGCGAGGGGAAAAACTGTGTAAACAAACCGTATAAATTGATCCATTTGTGTCGCTGATCAGAATTTCTTTGCTCTGGTGGAAGTTGAGTCCGATCACGCCGCCTTCCTGACTCGAGCTGGGGACGTCTTTTTTACTGCCGAATGCCATGGCATGTAATGAAATATTATTACTGGGTCAATAAATAAGTACACAAATAAGTACACACACACACATACGTAGGCATGCATGCCCGAGAGATGTTTGGATGTATGGAAGAATGGAGGTGAGCCCAATCAATAAATAAATAAGAAAGAAATAAACAAATACACTTTATTTAATTTGGAATTGGATACACATGCTTTAGCTACAACGAAACAGTTTATTGCTTAAAATATGTTATTTTCAAAAGAAATATGGAACAACAATAATAATATAATAATAGTAATAATACTATCGGCACTCACCTAAAATTAACTTGAGAAACATCTCCTTTTTGGCTTTGAATACGCGACAGTTTGAGGAACACTTCCTCCAGACTGATGCATTTGTACATCGACAGCAGGACGCTGGGGGACTCTTCGGCAAGAAGGTGGCCGGAGCGCATGAGGCCGATCTACAAATGAAAGCACGAAATGACTCCTAACCGTGTTAACTCATGACTCAGAGTCTACGCTGCTCAGCAACGCGTCTTACCGTATGCGCCTGTCTGGCTTCCTCAATATAATGTGTCGTTATGATGACCGTCTTCTGGCCGGCCTTCGTGATGTGCACCAAATGATTCCAAATACTCTGCCGCAACAATGGATCCACACCCACTGTGGGTTCATCGAGGATCAGCAACTCCGGATCGTGCATGAGAGCGACCGCAAACGACACGCGTCGCTGTTGGCCGCCGCTGAGATTCTTCACCAGACGCTTCTCCGACGGCAGATCGAGAAAATTCAGAAGGAACTGCAAACGCTCAATGATCTCGCCGGTGTCCATGCCAAAGATCCAGCCGAAGTACATCATGGTCTCGCGTATGGAGAACTCACCGTACAGCGCGATTTCCTGCGGCATGTAGCCGACACGCTTGCCGGGTACACCAGAGCCACGGGTGCCGGGCTTGCCGCCGAGAACGAAAATCTCGCCCGAGTCCAAGCGACGGCGTCCAACGATGCAGGAGAGGAGAGTGGTTTTGCCGCAACCGGAGGCGCCAAGCAAACCATAGCTGAGAACAGGTTGGAAAAGAAAACAAGAAGAAAACCGGAAGAAAGTAAAATTTAAGAAAATTATAATACATCTACAAAAATTCAAAGTCCACAATTTAGGGAGATGATACAAAAAATAATCAATGAATATCTGATCGGTGAATTAAACACCTAGAAAAATCATTTAAAGTTTTAAGAAAGCCGATCGAAAGCACACCGATTTTGTAGAAAACCAATTAAATCAAAATTAATTAGTTAAACATTCATTCAGATGAGTTATAAAGCAGAAATAAAGCAAAACGCGTATACTAGCGATAAAAGCTTTCCTTGAGCTCCAACCTATTGATATGATAATATTAATTATCCGACCTTTAGTGTTAATTAAACAGCTATATTAAAACTCACAGTTTACTATTTTAATTACTATAGAATTAATAACAGATATTAAGTTTCTATATATACAATAAGTTTCTATTTAATAATAATCTTTAAGTTAGAAAAATCTTTAATAGTTGTAATACATATAACGATTCAGGACAGTTTTTAAGAAAATATATTCTCATTTTATATATCAAGTAAATAATATATGTATTTTTATTTATTTATTTTATCCTTCATTGACTGGACTGATCTATACTGATCACATTTATGCACCGATTTATATATATTGTACTATATTTAATTTGTCACGCAACAACAATAATAGTAAGAAAAATAATCACTAATACGGCAGCTATTTTTCTCAAGTCAATGTCTCAAAGTAACTCAGTTCAAGTTGAACGTTTCTAAAATGATCCCCTTGAATTCTCAACCTTATTCAAGTTTACTCGTAACATGATATATTCGTTGTTATTACGAAGATTATTGTAATTTTTAATTGTTTATTTTTACGTTAGAAGACCGAAATCAGAGAGGAAAGGAGAAAAAAGTTTTTGCAAGTAAAGACGATTTTCATCAAGCATTTCTTCTGCAGGTGTTTAAATGAATCTGTGTGTTTTAAAGGGTTAAGCTGTTTTCATGGCACACTCTTTAGAATGGTGCTTTGAATTTATGAATACGTTTTTTTTAAGTTAGTTATTTTTAAATGACTCCAGCTTCATATGTTTTCAAGTCTTATTTTGTGTTTCGATTTTTTTTGAGCTGCTACCACGTTCGTTTCTTAATTCTTTTGTTCTTTGTTCACTTCCAACAGCTCGTAATTATAATCAATGATTTATTTTGGCAATTTGCTCTGAATATTAATAAGTTTCAATAGATTTCGAAATATTTCCAAGTTTGTGATTTATTCCAGTAAATATGTGTGTATGTATGTATGCGTGTATGAAATATTTCCAGAAGTGCAAATTGATGAACATATTTTAACTGAAGCGTGACAGTGTCAAGTGTCAGCGTTGTTTGTTGTTTTTTTTTCTTTTTTGTTTGCAAAATAGACACATTAACATGCATCAGTTGTTCTCGCTTTTTTACTTGAAAATAGAGTAGCAGTTGCCTTCACAGAAGTTGGCATAACATAAGCTACCGTTTTGAAATGTTACAGAAATTTAATTGAATTGAATAGAATTGAATTGAATTTGTTCTTCTTTTTTTCTTAGGTGTTTTATTTCTATGAAAAGAATTGAGAAACAAATGTAAATTGCTATCATCTGACGGAAACATTTAATAATTTATGTAAACTGTGTGTAAGTGTAAATTTTATCGATATCAGGTACAGCATTAAAATGTAAGCTATTGCAATATAATCGCAAACTGGCGTCGATTAATTTTATTGCAATAATCTATTTTCATGGTTTATTATTGTTGACTTTTGTCGAGTTTCTGATGGGTAGAAAAAAAAATATGATTACAATGCAGTTTGTTGCTATAAAATTACTTATTTTTTACATAGATTTTAATTCTTCAGAATTCTAATTGTTATTGAGGCATTTATTTGCAGTTTTATTCCAAGATTCTACACACACACACATGGCACTTGGTTTATAACTGGTTCTTATTATAAATTAAGCAGTTCATAACCAAGTAATTGCATTAAATTACAGATGTTGTTTATGTTATTGAAATCGTTATCTTTTAATTGTTATTATAATTACAGCTCTAGTTAGCCAAACATGGTTGCTTTAGAAATAAACGAGTTTAAAGAAAATAAGAAATAACAGAGCGATGAATTGTGTGGTTTCCCAACTCTTTATTCTATGAATTATCATCTACGTAGCTTTTCAAATAGTTTCCTTATTTCTAATTAAGCAGAGCGTTTATTTAAATGGTTTATAGAGAATGATAATTATAAAAGTTCCAATGGGTGATAAATATAATGGGTGACATAAAACATATTTATTAAAATACTATTTAATAATTGCTTTTTTAATGATCTTTCCTTCTCTTTCATTACTTACATGGTGCCCTTTGGTACTGTCATGTTTAAGTTGTTGAGAACCTGGTTGGCTGTTTTTTTCTTGCCGTATGCCTTGAATGCATGCCGCATGGAGACGGCAGCCTGTGAGTTTCTTGACCAATGCTGTGTTCCGCCATCGTTGTTCGTGGCCATCGCTGGATCACTTGTGCTAAAATTATAACAAACAAAAAAAAATTATAACAAATGTTCAACTCAATTACAGTTATATTTCAGGTGGTTCTTTTACTACTATATTAAATATTATGATTTAATAATTAAATTAAGGCCTTCATTCGATTTTTTTAAGTTTTTATTTTACTTGCTTCTTTTTAGTTACAAGCTGCTAGAAAACGAAAGGAAATTCTGAATGACTGATTCACTTTTATTAAACCAGTTTTGCAACAAACAACAAAGCCAACATGCCACAACACACACACACACACATACACTCACACACACATCCACACTCACTCTTGCCGCATATGCTGCATATTTTTGTGCAACATGCTGCATAATTTTTCACGTATAAAAACAGCTGCAATTGCTTTTGCTTTTCTTTGTAAGCCACCAGTCAAGTTTTTTGCCATTCTTCTTTGACGCCGCTTCACTTCTCCTCGCTTCTCTCCGCATCGTCGTTGCATTTGATTTCCTCATGCATCCAAGCAACGTTTAGGCTGAGTGTGTTAACTGAAAAACTATGTCAGCAGAGCAGAGAGACATTTCTTTGGTTATTTCTTCAATAAATAGACATTAGCGACAGTTGTGTTTGTGTTTGTGTTTGTGTGTGTGTGCGTGTGTTTAAGCAACTACGTCACACATACGTCAAGAAAAACAATAAAAAACAAAAAATAGAAGAAGTTTCAAAAAGAAGAAACCAAGACGACTCAACTTAAAACCACTCAAGTGAGCAGAGTTGAGTCTTTTCTGTTGTTGTAGTTGTTGCGGTTTTTGCAGTAAGGGAAGGGGTGCGGGTAGAGGGAGGAAGAAAGCTTCATCATGGAAGAAACACACAAACAAAATTGCAGCAAACAACAGAAAAGAAGAATGCTCAATGATTGCTCAATAAGTTTTCTTGCACACAAACAAAAGCGCAATTTTTTACGGCTCGGTGGCCGTTGCATTAACTTGTCTGCGCAGACTTTTATGAAGCTAGACGCGTCAGATGTGGCTGTGGTTGTTGTTGTTGTATTACTGTCCATTTATTATGCAAGTTTTACTGCTATTTTGCATGGATCTGTGTTAAAGTGTTGCTTACAATCGGATGGTCTGTGAAATGTAATAAAATTAAAAGCACAGATGCCATATATCACTTGGATAGGTAGGGGCGTGGCCTGTTTAACAAAATTCCTGCCTCCGATTATTCAATGATTTATTTATTTTAAAAGCAAAGAATTTTAAACGATTGCTAAATTAAAAGTTTGTTGCCTTTCTTGTGTATTTGTGGTGTATTTGTATACGCCAACAAAATAACAAACAATTCAAGAAATAAAACAACAATAAATAACAATATTTGTTGAGTTATTATAATAAAGTTAATTATATTTTTGGCAACAATCTTTCAGAACAGGTTCGTGTCTGAAGTCTTTAGTTTCTACTGAAATTTTTCCTTAACGTTTAATTTGTTGACTTTAATGAGTGAAAAAATAAACTTTAAATGTAAACGTTTAACGAAAATTTTATTTTACAGTTTGATAAACGAAACGAAAATGAAAATGAAAAAAAACGCCACAGAAAAATACTTTCAAAAGATTTAATTAATTAACTCAGTTAAACACTAAATTTTTTGTTTCATTTGGTTTTTATACTTTTACACAAGGTCTTTATTTTCATTTTTATCTTTTGTTGATTTTGTTTTCTTTAATTTAGTCGAAGTTAGTGTTTTTATTTTCTGTTTATTGAGCAAGTTTTTAACCATTATAAACACTTTTCATAAACTGGGTCAAGGTTAAAATAAGGTTGCATGAAAATAAAGTGAAGTAAACGATTGAGAGATTCGGTGAAATGTATTTCCATAAAAATGCTGGAAATCCCAGCTTCTGAAGATGAATGAAGTCGAGATGGTGACAAAAATTATGAAATTATTCAAAATGCAAATAAAACTTTTGAAAATAACAATCAAAATGAAGATAAAGATGATTAAAAATACACCGAAAATCTATAAAAAGCGTACTAAAAAATATAGAAAGCAAAAACCGTATGTTAACAAGAGTAAGTAAAATAACAAAAACAAAATGATGATAAGTAATAACTTTTTAAATATTAACCTCTTCACTATTGAATGTGCATTTTTTCAGAAATGTCAGTTTTTACTAAACCCAAAAAAGCACTCAGAAATCGGAAAAAACTCGAAATGTTTATTAATTATGCAAACACATTTGGAAATAATTTCACACTGTGTGAGCGAACAGCGATACTTTGAATCACACAGTTTTGCGAAATATAGCGGCAAATATTTGCATTTGCGTCATTGTATGCGACAGTGATGCAACACAACACACATGTCATTAGCTGGACACTGTTGAACACTGTCTAACTTGGGTTTAATATGAAAGAGTGTTTGTATCTAATGGAAGCGAGAAATGACACAAAGCTTGAACATCGAACAACCACACACACACACACACACACACACACACACACACACACACACATAAACATACATAAACACGGGAACTTTAGCACACACACAAAGAAAGATTTCGTGCAAAGAAAGAAAAGACTTTTCTATCACTTAAAAAAGCATTTCAAGTTCGTTGCTTAAGTCTTTTGTGCCTTAGACACAATGACGACCATTTAGAGCCACAATCAATTGTTAACAATTAAATTATTATATTTTAATGAAACAAAACAAAAATAAATGTAAAAAACAACAAGATAAGTTAAAGAATTTCGAACACTGCGTTAAGATTCGGATTTTTCAATCGACAGACCAACTACAGAAATAAAAAATCGAAGGGAAGAAAAACTTTTGTTGTTCTTGTTACAAATATGTGTGTGTGAGTGTGCGTATTTACAGGTGTCTCTTTGAATATATTTGGCATGCGTCAAACGGTTCGCTTTGCAAACCAACAACGATTCATTTGGCTAAAGAAGAGAGAAAAACCTCAGAGAGCTGACGAAAATAAGCTCAAGAAGACGAGAAAAGGGCACTCTCTCTCGGAGAGAGATCGAGTTGGTTTGCCGGGAGAGCACGAGAGAGTAATCGAGAGTGGAAGGGGCGCAGTCAGTGAGTCTAAAAAATTCAGCAAAAGTATTTCAAGTTCGTCGTCTCATGATTTGGATCATTGTTTTTTCCTTACTTTTACGAATTTCTTATTTTATGTTTAACCATGAATATTTATAAACGAAAGCATGTGGAGGTCTTTAAAGATCTCTCATTTGTGTTGGTTGGGTTTTTTCGGGGTTTTTTTCTCTTTTTTGGGATATGATGAACTATGTTAGTTACAAGGCCAATATATTTATTTGTTAATCATCATTAAATAGAAAAAGAAAGAAAACAAGAAGAAACTGAACTCAAAATATGTAAATTATCATTGAAAATTAATTAAAAGACAGAAACAAATTCAAACAAATTGATCGGAAGTCAATCTAAACAAATAAAATTATGATTAAAATTTAAATTAAAATGAAAATAAATAAAATTAAAATATTATAAATACTATCATATAAAATTAAATTAGTAAACATTGAACTGAAATAAACTTCAAATTAAATTTTTAACTCAAGTTTATTACTTGAATTGTTTCCTTTGAGTGACCTTCTGACTCCACGGTGTCAAAAGCTGCTCTCAGTGAGAGTTGTTAAAATAAATTATCACGCACACGCACATAAAATGTGTTGTTTACTTTTTCAGATTAAGCGAAATTAAGTTTAAGGCTCTAAATACGAAGTCATATGAAGTCACACTTATTTTAAAATGGCAACATTGAGGTTAGTGAACATTAAAATGCACGTGTAATAAACCGCGTCAACCGTGAGTGAGAATGTGAAAAATTTTCCATAATTAAAACACGATTTTATTTTTATTTGTGCAATTTGCTTTTTTGCAGGTCTGCAATTAAACAGAAACAGGTCTAGGTGAAGAAAAAAACCCGTTTTAAAAGGTATTTTTTGCAATTTGTATAAATTATGAGAGCTCTTTAGTAAAGGGGAAATTTAAAAAAAAAAAAAAAATAAAAGAATGATTTATTTTGATTCGTTGACATCTGAGATGCAAAATCAAATGCATATTCTTTAATTAAATTTCGTATATATCTTTTATTTCTTCGAATTTACTATATATTTTTAAAATTTATTATTTATTTGAATTTATGTTAATCATTAATTTCTTCGATTTATCATTGACTTATTCTTGTTTTCGTTATTGCTGTTATTTTCTTATTGTTATACAGTAATTATGTTTATTATTATAATTAATTTATTATTATTACACTTCAAACTTATTTCAAAATTTCTGTTTAATGTATTTTTATTCATCAAATATCTAAAATAACTTTGAGAATAATTCATTTCACTCAATCGTCTTTCATCGCATGTCGTCATGACAATTTAACGAATCACATAAATAACAAGAACACAGGGAACGAACATCTGTTGATACCTTCTCATTTCCAGAACCATTAATAATGCAGTCTTTTAATAGCAGGCTAACCCGACGCCCTTAAATACTGCACACTTTGCACTCGGTTATTATTTTTGCATTACTTTTCATTTAGTGAGTCAGTAACTAACGATATTTACACAACTTGAATAACTTCGGTTGATTTTAATTACTGCCTTGCCAAGTAATTTGTTAAGCTTGAAAGTAAAAAGTTCGTTCCTTAGTTGATTCGTTTACTAACCGAACAATTTAAAAAGGATTAAGTAATTAAATGTGCACGTTTTAAAGTTCAAATGATAATAATTTATGCAACAGCAGCAACCATCATTAGCAGTAAATCGTAAGTGGATCGGATCAAACTATTCGCTCGGCTTAAAAAGTTACACACTTTAGTTAGTAGTTAAGTTTTATTAATTAGTGATTTAATTTCCTTGGAAATTCTTTTCGAAAACAATAAATCAATTAATTGTTGGTTTTCTTCGTCTTTCTCTCTAGTCAAAAATACTGACTACGACTCAAAAAAATATTTGAAATGATGGATTGTAAATTTTAATGTTATTATGTAAGAAAACATTTCGAAGCGCTCGAGTCTTTGATTTATGACGACATATTTTGGTGCTTTCGGTACTTTGTTGTTTTACTCATTCGGATTTTAAAATTTAAATAATTTTTATTATTTAATTTAGATTTTACAGCTGTTGAAATCGAGTTTGAATTCAATTGAAGTATTGAATTTTTAATCTTTTTTCCAATATTTGCTTTCAGAACTCGTCATTTTTTATGCAATATTCGATGAATACTTATTGATTATTTTTTAGTGAATTAAAGCGACGTTTGGAGATTTTTCTATGGATGCATGTGTGTGTGTGAGAGACACTATGTGTTTACTATATAAGTGTTTATCTGTGTTTATCTTTCGTCTGATATAAATCGCGTCATTACTTAAAATTCTTAAAGTGTCTCACACAAAATAACGATATAAAAGCATTCGGCGTACAGCAGAGTTTTCTATATAATTTTATTATACTCATATACACATGTAGCTCCATAAATACAGAGAGAATTCGCTTATATGTATGTGTATCGTGCGGTTTTCTATTCTGACGTGACGACGCCCAGCTTGAAAAGTATCATCGCTCTACTTGAACTAAATCTACTTTCCTTGGATTATTTTTTATGGATTATTTACTAGGTTCCATTTCTTGACTTCCATGACGTCTTTCGATTATTTTCCATGCATCAAAAGTGAATGACTTGAAGGTCAACACTGTCAACATGTCAATTTGTCATATCAATTTATTTAAAAAAATGGGCGAAAACTTATCGTGTTCTTTTTTTGTCTTCAATTTGATTGTGATTCTTAACTTATTCAATCTTTAATTCAAAAATAAATAATTAACCATAGTCAAGTAATTAAAGTTAATATTTTAGCTTAATATAAAGTTGAGTCAAACTAATTTTTGTTGCTCATCTCGAGGAATCTACGAATGGAGGATTTTATGTTGCCATTAAATTTATTCCGTCGGCTTTTTTAATGCTTGGATTTTTTTACATTTTGCAGCATTTGCATTGCAAAGTGTAAAAAACCACAAAAAAAACCTGTGCTGTTGTGCAATTTGTTATTAAGACTGCGGTCAGAGGTCAGTCAGCAGAAGAGTCGCTGAGAAAATGTCGTAGATCGCAATAATCGTAAAATCGTAGCTTTCAGTAACAACTCGTCACATGTTGAGCACTCTACGAAGCGTTGAATGCGAGTATCTTGAAGATTTATCATAAGATTTCGTACATATGTGAGTAGGTTTTGAACCTTAAAATGAACTCTTTTCTGTGAAGGTTGCTTGCTGTTGGTCAGTAAACTGAAAAACAACTATAATAACTTTAATAATAACTATGAATATAATATAATTTGTTCCATGAGATACTTAATACTCAGTGTTCAGGTGTTGTTTTTATTTTTTAGTGTTCATTACGTAAATACTTACGTTGTTATCAGCATTTTGCGGTTTCTGTCTGTCTGGTTGCTCGGTGGATTTGCGTTGTGACTTTTATCGATTTTTACAGTGTTATTTTTTATTTTTAATTCTTTTTAACACTTTTTTGTCTCTTGCCGAAAGTTCAAAAGTTTCTTGCGCTTTTATAAAGCATAAGAAATATTTTTTTGTTTTGCTGTTGGGTTTTTTATTTAGACTTGGACTTTGACAATACTTTTACACATCTGTGGAGGGGAGGAGGGATGGGAGGGAAGATGGTGGTTGTGTTGTTGTTTTGTTATTTTTTCTCATGTAACAAACTGTAAATAAATAGATACATTAAAGAAGTTTGAAGAAAACAAACGATTGCAGGTTCGATTTTAACATCATTGTATCACTTTTGACACTTAACATCGAACACAACAACAACAGCAACACATTGCAAATGCTGAATGATTTCCATTCGGTGAAGCTTTTCGAAGAAATACGCAGTTCTTCACAATTCCACTTCCTCACTCTCGCTACAGGGTCGGTCTAAAGTAGGTTTTCAAAATCAATATTTGCACGCACTTCAATAACTACGAGTATATTTGCTAACCACTTAATACTCTTCTATTCTATTCTAAGTGAATTGTTGCTGTTCTGGCAAAAACAGCATAAAGAACCATTTCATTTAACCCATAACATCTTATAAGGAAGTATATTTTATATACGCAATACTTCACATTATATCGATCGTCAATTATTTTTATATATAATATATATTTTATTTATGGAAATATCTCGTTGCTAGACCTTTTATAGTAAAAATTGAACTTAATATCATGTTGCTTGTAAGCTTCTAAAATATAAGAAAAAACGATTTTTCACACTTTTCATAAGAACGAAATTCGAAGCGAGTATATTTTCTCTGCTGAGAAAGTTGGCTGAGTTTAAATAAAATAATTTTATGGTGCACATATGACCCTCGCCGAGAGTCAGGGTTAAGAAGTGTCATTATTAATGTTGTTATTAATTCTACGATTCTTGGTAGTTAGCTTATTTTCTCTCTCCTTTCACATCTTCTCCCCTTTCCGTCATAGCACACAATTTCTCTGAGCTTCTCTGGTGACATTGTAGCCAATGTGCTGAGTCACAAAAGCTTGATGTTGGTAATGAGTTTGTTGTTGTTGTTGTTTTTTTTTTTTTTGTAATGCACTCAAAGTGCATCACTTGTCAATCACTTACACATTGCAATTAGTTATTACATTGCAACAATAATAAAAACAATAACAACAAAATAATAGAAAAGCGATAGAATAGAATTGTAAAGAAAATGAATACAAAAAGCAATTGTATGGAAATAAAATAACTTAAATCTTTTAGTTAATAATAATTTATTAATATTATAAGTTAATTTATATCTATTTGGAAACAAAACTGAAAGAACACCTCGTATGTATTTATTGCCAACAATTTACGATATGAGGCAAGGTTACTTTACTTTATTGACAGCGTAGTTTATTTGCTGTCATAAGTTTTTTCCTTATTGTTGTTGTTATTATTGTTGTTGTTATTATTGTTGTTATTATTATTGTGGTTGTTGTTGATGTTCCCCTTCCTCTTCTTCTTCTTCATCCATTTATAGTTCTTTGTTTTCAACTAATTGCATTAAATGGAAGTCTGCCAATGAATAAAAAGCTGCTTAAGTCGCGAATTTTTGTGGTTTGCTTGTTCTTCTTACTCAGCGATTGCACCTCAGCAACAAAATTGTTATTTTTTTTGTAAATGTTCATACATGTTTGAGGTCGGGTTGTGTTTTAATTGTTTCTGTGTTTTGCAATTATTGCAGCCAAAAAGATTGCTGCCAAGAAGAAGCCAACAAAATCCGAAAAACGACTTTCAAGTAATTTACACGGCGATTACAATGATTACGAAATGCCTTTGAAATGCCGTTGATGTTTCCTTAACATTCACTAAATTTGGTTAAAATCTAAAAATTCTTATTAATTATTACATTTTTAAGAAATAATGATTTGTAAGAAGAATTAATGATTTCACACAATTTACATTTCTAATTAATTACTGTTGTTCATTAATAGAGTGAGTGAGTTTCCTCTTCTTGTTTCTTGCAACTTTTTATGGAATATTTTTTAATTTAAAATTCATTAATAAGTTGTTTACTCTCCACTACTGACTCATAATTGTTTCGATGACTCACTACGGGAGCCTGCATACACGAACTGTAAAGCACTCTACGTTATTTCGAAATGTACAGAATGTATTAACAATTAACTGTTTAAAAAATAATAAAAAATAAATTCGAATTAACTAACGAAATGATGATGTAAAGAAAATGTGTAATAATTGAAAAATTTAGCACTTTTCGATTTCTTAAGAATTCGGATTTCAATTAAAGCAATTTTTGTGTGGCAATCGAAAATTATTCAATTTCAATATAATCAAGTAATCGATTTCACTTGCGCAACTAACTTAAAATGCAATAAAATGAAAGGATTATTTTAGGATGATTATTAAGATCATCCTAAAGAAGATTCAAGAAGTTTCCAAAGTTGCCAAATGTTTTAAACTTAAGACTCATGGTTCAAAAGTGACTAACTTCAAAAGGGGAAAAACCCCCAAACCAAAGAAACGAAATAAGGAAAAAAACTAAAACTAAAAGAATGTTTAAGAAAAAGAGAAACAAATAAAAAAAAACAAAAAACTTGTTATAATATTAAAACCATGATAATAATAATAATTTAAGTCTGTTCAAGTGTACGATATCAAAAAAAGTATCGTAATCACCAGCAAACCTTGAGTCATATGAAAAAAAGAAAAAAAAATATACCAAAACTTGTAGAAAATAAAAAAACACAAATTAAATACTTAAATGTGGCTGGAAAAAAGATACATCAGCAAATTGTACAATAAAAAATAACATGTATTATAAACCATTAAAATAGTTACTATTAACAGACATAAAGACAGAGAGACAGACGGGAGAGAGACAATCCAACAGAGAGACGGAAGAACAGAGGAGCAGACCAACAGAGAGACGGATGATCAGAGAGACAGATGAACAGAGAGACGGATTAACACAAAGACAATCCAGAGGAGGGACACGCTACCAGAGAGACTGACGGACACAGTGACCAGCAAAGGGACCATCGAAAGAGATGAGTTAAGATAGTTTAGTTACATAGTTAGTTACGATTAGTGACAGATACTTAGTGAGTCTCTAAGTAAGTTTGTCAGCTTCGTAAGTGACTTAGTAAGTCGCCCGGTTTCGTGACGCTTCAGAGTTCGCTGAGAATCTTATGAATACCTGCTTTGCTCTGCTCTGATGCATTTCTTTGATTTCGCTTTCGATTTGCTTTAAAAAGACCTCCAAAACCGACAGACAACCTTCCGTAGCTGATGATGAAGAAACACAATTAATTTTGTTTTAATGTTTAATGAAAATATTAAAAGTTGCTTGTCGAAATTTACTCCCTGAGTAATCTGAATGCTCGGGGCTGGAGATGTAGAAATATTATTGAAGTGAGTTATTTATTATTTGTACACAAATTAAACTGGCCGCCTAATCAACCATTCAAATAGATAGCTAAATACTATATACTATATAAAGGTATGGTTAAGTACATGTATGTATGTATGTATGTATGTGAGAGTGGAATTCTATACGAATCTTAGCAAAATAGTAAAATAAAATACAAATAGAAATGGTTAAAGAACAATGTTTAAGTATGTAAAAAAATGTTCAATAAAAAAGTGTTTAGAAACCAAAAAAAAATTTATTATCTTCTACCAAGAAAAAACCCACCTCAAACCAAATGATCAAAACGTTTCTTGCATACAAAAGAAGAAGCTCTGAAATCCCCACGACGAAAACAAGGAAGGAGTTGGACATCGTCAAATCCGAGAATGAAGAAGATCCATTAGTAATAAAAAAATAAATGAATAAATGAACGCTATGCTATTTCTAGATATTAAAAAAAACTGCTTAAAAATTCGAAAACTCCAGCAAGTCCCGGATTCAATTGCAGGAACTTAGAATTGATTAATCAATCGAACAACAACAACAACGTCAAAAGCTTTAGACTTCAAAATTAAACCGCATCACGTCGCGCATTGAAGCCACGTTGATTATTTGGTGGCTTCACTTGAAAGTGGTTGGTTACTGTTTCAAGAGTCAGCTTCAAAGAGTTGGTTTTCCGATGACATAATTTTCTGAGCCATACCAGGTGATCACAGAGAAAAAGAAAGAGAGAGACAGATACAGAGGTTGCTTCATGAGGTTGGCATGCGAACAGCATCCGATATGAAGCATGCGTGCAACACAGCAGTGCAAATGTTGTTGTTTTGATTGCTTTTGAGGTTGTTTTTGTTGTTGACAACATGCGCGTTTTTGCAATTGAGTAAAACGATACTAAAACAACAACAAAAGACTGAACATTTGTCCACCGTCTAGCATGCAAACTGTAACCAGTTAATAAAAATATTGGTAACTCGTATTACAGCCATTTATCCCTCCCTTCCACCCTTCTTTTAAATACATATCACTGAGGAAAGAAACGAGCCGAGACGGTTTTATTTTGTTTTTGCTTTTTTAAAAGATTCGAATTATTACAACATCGAACATGTGCATGTTTTTTTAGCTGTTGTTGTTTTTATAAAAATGCTGAGTTGCTTTCTGTAGTTGCCACTGTTGCCGTTGTGCAATATAAATATTAAAACACCAAAATTAATATTTCTCGAAGAACGATTCTTTTGATGTGCATTCTATGTTTTCTTAATAAATAGTAGCAGTTCTTTTGTCTAATCTACTCTGATCTGACTTCCTACAAATTAACCAAATTTAACTAAATTATCCTCTAGAAACTCTGCAGATCTTTCAAATCTAATTATGATATTGATTAAATACTGCTTCAATACTGAGTAAAATTTCAAAACAGTTTCATTACCCGCTCAATACTCATTTGGTGCTGTTTCGATATTGATTAAATACTGATTTGATACTGATTTGTTACTGATTGAAAACTCACTTTGGCAACACAACAACACTTAGTAACTTTTTAAAAATTATGAGCCTAGTTAAGAAGTTGTATTGGACAAGAAAGTTCAACATGAACTAAATAAAGTTCAAGCTAAAGCTGCAAGTATCCGAAGTTAATTAGTAGCTGCTGCTACTGTTGCCATTCAGGTATTTTTATTAACCCGCTCTAACCACCACAAACCGTGTCACTACTTTAAACAGTGCTGCGTGAGTTTCGTGTGTTGGATGTCAAAGAGCACTTCTGTCATTCATGAAAAGTGAAAAAAATACAAAAACCTCTATGAATTGTTTTCACCGAGGTGATAAAAATAATAATAAAAACGCATAAGATAAAATAAAGACAAGGGTCAATGTGCATAAAATTAAGTTAATAGTTAGCAACAAAGAAAAAACTAATTTAAATGCTATTTTGTTATAACTAAGATCAGGTTAAATTGAATATAGAAAACATTAATCTTTAAACTTTAGGAATTGAATTTAAAAGAGAACAATTGGCTTTCAAGATTTCGATCTTATAATATTATTTATAAAACAAATCGTTAAATAATGTCTCTTACTTATAATTATACATTTATCTATGATTTTAATGAAATAAACAAAACTTTTTACGAACTACTAAATCAGTAAATGCCCGGAGTTAATATGTTGTTAATTGGTTACTAGTTATTTTTATAGAACCACTACAGAACTTGAAATTATCTAATTTTATCTATTCCTTGATACTTAAACTTATATATTGCAAACATATGCATATACAATGTATATTATACATATATATATATTATATTAAAGCTTTGATTTTTTTAAACGAGGTATTAAAGTATTAGTTAATAATATTGTATTAAAGCTACAACAACGAGTAAAACTAAACAACACGTGTTGACCATCAAACGAACCACTTTGCAAACAATCAACAGAATTTAAATGATTATTTTAAATACCAGTATACAGTATGTACGATATAACCACATAATCGTCTATACACTTGTATAAATCTATATAAATAAGGATATAATATATACTAGTTATTAATATATATCACAAAATTGTTTGCAAATAACTTATACACACATATTGCGCATTTTTAATAGAAATCTCAAAAGAAAGATGAAAAGTCAAATGCAGCTTTTGCAATCCTAATGATTTGTGCTTTTGTTTTATTTTTGATTTTGCTTTTGTTATTTAAATTGAATCTGTCAGTCGTAGTAATAAAAACAAAATGTATTTCATATTTCATATGTATATAATTGAAAACCGCATAAACTGTGTTAATAGAGGATTTACTGTTTATTTATCAGTAGTAATTAAAAAATTAATTTTATAATATTTCTATTTTTATGAAACATATATAAACTTTAAGCGACCATGCAGAATTCCTTATAGAAGATGGTAATTTATCGAATTTTCTAAAATCAAAGCTACTCGTAGCTGAATCCATTAAAAGCTCAATCAAAAAACCATTCAAAAGCATTTTAAATGAATTAAGAAAACGCAAATTGTTTTTATATTATAGTTTATATTCGTATTAGTATCTTATTTATGGTTCAAATGTGCAGTGGACGTGTTTTCCTTGAAATCGACTCTGAAACTTGTAGTTTTTAATTTCAGTTTTAACTTTTTTTTAACAGTTTATATTGTTTTGATTTCTTAGTATGTGCTTTTATTTCTATGCTCATAATCAGGTTTTATTTATTTTTTTATGGTATCGGCCTTGAACTCTCCTAAAAATTTATTACTATTTTATTGTATCCAAAAATGTATCCTCAAAATAAGAGAATGATATAATAAAACAATAATTTTATTCCAGTTTTTAGTAAATTTTGAGTTAGTAGCGGAAAATTCGCTTATAATGCTATCCAATAATAGTAATTTTATGTACCGATAAGAAAAAAGGGCAAAAGAAAACAAAGAATAGAATAAGATGAAAATTTAGAACATAAGAAAGGATAAGAAGAAGACGAATGAGAAGAAGTACACTAAAATTTCATTATTTTTTTTTAAATATGAGGTACATGAGCACATTTAGAATTAATCTTATGGTAGATTTTTGATTAATGTTCCTAAAAACCGATAATCATATTCATTTACAAAGCCGACAGCAACAACAACAATAAACCATAAACTTATCCAAACCCGATTGGATGAAACATATTTCATTATGAATTCATTGAACCTAAAACTTTTGTGTTCTGAAGAAGAGATCTGAACTGAAAGAGGTGAACTGTTCTATTCTTCTGACTGGCATTCTTAATCGACTGAGCAATTGATTAACTAGCTGATGTGATTGATTGAGTAGCTGTTGTTGAGATGATTCATTGTCCAAATTTGAAAAAATCGATTTACACATGTGAAAGTTATTAGAAAAGGTCCACAAATTTTATGGACCATTTAAAATGATTTAACCGCCAGTTTATCGGAAGATTATGTTAGATACTTTTTAGCACAAGCTTCTGTAAGCAGATCTTTCCTTAAGTATTCATTAAAATAAGAATTATTGCAAATTAACAATAACCTTACATTTTTCTAATATTCTGTGTGTAACTCGTATTAATAATAATTACTAGTGGACTTTGAAATATCAAAGGTTCACATTACACAAGTAAATGATGCAAAGTAAAGATTTAGAACAGCAGCTCAGTAGAATAAATGGAATGACAAAATAAAGTGAATGATTTAAATTAACAATGTTAATAGAATTCTAGGTTTAGACTCAATGAATGTCGCCAATTTAGCAGGTTGATTTAAGTACAGTCGACACATAAACAACAGGCGATTGAGATGTGAATCCAAAAGATGATTTTTGCTACTTTATATCTTCAATTCTGTGTCTATTCTTCTAAACCCATCATTTATACGATGAATTTTAACAGACATCATTTTACAGCATTTGCAAGAGTTGTTCTTCTTGGTTAAAAAAAAAATTAATGAAATTCTACGAATTGAATGCTCGTTTTTTTTTTCAAACACTTACTTTAGCCAAAGTAAAGTTCGAAAACACAATTAGTTCGTGATAGCTTTTGCAGCTTATTTGGTTCTGTTCTCCGTCTCCTTCGTTGTACAAACGTCTTTGCGACACTATTGAGAGCATGGGCTATTTTTTGGGCTCATGGGTAGCGTTGAATCGAAAGACTTAAGAAAAGAACTTCCTTATTTATCACAGCAAGTTCGATTTGCTTTATTATTTTGATTTTTTTAATTAATGACTTAAGAATTTTTTTCGGCTTTCGTTGGCGAAAAGTTTAAAAAAAATATATAAATTTTTCAGTATTTTTTATGATTTTTATATTTCTTTCAGACCACAATTTTTTTTATTTTATTTCTCGAAGCACTTCTTACGTCGTTTAATTATAACTCATTATTCTTTAGTTTTGGTTTATATTTTATCCAAATTCTTTTGTTATTTAGTATATTTTTCTTTCATTTTATTGCATGTTGACTAATTTTGAAAACATTAGAAAAAAAAAGCAGATTTCGTTTCGTATTCAGAAGCAAATGAATTACTGAATGACTGGCTAACTGACTCAATGAGATTTTCCCTGCCGACGTCGACTCACCGCGTGCGTTGCGTACAGAAGTCCAAGTAAAACTAACTCCAAGTCAGCCGAAAAGTTCGAATCTTACAAGTTTTTGAAGTTAACTTTTTGCTTTTCGCTTCGACTTGCGGCGCGAATTCGCACTTTACACTGTGGGCCACAAACACAGGCGCACGTCACTCGTCCGTCACTCACTCTACAACGTACACGTGTTCGGTGCTCGAGTGCCGCGGACGGCAGCACTGCTCACTGCTTGGTGCTGCGGCGGGTTCTCTGCGACCGATTTTCTGCGGCGGTCGTTCGAAGGGGCTCGCAAACTGGGAGCTTCAAAAATTGCGACGAGCAGAAGCGACCGAGAGATAAAAACAAGCGAAAATACGTTGAGATATCGACACGTCTGACGCTCCGTGAGTAGCAAAGACGACTGAGCTTCGTTTTGGCCAGACGCTGCTGGTAAAGACTAGATACTTTTTCAAGCGACAACGGACAGTGGTTTCTGTTGCTGTTGTTTTTGTTGTTGTGCCAGACACACACAAACATATACGTAAACACGGTCATTCTCGTACTGTGTTTAACACAACGTCACTTTGTCGTGGTGAGTTTTGATTTCTTCATAAATTTTTCATAAATTCTGTTGACATTTTTTAAGCTCGTCTTAATTAAAGGCCAAACAAATGTGTTGAGTGACAGGCAGGCGGACAGACAGAACGATGGTGAAGCGTAGAGGCAAGAAACATGAATTTTAAATGCATGAAGTAAACTCGGAGTTGAGTTTAAATAAACTTAAACATCAAAAATTAAACATGAGTAGCTGAAGTAAAGAATATAAAATTAAAGATTAAAACTTAATAGTAATTTTAAAATATAGTTTTTGTATTTTGCTTAAAGTTCAAAACCGTTGATAACAAAATCAAAATCCTTACAAAAACATTCCTTTCATGTTGATGGGTATTCAGCGGATGTTAGGAAAAAAATCGACTCATGGTAAAGTATGTAAACATACACTCACACTCCCTCACACACACACACGCACACATTCACAGGCAAACAAATAAAATTGAAAGTGGTTCGGTTTGTTCACCAGAAAAAACAACAACAAGTACAACGATAACAGCAGCAGCAGCAGCTTGCAACAGAAACAGCAGGAAATTTGCGAATATTTTTTGGGCTTCGTGTTGTTGTTGTTGTTGTGTTTCTTCCTTTATTAATCCGAAAACTGTGGACCCTGTAAGAAACAAAGTAGACATTCTTTTTGAATGTGTTGAACGCTTCTCCGACGATTTGCTTGCATAACACGTGCGTCTGCAGCGTCGAACGCGAACACCTGCTGTTAACCTTGAAGTCATTTTTAATCACAAAAAAAAAATAAATTAAAAGACACGAAAGACTAAAAAAGAAGAGCAGAAGAAGAAGAAGAAAATTAAAATGAATGAGAATAAAAAGAAGTTATAAAAAATATATGTTGACGACTTTAAACAGATTTTCTGAATTTTATTTCCAGTTTTCTCTTTTTTTCTGTTTATTTGTGTTTTTTATTTCCTTGCTAAAAATGGAGCCTCATTTCATGGTTTATATTGTTGTTGTTGTTATTGTTGAAATTCGAAGCTCCGAGTTGATTGAGGATCGATGAAATTTACTACTTTTTATACAAATAACACTCTTAATTTAATTCTTTCTTCATTATAATTTTAATCGAAAATTCTTGTACACTGTCTTTTTTTCCTTAATTTTGATTAACAAATCAAAACACATGCTCTGTCCACATTCAATCATAAATTAAAGAACTAAACTCATGCAACTAATGACGATGAACTTTGAACTGCTTTCGTGGAAAATCGTAGAGTATATAATGGCTCTCAATTTAGTTTAATGTATAATCTACTAGCTAACCAGTTTAATAATCAACAATCACTTAGAGTTCATTTCTCAATGAGAGTTCAACGTTGTTTTAAATTAAATGGAACTCGTTAATTGAAATTTAATCATCGGAATCGCTCGAAATCTATAGAAATAGACTAGAATTAACCCCAGTAAACCACCCGGAATTAAAGTAAAATAAATTAAATATACATTCATTAAATGTACATTCAAATTAAATATAAATTCAAATCAAGAAACACTTAATAATCAAAAAAAAGTGGAACAAAGAAAAGAGAACTTAATTCGATTTAGTTTATTTTCTTTTCTAATTCAAAAGCTTTCACTTAAATTCTTTTGAATTTTTGAATTTTTAATTATCTGTCTTTCATCCGTTTTTACCATGAAATCATTTACATACTCGCGTGTTAATTTTAAAATAATATTTCTGGTGAATTTATATATTATTCAAACTTCAATAAATAGATCCAAGATGTAAAAAATAATGATGTTTAACTCGTTCCTTAACACAAGGTTCGGAAAGGTACTTGAGTGAAGTACAACTCTATATACTCTACTGTTCATCTGTAGATGTTAGCTGTGTTAATTAGAACATCTGTGTATTAGAGAAATAAGCAACTTTTAAGCCATTATAATTAAATACCTCACTCAGTCGCTTAAGACGACCTCATCACTCATCTGACTGAAGATACGAAGTACAGATGCAGTTCGCACTTCAATTTATGAACATCTCGAACTTTTAATTAATTAAATCCGAGTAAAACTAATTGTATTTATTAATATTCGATCGGATGTAAGTGCAATAATATTAATAATAGTAACAACAACTATTCTTATAAAATTATCAGTTGAATTAGCAACTTAAACAACAGATGATGTGGTCCATGATACGACATCCCATTGATTCTTTCTACTTCGACTTAAAGACGGCCAGATTTATTTTTAGAATCAATAAAAAATAAAGAAATCTAGGAAAATCAACGAAATTTCGAATTTTCCTATAAATTAGATATTTTAAATTCTTATCTTAATTCATATCTTAAAATCTATGAAGATGAGATCATCGATGGTTCAATTGGATTAAATTAATTTACACTTTGTCCCATTTATTTCAAGGTCTAAAGAAATAAAACACATTGCGGAAAACTTTAACTTTAACAAGGAAAACGAGAAGCAATTCAACTTAAAGCACAACAACAACAATCAAACCAAAATTATTGCAAATACTTGATCGAATGAAGCATACGTTGGTATTAATAATTCTAATTGTGGCCAAGAAAATATTGCAACATCTACAACAACAATAACAACAACAAAAACAGATACTAATACGGCCAACACTATCGACTTCAGCAATAACAACAACATTTCATATCAAAGAAGACCGACCTCAAGCGTTCAATGGCCAGCATTTAATAGACCAACAACAAGCATCAATACCAACAGCAACAACAACAACAACGACAAAACTATTTGTTAACAGTATTAACAACAACAAAAACAACACCAGCAAACGAAACAACAACCGCTAGAAAAGGAAACCCAGCAACAACGAAACGAAAACCTGACGCACGCCTAATTTTTAGGTTCATTTCTTGTTGTTGCTGTTGTTGTTGTTGTTGAGTGTATTCGAGTTTTACATAAATTCAAGGTCACACTTGCGTAACTCTACGTGTTCGCTGCACGTTGACATTAGATAGACTCATAGACAACTTTTGCTACAGTGAATACATGTTAAACGCGTACAAAAACAGAAACGCAACTGAACGAAAGTGAACCGAGCGGCAGGTGAAGTGGTCATCGATGGACGCATGTCACTCGCACAGACAATCAGTCTGTCAGCCAGTAAGGCTGTCAGTAGGTCAGTCAGTATGGCGAGCGCTCATCCAGAGAGACACTCATTCAGTGAATCAGTGAATAACGCAGCCCTTCGGAATCAGCGTGTGTACGTGATGCCCACTCGAAACGTTATTTTTTTCCTTCATTTTTGTTTTTGTCTTCTGATGTTGTTGCTGTTATTATCTTTGGTTTTCTTGTGTTTCTCGTTTTTGATTTTCTGAATCGTTCGTTAGTTGAACACCAAAGAAAATCAACCGAACTCATGACTTTGAAATTGTTTGGTGAATTCTTGTGTAATTTCAAGATGGTTTATCAAAACAACAACAACAACAACAACAACAACCACTTCCATGCTGCTACTAACGGGTGCCACCTTCTGCGGCGTGTGTGTTTTGTTGTTGTTGTTTTTTTTACCCATTGCTTCGATGACCTTTCATACATGTAGTAAAATTTTAATAAACATTTTTTTTTTAATTGCATTGATGACAATTAAGATTATGGAAATATTTTTGAATATTATGACTGAACTCAATTATTATAGTGATGATGTTGTTCGGTCATCGTTGACAGTACACGCAACTAACCTTGACTGCAAAGCTTCATCAAGCAGCCGCTGTTGTTACCGGAGCCGGGTCCGAGTTCGAATCCGTGTCCGAATTCGTATCCGTGCCTCAAACAATAGAATCCAACTCTCGAAAGTGAAGAGTCTACTCAAGTAACTCGTCTCTTGGATCACACACACTAAAATCAGTGTTAACAAATGTGATATCTGCAATGGATGATAAATAAAACCCCTCAGCAGCCGAATGATTGCCAAATTTTATGGTTGTTTACATTCTTCGACACACTTAAAGCGAATCGAAGCGAAATGCAAATTAAATTACCGCAATAATTCGTATTTGCTCACCGTATTAGCGATCGAAGCTATCAAAGCGATCGAATTCGTGTCAAGTTCGCCGGAGTTGTATTGGCAATAAAAAGAATGTCATTAAAGAAGAGAAAAAGACCCAGAAACAACAACAACTAAACGACAACATTCGTGGCTTATAATTACGAAATTTCAAGAAACAACGCAATCGACGATGCACTGAAATGGATCACGGGACGTATGAGTGATGGATGGACGTGTCTCAATGGATGAAGCACCATCCTCGCAGAGATGTCTTTGAGTAACGGTACTTTAGACTAATTGACAGAGGTGCCTGTATGTCGACAGACATTCGATCAACTAGCCAACAAAGAAATTGATTCATAAAATCAAACTGTTGACCTCTTTGTCGATATTTTTTGGCTACAGGAAAAAGAAATGAATGAGAGTGGTTACAAAATAGAACCTTGAACTTAAAATCAAATCAAACGAGGAAAAAGAGAGAAAATAACATGTTCACAACCAACAAAAATCGGTTAAAAAGAACCCACTGTTTAAACGAATTGTTTTTGGCTATTTAACACATTTTCTTTTTTTTTCTGGGTGCTCTTTTGTTGATACCAGACCTGGTCAAAGGAAAGGAAAAACAACCGATCCAAAGATCGAAAAATTGATGGTGTTGACCAATGCTTGAAAACCTTAAACCTTCATACAAAACCGTTAACAAGCTTGTGGCGAAAAACCAACAAAATTGTGCGATTGCCAAATTTTGAAGTGGAAAACAAAAAACAAAAAATAACAACAACATGAGCCGGAATGAAGCAAGTAACGCAAGTAAGTGCTCAAGCAAAGTGTTAAGTTTACTCAAGAGATTTGTTAAAACAAGTCTTGGTTCAGAAATACAACTCAAATAGAATTACGAACGACTTCTAGGAGCTTAAGCTATGTATGTGTGTGTGTGTGTGTATGTTTGTGTGTGTGTGTGTGTGTGTATGTATGTTGTGTGGAGCAAATTTGTTGTTTTAACGCAACAAACTGGCTGCAAGTGCCACGCAATTATTTCCAGGTTCTCTTCTCTTCTCTTCTCTTCTCTTCTCTTCACTTAAAGCAACATTGCCAAAAGACTCGCAACAAAGACAACAAGCTGCCACTTGATAGCAGATACTCATTTGACAGTTCCTTGCATTGTCTTCAGATTTGTTGTTTCAATTTCTGTTTTCTGCTTGCTTCTGTCTTTACTTCACTCCATCGCAACGAGCTTCGATGTCTTTTCCAGCACATCAGCTGCAGCTCAGAAGTCGACTGCAGCTTCTTTTGTCCACTTCTGCGGCAACGAATAACGATTGCATCAGCAGTGAAAGTCGTTTCGTGGAGTCGCTTTTTGCAAGAAACAAACCTTGTTTCTGTTTCTACTCGCTGACTGCCAAATGGACAAAATCTGGAATAAATCGAGTGCAATCTGAGGGAAGGCGAATAAGCAAACAAACAAGCAAACGAAAAAAACTCGAGCAACAACCTCACAAAACACACTTTTTTTATGCATAACAACGACAAACAAGTTTGTTTTTTTTGCATTTTTAAAGTCATCAAAACAAGCAAACGATGGTTTCCATGAAGCGACCGACGACGACGATGGCGACGATGGCGACGATGGCGACGATGGCGACGTACAATCAATGGACCAGTTCTGTTGTGTGGGTAAAATGATCAGATATTAAAAAATCTCATGCTTTAACCGTCTCGTGAATGGAAGTAAGTGAAAAAATAAAAAGATAAAAAAACAGAAGTGATTAAAATTGCGAAATTTTACGTTTTTGATACGATTTGAGATTTTTTCATTTTAGCTTATGGTATAATAATTCAACTAACGCAGGGCTGCATTCATTAAAATGTTCGGGTGTGTGAAATTAATAAAAAAGGGGCGTGGAGGAAGAAATACATTAAATATGTTTTTCTGTGCCTTTTAAATATTTTTGAAAAATAATCAAAAATTAATAAAAAATACTATAATATAAAAATTGTTAAAAATATTTAATTAAAAACGAAAATATATAAACTCATAATAATATATTTTAGTGTTTATAGAAAAAAAAACAATTTTAATATAAGCATTTGTTTGTTTTGTACTTAAATTAATAAATAAAGTAATATTAATAATAAATAAATAATAATAATAATGAACAAAGTGAATCTTATTAAATCTAAATCACTCATGAGGGAGTTTTATCGTACTTTTAGTAATCAATCCGTTTTATTGTATTTAATTTTTTTATTTATAATTTAATACAACTAATTAATGAATTTACTAAGTGTGTTATTAATTATTTTATTAATTTAATTGGTTTTGAACGAACATTGAGAATTCCTAAAAGTATGTCATCGGTTTGAGTCTCGTAAAACTGACCTATTTCATGTTTATTTAAATAATCATTATTTATTCTTTCTGAACCAGTTTTTTTAATCAAATCAAAAAAGCCAAACAAGTGTTGCTTTACTGCTTTTTTACAATTCGTAATTTTTTAAGCAGAAGATAGAAATTTTTCAAAAACAAGGAGCTTGCCTTTATTTAATTTTTATTAGTTTATTTTCTGTTTTGCTTTTTTAGATAGGTTGTTTTTTTTTGTGGTTTTTTGTTATTTTTTTTGAGTTGTTTTTCAGCGATTTTGAGGGTTTTTTTAGATGTTTTTAGTTACTTTTGAGTGCTTATCTTTTAGTCGCCTTTTTCTGTTATTTTTGAGTTATTATTTGAGTTGTTTTTTAGTTCTTTTTATTTAGTTTTGAGTTGTTGTCTTAGTTATTTTTGAGTTGTGTTCCAGTCATTTTTGAATGTTTTTAGTTGACGCTTTTAATTTGTTTTTTAATGTGTTTTTTTTTTTGTTTTTGGCTGTTTTCAGTTGCTTTTTGGCTGTTTTTTCATTGCTATCAGGTTTGAATCTACGCTTGTTATTGTTATTATTATTATTATTATTATTGTTATTATTTTTATTGTTAATGTTGATGTTGATGTTGATGATGTTGTTTCGCGCAGTTTTCTTGAAGTCAGTCTTATGAAATAAAATTTACTCAATCTGCTCGGTTAAGCGTTGTTATCGTGTTAATTATTTTTGTTGTTGTTTGTTGTTTTTTTTTATTGCTTTTATTTATTTTTCGATTGTTGCTTTTATTCGATTGTTGTTGTTTTTGTTGCTTTTGTCAACTGGTTGATGCTGTTTGATGAAGTTTCGTTCGGTGTTTCTTCGTTTTTGTTTGAAGACATTTATTTGTCCACAACAACAACAAGTTTTTGCTCATGGTTTTTAGATTTTTTTATTTTTTTACCCACTGATAGCAGATTTTACTGAATCACACAAACAAAGGTTTGTCTTCTGTTTCTCTTTGTTTTTGTTTCTCGTTTTCAACTCTTCTTTATTGTGTTTGCGTATGAGAGTCACAAGTGACAATTAAAGTTAACAAAAAAAAAATACAACAAACAATATAAATTAATGAAAAATATCATAGTGTTTTTGTTATTGGCTTTGTCATTTTTTTCTTTCGTTTTTTTTTGCCATGGCAACATTACATAAATGCGTTTATATTGGCTTTCAGTGTTATTGTTGTTATAACAACTACTATTGTTGTTGTAACTTCTTCCATTGTTACATATAGATGTCTATATCTCACTCACTCTCTCTCTCTCTCCCTCTCTCTCTCTCTCTCTCTTGCTATCTCTCTCTGTCTCTGTTACACCTTCGCATGTATTCTTTGTTTTGTTAATCTTTTTCCGCGTAATTTTACTTCGTCTTCGTATTCTTTCTCTGTCCTTTCTTTTTGTTCTTTTTATTCCTTTTTCCCCTCTTGTTTTTCTTCTTCTTCTTCATCATCATCTCCTTTTCCTGCTTCTTTGAAACTTCACTTAAAATCGCTTTTGAAAACTTTTGTATTTTTTCATTTAAAGATTTCAAATTTTAACGTTCATTTGTTGTACAGATCAAGTTTCAGTTTCTGTTGTAATGTGTTGATGCTGGTGTTGATGTTGTTGCAGTTGTTGTTGTCGTTGTTTCTGGTATAATTTTGTCGGATTTCACTTTGAGAAAATTGGAACAAGGTCATCCACAGTACCGCAAAATAAGCAATGAGTGAGCGGGATAGAGTGAGAGAGGGTGACAGAGAGAGAAACATAGTGTAGTCAGTGGAAAAGGAAGTATTTTAAAGTGTTGCAGGTGCAACAACACATCCAAAAACAAGTTCAACAACTTGGAGTCACGCAAAAAAATCGCAAAAAGAATTCTGCTTCGGATTCCATTATCTTTGTTAATATTACAATATATATTACACTATAAATCATACTATAATATCGTAGATGATATTATACACTCCTTTTTATCGGTCTTTAATTCTTAATTTATTAATAATTTTATTTTATTTTTAATGATTTTTTTATTGGTTTTTCTTTGAAGTAAGGTTTTTTTACTTTTTCCAATTCTTTGTTTAATTCCTAATGTTTAGTTTTTCGTAGATTAATAAATTTTGGGTTTTTCTGTCGCTAAAACTGGTTTATCCATTCTCATGGCTCTTAGATTGAAGTGATTTAATCTACACACTGAACTCTGTAGCATTTTAATGAAAAAGACAAAATAAATGCAACAAAAATAACTCATTTATTGTATTTAGTGCGCATGTCAGTATTTGCAGTTGTTGTTGTTGCCGTTGTTGTTGTATTTTGTGTAGAGTATTATTATGCAATTTCAGTCACGCACACAAACGCACACACGATACTTCAAAATATTTTGAAAGTATCTCATACTAAAGTAAATTCAGGATTTTAATGGATGATTCCGTTGCCTGTTTGTTTTGCCTTTTTTCAGTTGTTTTTTCTTTTTCCCCTCTTTTTTAATACTTTGTTGGGGGCTGCGTGTGTGTGTGTGAGTTCGTTTTCATCTCAATCAATATCATCATCAACATAATCCCCACCATCATCATCGTCCCACTAATCATCACAGTCATCATTATCAATCATAACCACCATCATTACCATTTCTAGAACTGAATAAAGACATGCAACTTAAATTATATTAAATTTGAATACTAAAGATCACAAACAATAACAATAAAAACAAAAGGAAAACATTGTCAATAATTGAATAATCGTACTTCAAATTTAACTACAATTATATAGACACATAAACAAACACACGTACACACAAGCGAAAGCAGAGGCAAATTAAGAACAAAGAAAATTCCACAAAAAAGGGTTCGCTTCTAAGTAAAGTCATTAGTTTTACACTCACAAAGAACGCATTATTATATACACTTGATTAGATAGACCTTTACATTAGATACACACACACATTGTCATTAGCTACACTCTATCGTTGCCAGTACTTATATTAATATTATGTAATTTTTTGTTCCTATGTATTATCTATTGTTAGTTGTTGTTGATGAATTTGTTGTATTCGATGGCTGATGGTTAATTTTATTACAGAATTTACTTTACTTTATGGTTGAATTAACTAGCAAAATAAATCGTAATAAATCAAGAAGGTTCGTCGTTCTCAGGCATGAAGTGTTTCACTAATCGACTGATTGATTCAATCATTCAATCCATCAATAAGGAAAAATATAAAAATAAAATTAGAAAAATCAATTGTCTATCTATACTATTTAATTAATTGATGAATTTGATTTATTTACTAATTTCTTTTATTGATTAATTTTATTTATTTACTAATTATAATTGTTAATTGAATTTAGTTTTGATTTTGAATCTGTTTGTTAGTATAACGGAATTTCGTCACTGATATTTATCACTCTTTGCAATATGATGATTAGAATTTATACGAACCTTTAATTTATCAAAATAACGCATTTCAATCAGACGTTTCATTTTTTTCTAATTTTTTTATTCTTCTTCTTTTGCTTCTTCTTCCTTTTCATTTTCTTCTTCTTTTCAAAGTTTAACATTTATTGATTGTAAAACAAATCTTATGCTTTGTTGACTGTCAAACAAACAAACGTGGTGTTTTTATTGTATTATAAATTTTTATTGTTCTTGCTTTTGTCACATCCTTGCGACTGGTCGAATGTCTTCCGTAACATTTATATATTGTATGTATGTATGTATATCTTTATGAAATCACAATGGAGAATAGTACAAAGAAGAAGACAAAAACGAATAGCAAATTAAATTCAATGCAGTCAAAATGCATCACGCGTTCTTTTTAATCTGAGGTTTTAACAAGGATGAAGATTTGATTTGGATTATAATAATAAGTTGGAGGTGATCACGTATTATTTGCATCAAATAAGCTTACAGCAAATCCATCATATAAGCAAACGAAAAGAAGAAGTAAAAAAAAGAAAGAAGTCAAATTGTTCAGAAAATTAGTACAATATATTAAATTAGCACATCATCAACATAGTCAGTCATCAGTATCATCATCTACGTCACCGTCATCGTCATCACCATTGCTATAATCATGAACAAAATCATTAACACTATTTTTAGCATCACAAACAGCATTAAGTCTAAATTAATGCTGCTCATCATCAAGAATACCAGCATTTAAACAGTCGCTCACCACCATCATCAATAACACATTACATCACCATTAACATCATCACACACCACACATTAATCATCAATCAAAACTCATCAATTGTAAAAATTCTAAATACAATTGTAATTATTTTTTAATTAGCTTCTTTACATTGTTTTTTCATCGATTCCTAAATCAATTTCTTACGTATTTCTAAAAAAATTATAGATGTGGTTATTATTATGATGATTTAATATCTTATCATCATGCCTATAAAAATAAACATTGCTTGCTATCTAAATATTGGTTGCTATCTAAAATATGTTAACAATTAAATAGCAATAAACAACAAATAACAATAAAATTACTCAATAAATTAAATCAGTAAATCAGTTTTTGTTTATTGCAAGTTTTAATTGAATCTTAAGTTTAATTGCTTCAGTTTCAGTTGTGAGTTGAGTCAATAAATGCACTTTATTTATTATCCATTATTGATTAATGCACTCATTAACTGACCTTCAATTGAATAATTTTAAATTTTTAAATAAACATCAAACCATTTTAAATAAAAAATAATAATTTTAAATTTTTAAATAAACATCAAACCATTTTAAATAAAAAATAAAACAACTGTATAGATTTTTAATTCGCATTATTTTTATAACTTTCATTATATGTACATACATATATGTATATATATGTACATATGTATATATATGTATGTACATATGTATAGTAAAGTAAGTAAAAAATTAATTTTATAAATAATACCAAGTATTTAATAATATTTTCATTTACTGGAATTTTACTTCTTATTTTAATAGGCTTAGATTTTTAAAAGCTGTTCATCCTTGCAAATTTAAGACTTTTCCCGGCGATTTTTTCAAATAACGTAAATATAGAAATTGTTTCAAAATTTATTTATGGCAACACTTCAAGTCAGCTCCGTTTATTCGATATAACAACCAACTTTGTCGAAATCACTCGTCCATCTCGCGGCAAAATGTTAAAGTAAAGTAAATAAATAAATACATTTTGAAGATAAGGGAACGAACGCTTAATGGTAAAAGCTTTTTGCTTTTGAAAGCTCCATTTGCTAAACTTTACTGTAGCCGGCGAATTGTTGAAAGATCGCCTGTTTGATCGAAAGTTTAAATATAATCGAAAAAAATTGTTAAAAAGAATGAAATTGAAAGAAAAAGCATCTTTTAAAATATGATATGAAATTAGTAAGAGACCAATTTTAGAAGACGAGATTAAAAGCTTTTAGGGACATTTATACATATCAGATTTAATGATGGGAATTAAATCACTATATGGGCACAACACTATTAAAGTTTGTATCCAAAATACAATGTACTCAAAGACAATACACTAAAAAAACAATAAAATAAATAATAAATAAAATTAAATATTAATATAAATGATCCTATAATAAATATATAATAAAATACAAAATTTAAACATAGCTCTAAAATATGAGAGGCACGCGCCTCTCTGCACCGCCTTTCGCCAGCCTCCTCTCCCCCACATGCTTCAACTCATGCGTCCATAAAAAGCAAATTCAACCCAACAGAAATGAAGAAACTTGTTTTGAGCATTTCGACTTGTTTCGGCACAAGATTTGAATTAATTATTAAATAATTTTTATTTTATTTTTTTATGAATTTGCATACTTTTTTTTAAGGTCTAGCAAAAAAAAAAAAAAACACGTTGTGATCAGAGTTTCTAATCAAATTTGCAGTAATTAGATAATTTGCAGTAATTAGATCCACGCGATACACACACACACAGCTTTTTGAACAAAAAGTTCAACTGGAGAATATAATTAAATGCATGCAAACATCTACGGGATAAGTTAGTAATTTTATTTCATATAATTTCCTGTTATATGTTAACGCTATAACGTGTTGTGTTTAAGGAACGCATAAACAAGTGTATACTTTATATACACTATTATCAATTATGAATACAGCGCAAAATTAGTAGCTATATTTAAATATAGAACTTTTAACGAAAATATAGAAAAACAATTTGAATTCGAATTCTAAACAGACACGTTAAAAGTTAAAAAAGGGTTCGATGTGACTTAGATTAATCAATAGCATAGTTCTTCGAGGATTTCAAAAGAGAGTTTTACAAGTATTGCGAAGATTAGAAATTTCAAGTTCAATATGTGTTCATCGAAATTGTGTTCCACTCAATTAACAATTTTTAATGACACATACATATTAGTCTAGAATTAAAGATATATATTCGCAAATAGGTTAATTAAAGTTATTTACTATGAAAAGTACTTTATTAGATATATATACTATATATTAAAACAAAACCTGTATCGTGCTTATAATAACAACGAAAATAATCTCGACTATAATTTGGAAAAAAAATTATTACAATAATCGAGAGAATCGCAGGAAGGAAAAACAAAAATATTAAAACAACTCTATTCGAATTCTATAAAAACAACTACTAAACCACTATAATGAAAGACGTTGTATGATAGCCAGAGAAAATATTGTATATCGGGTGTCATTTATGCTTGTATGGAATGATGAACATTTATTTATAAACATAAGTCTTCAAGTATTTTATAATGGTATTAGTTAATAATGAATTAACACATGTTGTTATTAGTTATTAACTAACACAATTAATAATTAAATATTCGCATTTACTTCATTCATTCAGCTCGATCTAAGTCTAAATAGTATTTCTAATGATTTCTCAGTCTTTTTTTAATCGGCGGTTGTTTCGTTTTTTTAAATCCAGTCCAACTTTTTAAATAATTTTTTGCGGAAAATCATCATCATCATCATCAACGGACCAAAAAAAAGGCGTTCGACTACTTTTGAAAAGGCACGACGATTAACACACAAAACAACAACAAAACCAACAAAACAACATCATTCTACAAGCCCAAAATCAGCAGCGAAACTAGTTATTATATATTGCGACGGAGGTGGGGTGAAAAAGCTCATCTAATGCGGATATTATATCACTTTGAGAGACAAATTTTGAGTTTGTGCTCATGCAAAACGAAGTAACAACCTGAAGTGCTTTTTTTAGATTTGCGGCAACTTGGAGAAATTATTTATAAATCAAATTAGCAGAGTGTTAATATATATAATATAAAAAAAGCAAACCAACAAAAATATAAGACGAAAATGTGCAGAGAACCACTTCAAGGAAAGATTTCACTTTCGTAGTCATTTCCTTGAACTAACTTGATTAACTATCTTTTTACTGACACACTATTAATTTTAATCAAAACAAATGTGAGCCTCTTTAGTATAATTTTTTAATTAAGTAATCTAATTAAAAGTGAAATAACTTTAATAAATTAAAAAATATTCTTTTCTTTTTCTATAGGTTTTCAATTAACTTATATATCTTTACATTGCTTTATATTATTTACTACTTGACAATGGACATTCTACTTTGTGCAACTTTGAAATTGAATTTAAACGCACAATTTATTTGGTCAGTACAATAAAAGAGCTATCATTTGTCTTTAGTTTAGAGCATAATTCTTAATGATACTCTTTCAACCTTATTAAGAATTGACAAACGATATCTTTTTGTTATTGATCTTTGATCTGATATTTGTGATCTTGCGATCTTGCTTTAAAATTTATCTACAATAAAAAATGAATCACAAAATCCATAAAACTTTTATTGCAATATTATTTAAAACTTTATAAAGTTATAAAATTTTAATTTCTCATAAATTAACGTAAATTTAAATTAAAATTAAATTTATATTCCAATTCGTTGAGAGCACCAGAATTACGTAAGCCACGTCACAGAGGCAGATGAATTTTTATAAGCGACGAGTTTTTGTTAAGTTTTATTTTTATTGTAAATTTAATGAAACGCAAGCATGTGTTAACATGTGAAAACAACAACAACACCTAAAAGTGTTTAATTAAATGTGGTTATTATGCAAAAGTATGTAAGCATTCACTTAAATTCATAAGCTTTAAATACTTACAAATATTGTATAATTAAAACCAGAACCAAACCTGCTTTTCGTTCAAGTTTTTCTTATAGAAAAATAAATAAATAAATCAAAACTCACACAAGTAAATAAATGTATATGACGAAATATTAAAGAACGACGTACGAAACGCATCGTGCGATTCTTCATTTTAATTCTTCAATTTATATAAAAATAAAAGCAAAAGTGAAGCTAATCCTTTTGGTATCTAAACGATAAGAGCAATAAACAAACAACGCCAAAAGCAACACATTTTTATACCCATTATTTAAGAAACACCTTAAAATTCGCTTATGTGTGTGTTTATGATTGCCAACACAAAAGACTTAAGAACCAAACTCGTTTCTTTAACACAAGATGCAATCTCTGCTGAGTTGATTTGGTCTGATCGCTAGACTCTTTAGGCATAGTAAAAATACAAAAAGAAGATGTGACCTCTGACTCACATTGTATTCGCATCCGACCAGCTGAAGTGACGTTTCAGGCGCTCGAGGTCCAGGGCAGGATTTGCGGTTTTGCTTAAGGTTGCTGCAGCTTTTTTGGGAGCCATTTTTGCCATTTACAAAGGTTTGATTTACGTATGTTATTCTCCACAGAGTTTATAAGATTTTCTTGTCAATCCTTAACAAAAATTGCACTGTTTTTGAGCACCAACTTGTTTTTCGACTCCCCTTTCCTTTTCTTCTCCTTTCTCAGCTGTTTCTTGTTAACCACCAAACTTTTATTTCCTTTTGTTCACTTTTGGCGATGATCATCACAAAACCCCGGAAAAAATACACAAAACTTCAACGAAATTCATTACTAGTTGCAGCCAAAACAGCTCCAGTGAGTAAATGAGTGTTTTTGTATGTTTCTTTTTTAAATTGTGGCTGATTGTTTTGTTGCTAGCTTTTGATTTTCTGTTTTTCGTATTTTGGTCTTGTAACTTCTGTGTTGTTGTGCTGTTGCGCCTTCAAAAGCGGCTCGACCAACAGCTGTTCTGCAGCTTGAGGTTTGTCTGAATGGTTGGCAAAATCGGTTCAGCGTACTTCTGACACGGCGGCTTCGACTCAACGAAATCGAAAATGCAACTGAAGCCGAGATCGAGTTTATAATCGAATAAAAATCGGAAAGTTATAAAGTAAACTCAACAACAATAAAATGGGAACTGCAAGGAGAGAAGACAGCAACAACAGCAATAAGCAGGAGACTCTTTTGAAGCTTTTACAGCGAACAGAGAGTGCGGCAAACCACCGAGAAAGAGAAACCAAAACGTAACAGGCGATAAAATATGCAGCGGCAAAATCAATTTCAATTTCAGAGCGAAGTAAGCATAAAATTCGGATGCATTGTTTACTGCTCAAAATGAAACAATCAACAATCTGGCTGCATTGAAAGCACAATCTGCATGCCTGTTAGTGGGGTACCTAAGCCGGTCTAACAGCCTGGAATCTGTTTGATGAGGTAACCTTGCACTTGAACCGTGGGTGGTTCCTACTGTTTTTAATGCGAATTTCGTTCGATGGTCATTATTGTGTAAACCATGTTTTCCATTGCGTGATTTAAGTGATTACCTGACTCAAGGCATCGCTACTTTGATGAACCACTATAAAAACCCTTTGTATAGAAGTCCCTTTGCCCTTAATTGCTTCTAGTTTTAAAAATTAATTTAATTATCGGTTGAGTGTACATATTCTGTGAAAAATTCACGATTTTTAAAGAGACAAATCAAGTCAAGTCAACTTCATTGAGTATTTATAAAAATACTCAATCGAATACTTCGAATAATTTCGAATATAATGTAACATCTAAAAGTCTCACTTTATATTTGCATCTTTAATAAGATGTAGTTTTAATTAAATTTTGTACTTTTACTCCATTAATATTCAACACAATAAAGCTTAGAAAAGGTATCAACCGACAAGTAATTAAAATAAAAACAACATAAAAACAAAAGAAAACACAGCCAAACATTTAAATAACATGGAGCAGTAGAGTGTAAAACATATCGAAAATATTATTAAATGAAAATTAAATGGAGTTATGTATATTATCAGCGAACATGATCTCAAGAGCAGAAGCGACACAATCTTTGCGACATGATCAGACAGACATAAGATATCGCCATCCATAGCAGCAGAGCATAAAAACGGCGAGTAGATTGAATTACATACATTACAAAAAACGGTCAATTATGACCAACACAGCGCAACACACAAAAGCTGTGAAGGACGGATGATGAAGAGGGTAAATGAACTTGAAGAAAATACATGAACATGAAACATGGAGAGATGCTGAAGATGAAGAACAATATCAAGTCATGGAAAAAAAGATCATCTTGAATAGAAGATAAAAGAGATTCCGGAGTGGAAACAAAATCATTTTTTTAATCAGAGTTCATCAGTCTATCTAATAATATTTGAACGATTAAATAATTTTAGAAGCAATCAGTTTTTACTAAGGAATGAAGTGAGGGGATCTGTTTTCAGAGACAGAATTCAAATATACTTAAATGAGTTCTTCACAGAAGCTTTGTTTTCCCTAAGAAAGAGATGTGTTTTGAAGATGAGCTTTAAATGTCTCAATACGCAAAGTTCAATTTCTATAAAGCTCCAAAGTTGTTTATATCGTCGTCGGTTTTTATATTGTTGGCATGTTTCTTGAGATCGTCTCATCCATCATCTTCTTTCTGGTACTCATTAAATTTGTCTATTGACTTTTATGTGATGTGTTTGAACAACTTTTAGCTTCGTTTATAAAAATCATCCAAATCACCCAAAAAGCTTTGCTCTCATCAAATCCCATCGGAAAGTCGCAACTCCAATCGCTCGCTCTAAACTCTCATTTTAGAAAGTGCCGAGCTTCTGCTGATGTTATTGTATTTATTTCACTTTCTTTCTTGTAGTTGTCCGCGCTCAACTCTGTCTATCAGCTGCACTCTCGTTGCTTTGGGTTGCATAACGACAGACGGTTTCGAGTTTTAGCGGTTGTCAAACACCGACAGGCGGAAGCACTCTTTTGGCTAAACCACACACAAACATCCAAACCGCGCGATGCATTGAAGAAGTGGCAATGCGTTGCGACAACGCTAAGCAGCGAGCTTTGCTGGCAGGTAGGTCGCTGCTGCTGTTTGAATAGAGTAGGCCAATAAGTTAATCGAGCTACAAAAGAAAACAAAACCAAACAAACACCATGTTAACCAAATGCAATTCCGACTGAAAATCTTCGACGACTTCCCGGAAAAATGCGTACCACAGCAACAACCTGTTGACTGTTTGTGTTGTCAACAAGAAGGACCGTTAGCAACAAGCTTTGGGGCGGTTTCTTGGCAGATCAAGAGGATGGTTTTATCAATAAGCTACCAATAGTATTTCTTTCATTGCTTCTCCTTGACGTGAATCTCTCGAAGTATTTTCAAATTAACGACGTACTAAAGACCTTCGTAGAGCTGTTGGGAAAAGAAATGGATAGTCTGGGCGGCTCCAAAGGTTCTGGGTCTGAGGATGAGCCGCTGGTGCCCGACGAAATCGATGAGGAATTCCTGCGAGCTCTTATCGAGAAAGTACCCGAGGTACTGTTCAATGAGTTCGAATAGGTTTAATAGAAAATAAAAATTGGTTCCACCAGATAACCAAAGCGCTGCGTCAAAAGGACACGGAGAATGCGGACAACGTTCAGCGTCTCCTCATCTGCCTCAATCGCTACAAATCGGATTTCCATATGGAACAGTTGCGCACTCAAGAACTTTTGAAGGATATCAAACTATTTAAAGAGCGTCTAGACAGCGCCACTCAACTGTCCCGATTGGATCAGGAAGCAATGAGCGAATTAAGAAACGTTATAGGTACAGTTGGCGACTTTGTACATTTCAGTGTGACGGTGGATGTGTTTTACTTTCACAGAAAGTGCCTGGAAACAAAAGGACGCAGCACAAAATCGGGAACAGATCGCTCAAGACGAGGTGATGAGACTGAGAAGTCAAATCCAAGGGTTGGAAGAATCGGTGCACCGACTCAGCGACAAAAGTTTCATTCTACAGACGTAAGTATTATGAAATCTGAATTCTATTGTAAACATTTGAGACTCATTCATCAAGAATCAGGAATCCTTTTCAGGAAGAGAGAAGAGAATGAAGCGCATGTAAAACTAAGCACGGAAATAAAGGACCTCAATAACACGCTACGAATACAGCGAGCCTATACGTTGGAGGTAGAGACCATGACAAAGACGCTCGAAGAAAAAAATAAGGCTTTGACGAAACTACTAGACGTAAGTGAGAGCATCTAGGTATAGGCAGTGAACGAGAAAAATAGGCGGAGAGAGAGAGAGAGAGGAGGAAGAGTTTTAGTCTACACTATTTACTCTATAAGGTTCTACTTTCAGGAAAGCGCCACCGAATCGTACAACAACAAGAAACGTATTGATCTCCTACAAAAGGAGCTCAATACCGTGAAAGCCAACGAACTCAAGAGCACCGAACAAATCGCCGAAATCAAGAAGACAAACGAGCAACTTACAAAACTTAAGGTGCGTCACAATTTGCAGATACTTTCACTGAAAACCAATCTGGAGAACATAAATTCACAACACAATGTGGTGATTAATAAATTGGCCAAAGTTACCATCGATCTCGAGTACGCAATGCAAGAACGAGACAAATATAAACGCGATGTAGTGCAAAAAGCGAATCTTCTGAAGTTACGAGAAGACGATGTTATAAAACTGAAGCAAGAAAACGCGAAATTAACAAAGGCTCACGAAAACGCGGTCCGAAAGTACTCGATGCTCGATGAGGAAAAGCGTGCAGTGGATGCCGAAAATATAATGTTAAAGTAAGCAAGTAGAAAAGTTCGCTCATATTTAGCGTCAGTCAGTAAAGACAGTCTTCGCCTAACAGCTCACAATGCATCCTTGCTTCCTTACAGAACTCAGCTTAACGTGCAGGAAAAAGAAGTGGAGTCTATGCGGCGACTTGTGGATCACTTGGAGAAGAACAACCACAACCTTACCAAAGAACGAGATGCACTCAAGCGCGATCTGCTGCAAACACAGCGCACGGCGGAAGAAACCAACGAGCATTTTCAGAAAGCACAGCATGAGATACGTTCGCTGAAGGATGATGCACGGTACCTGAAACTGAATCAGCAGAAACTCAAGGAGAGTTTGAACAAACTAAACAAGACCAAAGAGAAGAAGTTGGAAGAGCTACAAAATATGGCCGATAAAATCGATGCTTTGAAAAGTTATTGCAACAAAAGACCAACCTTAAAGATCAATTCTTAATTAAGACCTTTCGTTTGCTTTGTTTCTTTATCAGATGAGATACACTTGAAGGAAAATTACGAGATCGAGCTGAAACGCACTATCAGCGATATCGAAGAAGAGAGCGCTCACTTTAGGACACAAAATGATGCCCTCACTAATGAGCGGAACGGCATACAACGCCTCCTTCAAGCTTCGGAAGAGGGGAAGATCAAGTTGAAGCAGACAATCACAGATCTTCAGAGTGATATTCAGAAACTCAATGATCGGTTACTCTGCCGAAACGAAGAGATCATCAAACAACAGTCGCAACTCGATAGAATGGAGAAAGAACGGCGTTTGCTGAAGTTCGAGTTACGTAATGCGAAGCTTACAATTCAACATACTAGAGCAGAGTTACAGGAAAAACGAAAGGAAAACGACCGATCTGCGAAGTCCTTGCAGGTTCGTATGAAGCAAATCTACCGGAGATGAAAAACCATCAAATCTCTCTTTATGATGACCTTAAGATTATATCTCTATAGGAAGACGATCTTAACTTAGCCCGTCTGAAGAGAGAGCTAGACGTCATTTTGAATGAAAAAAATGCCGTTTCTGCACAGCTCACGAAGCGCAATGACGACTATGAACAACTCAGGGAGAAGCTGGAGAATCTACAGACAGCCTACAATCAAACGCAGAAACATCTCTCTCAGTGTCAGGACGACATGCATCTGCTGAGCATTGAGATCAAGAATTTACGCTCTGAACGCAATGTGCTCCGTAAAGATCGGGAGAGTGCCGCTAACTTGCGACAGGAGTTACTGCAGATGCACCGTGTGCTAAATCAGGAGCGCATCAAAGCGCGCGCTTTACAGGAGGAAATGTTAACGCCGATGAATGTGCATAGATGGCGCACTCTGTCTGGCAAGGATCCCGAGAGAATGGACCTTATAAAGCGTATTCAGGCATTGCGAAAGTCAGTTTTCTTATATTAAATAACTTAAACACCACCAATTCACTTTGTAATTTTAACAGGCATATTTTGAGTCAAAGTGTGGCCGCTCTGGAGCAGGAACGCGCGCTGGAAGAATCGCGGCGGGTGTATAATGCCCTGAAGGAATTCATGCTAAAGCTGCCGAGCTACAGAATCAAAGAGGAACTCAATGAAACCAAGGTGTTTATAGATAAATTATGAGTAAAGCGCCGAAAGATTTTTATACGCTTTTTTAACCGGTACTTCCACACGGGTTTTTCTACGCACAGGCTAAGCTCTGTAGGAAGAGTAAAAAGCTGAAGTCTCTTCTCGCCGAGCTTCGCGCACTACAAGCTGATGATAAGTCTAAGGAATCAAAATTGCAAGAACTGAAGTCGCAGTTGGCTTGTACGATGTCGCAGCTGCTCGTGGAGAAGAAGAAGAAACAAAAGCTGCTTGAAGAACGTAAACTTATCGCACAACAGCTTCAAGCACAATGCTTCTCAGCGCCACCCAACATCGAGCGCGTTCCACAATTCTGCGAGCACTTCGAGCCAACTCAAAGTGTCAACAATAAAGATCAACAATAAAACGCACATAGAGTCGAACGAATTTTCTGTATCTTCTTTTTAACCGATACAAAGATTTTAGGATTTTTAAAAATCGAAAGAATCACTGCTCCTGGTCGCTTCCAAAGTGATCGTCACTCTGGTCGCTCGTCATAATGCAATCCATGTAGTTATCCTGGCTGGTGTAGGCTTTGAACGGGGCCGTTCCGGTGGAGGTGGCACTTGGATCTTCCTTGCAAAGCTCTTGCTTCTTCAGCTTAAGAGTAGTTTTGAACTCTTCTATTATGCATTCGCGCGCCTTCAACTCAATCTCATCGATGACCAATTCCGCGTTGAGAGCTTTAAGTTTCTTCTGTTGCAAACGATTGATGCGCTGCGGAATAGATGCAACAGTAGGAAGATACGTAGGAAGATAACGAAGGGCTTTCAAAGAGTCTATCCTACCTGTGTCTCGACTAGCCGTTGTTTAACGTCAGATGTTGGAAGATTTTGCACAACTTTCTTCAGTGAAGAACACGTTTTGAGTGCTTCTGTCAGCTTAGTCTCTAAGTTCGTTCTATCCACTTCTTGACGGAGATTACGCCTGAAAAATTATCCACAATTAAGTACTTTTATCTATAATAACAAAGAAAAGGAAGTTTTGATACCGCTGCAGCATTTGTACTTTAGCCAGCAGCTGGAACTTATTCGGATCCTCGCCCTTGAGTATGCGCCAGCGATGTACGCCTGTCGGTGTCTTCGAGTCCTCAGTCAACGAGCGTACTCGAACGCGCTCCTGTACCAGTAGACGTTGTAGACGAACGATTTCTTCGCGCATGTCCGCCGTGCTGCTAATGGCTCGTGTCAGAACAGTGCGCTCCGTTTCCAAATTAGTGATCTCGATCTTGAGCAGACGAATGTCCTCGACACGTAGATTGTACTGTGACTGGCCTGCCGTATAGAAGACAACACATTAGCATTTCTTCTATGAGCATATCTCCTGTAAGAATCTCAGTGTCGCTTTTTTTACCATGATCCATTGCCGTTTGCATTATGATGATCTTCTCCTTCAACAGGATGATCTCGTCATTTCGACGCACCATCTGCAAGCCCACCAGGTTCTTCTCCTTGCGTGTCTCATCCAATTCATGTGAGATCTTCGTAAACTTTCGCTCATCTTCCTCAATCACTTTCATCAGACTGTCATTTTTGGCCCATAAGTCCTTGAGTTCTTTGCGTACGCTCTTTAACATGTTCTCCCTACTGCGCACCTCCGTTTGGAGGTCTTTTTTCTCATTGTTCAAGCGCTCAATTTGTAGGTTCAACGAATTAATTTTATTTTGATTCCCTGAAATCTCGTTGGTGAATTGGTTGATTTGATGTGAAGTTTTCTAGACATCCGAAAGAGTTGTTATAGTCGTTAATATTGCCCGAAAATATAAGCTATTGAGAGCTACGAACCGCTTGCAGGACTCTAAAGTTGTCACGCTCTTGTGTGCATGTCTCAAGCAAACGTTGTAGTATAACTTTTTCTGAATGCACGATTTCCAACTGTTTCTTAACATTTATTAGCGCAGAATGCATCTGTGTCTGCTTCTCGGTCAGGTCGGTTACTTGCTCGGTCTTGATTTTAACTTGCTCTGTGAATAAATTAAAAATTCGCCAATTGATGCTACGAAAAACGGCAAAAACTCTCCGAACCTTGGTAGGTCTCAATGCGCTCGTGCAACGTCTCCACATCTTGCGCCATTTCGTCGCGCTCCTTATCCGCCTTCGCTTTACTAATCTTTAATTCATCCAATTTGCCATTCAGCTTGGCGATGTCCAAGTGCAGAGTGTCCGCCGTATTGCTCTGTATCATGATCGAATGACGCAGATCGGCGATTTGGTTATTCAACTTAAGGATGTCACTGCGCAGAGTGTCCCGATCTCGTGACATGTTTTCTTTGAGTCGGCGTTCTTCATCATACTTCTGAGTCCAACTCAACACATCTTTTTCCAGGGCATTATTTTGATTTCTACGGATTTTAGAGCACAACGGACCATCAAACTTAGTTCAAAAAGAAGCAAACAAACAAGCAACGCTTAACTTATATCGAACAATATCCTCGTTCAGGCCGTGATTTACACGATTCAATGCATACAACTTGGACGTAATGGAGCTGTGATCCTGCAGAGCCTTTTTGTACTTCTTGGTCAGTTGTTGAATAGTGTTGCCTTTGACCTGGTGATGAAATCGTGTATCTACGAAGTGTTAGTTTGCTATGAACTTAGCATACCTTATCTTCCAGTCGTAACATTTTTATGTTTTCCTCATCCTCCTTGAAATTCTTGCGCAATTCATGCATCTCTTCTTCAGTTTTGGCCAGTGTTCGAGACAATGTGATATTATCGGTTTTAAATCGATCGAGCATCATCTTTTGACGTTCGTAGTCAGCGATTCTCTTTTGCAATTTTTTTTGCGTATCTTGTAGCTGTTCACAATGAGGTTTTATATCACAAAGTGTCTTCAGTTTTTATTTTTTGCGCTAAAGTTAAACCTCTCTGTTGGTGTGGTCCAACTTGGCTTGTGTTCGTGTGGTTGCTTCCTTCTGGTCCTCAAGATTGCTTTGAAGACTTCTGATCTTCACATCCAAATGTTGCTTCTCCATCTCCAACGCTCTGATGCGTACTGCCTGCTTATTCATTGTATCTTCGTCATTCTTGTTAACGTACTCCAAAGACTCCGAGTAAAACCGTTGGAACTGAAGGCGCTTCTCCAGATCTATCACTTCCCCATTGAGACGATCACGTTCACGCAGAATGATATTTTTGTATTTGGCCATGTTCCCAAATCTTCATGTGTTAAAAAGGAGTATTGGAGTCCATGAATGCTATTATGTAAATTATCGTACATTTATGCCAAAAACGAATAACCTTGGTAAAAAACTTTCTATTCGTATTTGGATAATTTGTAAAATTTTTAATAGGATTAGATTTTGGTATAAAAGTACGATAGTGCAAGATATAAAATTTAGATGTGTCATAACTACTCGGCAGAATCGTCCTGTTTTGCAGCCTGTTTGCTGTCGAAATTTTCGCATTTGATAATCAGCTCTTGCATCTTCTCTTGAACATCCTGTTCTCGAATCTGCGAGGTGTCAGCCTCCTTCCACGCCTCACCTAATGATGGGAAGGTAGCATTAGTATGCCGTATATCGTGTACGTGTATTAATATACCGAATACCGGTACGTGTATAACGGATAAAGTAGCGAGTTTCTGTGTAGGAACTCAGATCACATCTGTAATTCCGTTGTTTGAATCTTATCTGAATGAAACAAGGCGATCTTCGTTCCAATCAGAGACTCTTAAACATTCTACTTATTACTAAAAGAAAAATGTCCAAACTCAAAAAAACACCCTTCCTTACTCAGTGCTTCCTTAAGGTGCTCCATGGCTTCTTGTGAGGTGCCTGTCAGTTCCAGTGCTACCCGCAACTTGTAGTCGGCCCGCTCCACCTCCGGCCTTAACTCGGAATTCACCTTCAACTCATCGACATACTTCCGATGCAAGTTGTTAATAATATTAACATATTTTCGGATTTTAGAGGCTTCATAATTTCGACCAAACTGCGCCAAATTTTGTACAATCTAAATATTTTGGTGGGGCGGAAAATGGTTGTGGATCAAGTGTATCTGAATCAAATGACTTTTTGATAGCCATCGAATCGACGGATAGAGTCAATTGAAGTACCTTGTCCGCTTTGCTGAAGAATTCTTCGTTTATATCGTTTAATAAATCCAAGTCTTCGACGACCAGCGAGTCTTCCGAGAAACTCGGCTGTGGCTCCGTGATGACGACCGCGGGAGGCTCTTCCTTTTTGCCCTTCTTGCCTTTCTTTGCCCCTTCCGCACTCTTCTTTCGATCCTTTTTCGGTGGCATTTTACAAAAAGAATGCTACAAAAATGTCTATCAAAAAAATATGAAAGTTTGTATATTTTTCTGAACGAAAGCTCCGCTCGATTGAGTAAAAATATATTTGAGATATTCAATGACAGAAGTACGAGTAGAAGTACTAAAAATTGAAACATACACTGAAAAAAGGCAAAAGGCATGACTTTTTCTAAATTATTTCCCGTTTTTATTGTAGCAGTTTATTTAAACTGAAGATTTCATCAAAATTACTTTTTAAGTTACATGAAATTGTTTAATTTTTCTTTTTTTATTTTATCCCGGTTTACAAATTTGTTTTTAAGTCACATAGGAAATTTTATTTTATTTTCTTACTAATGATAGATAAAATGAATATTTGCTTAAATCATATATATTTAATGCATAAAAGTAGTATACAGATTAGTTTAAACAGTTTGTATATAACATGTGTAGATAGTATGCATATAATAAAAAAAAATTGAAAACAAGAAAATAAATAAATGATATTTACTAAGCGTTTTGTTGGTACGAGACAATAATACATAAACGATGTATGTATGTAAAGACATACATCAATGACATCGAATTTAGGATGTTGTAGACATTCTATAGTACTCTATGTATAAACATTTCAAATAATACAAACATGCTTAAAAAAATGTTGCTGTTCTTTATTTACCTCTTGGTACAAAAACCTCTTTACAAAAATAACTGTTTATCATCTCTATTTTTACATCTCAAGCATATTTTTCCATATTTAACCATTCTGGAACCAACTTAAATATATAAAAAGAAAATAACCACATCCACAATTCAAAAATTAGTCCCTTATTCTTCCAAGATTATTTTTTTTCTTGTTTCAATTCACAATATAAAATCATACATTATAAAAATTCACAGTATTGGATGTAATGCATTTTAAGACACGTGGACAGTCTACAACAAAACTACTAAATATTTATAGCAAAAAAAGAATCAACAAAATTTAAAAAAAGTTCCGTTTTTATGTAAACAGTTAAATGAACTCAATGATAATAGAAAAGCGTTCGATTTTTAATTCATAACAAATAATATTGCATAGTTTCTAGGGAATACAATTTTATATATTTTGGAATACATAGATTTTTTGTTTTATTTTTTTTTTCTTTTTTTTAGAACAAAAACCGTTATTAGTTTTTTGTTTTACTTTATAGGCTTAATTTCGTTACAGATACATTACTTTCTATACTATTTCCTTTTCTGATACATAAAATATTTTAAAAATAGGAGTTACTTTTAAGATACGCTGTAAATTCAGTACTTTATTTAAAAAAATAGGCTCGTTTAAATTTGAAACAATATATAAATCACTTAATTTTTTTCATTGGTTTATTTTTTTACGATAAACAAAAACGTTTTAAAAATTTTCTATTATTTAAGCCAGTCTGCCCCAACTCAATTTAATTGAAAGGATTCCAATGGAGGGAATCCGTTTCATTATTCTCTTCCTCTCCCCCTCTCGCTCTCTACACACTCTGGATCACTTTCTCCCGATGCTGTGCGCGCAGATGAACACAATTTATGACAAGCTGCATTTCAATCACTTGTTTCAAAACCATCTCAGATGAACTGCTGTTGGAAGTTTCTCATTCTGGAAACAATTCTACGATTTTGAACTTACCACTTAATATGTGTGTATTCATGTATGTATGGACGTGTAAATACAGTTGGTAAATTACACTTGTAAATTATACAATTTTTCGATGAGTGGTCATCGCTAGTTTTTTGCTTGAAGCTCAAGCAAGGAGGCGTATCGCCTCCTTAAAATCTCTTAGTACAATCTACATACATACATGCCAATTTTTCTTTACTTAAATTTATTTACAATAAAATACTTTATTTTATTGTCAAAAAAGAAAAGCCTACAACTTTTAGTTGTATTTGTCTAAAATTTTTTAACAGTTAAAAAAAACGACACAGAGAATTTTTGTGTACTTCCATTCCAATTTGAAAAAATTAGTTTCTGGCCTGTCGGTGAAGTCATCGTTTGCAGTTCTCTTTGCTGCTATAATTGTTTGGCTGTTCAGTGTGGTTATTGTTACTTTCGGCGTTCTTCCTGCATTGTGCTGGGCTACAAGGAACTACATCCATTCAAAGCTTTGGTAACATTACACGTACGCGTGTAAAATTACAAAGCAAAGCGTGCAGTTTCGCAACCATTCGTTTGCACACTCTTTCGACCACACCCTCGCACCCTCCTGAACTAGGAGCCAACTATGGCTGCAGCAGTAGGATGCTGCATAGAGACAGCAGCACGCGGCGGCGCATTGTTCCTCATTGAGTTGACGGAGCGTATCTCGCGCATGTAACATTCACGACACATGCGCACTGCTTTTGTTAGGCCGTATTTAGGCAGCGGAGCCGACGCGTTTGAGCAGACACCGCAAAAAACCCCGCCGCAGTTACGGCAGTGATGACGACGTCGAAATGCGGTAAATGGGGTGTGGCAGGACATGCAACGAGGTGCCTTTTCGTCGGGTATCCATGCAGGTGGTGCAAGACGCAACGACTGTGACTGTGTTGATGGAGAGGTCAAGAAACCACCAGTTGGGCCCTCTTCCACGGCGCTATTGTTGTTGTTGGCAGTGACTGAATTTGCGCTTGACTGACTGCAGTTGTTTGTGGGCGGGAAACAAGTGGAGACACGTTCGCTTACTGGCGAGTTGCTCTCAGATGACGAAGAGGAAGAGGGAGACGACGAAGAGGAGGATGATGACACCGATGAGTTGGTGCCCACGGAATTGTTGCGATTTCGATGGCGTTGCAGCATCGCTGGCTGTCGAGACGGCGAAGACAAACGACCTCCATTTATATACGAGCTGAGATTACGTGCGTTGTTGTTGTTGCTGTTGCTGCTGCTGCCACTAGTTCCCGTTTCGATCTCATTCCGATCACCCAAACTGCGACTTCGTCCCATTGTATTGCGCATGTTAGCAGCAACTGTTGCTTCGCTGTTGTCGCCCAAATCAATTGTGTGGATGCGCTGGATGACAGCTGCCGAACCGCTGTTGTTGAACACATTGTCGAGCTCGGGATTCACCTCCTCCGCCGAGTAAATGCTTTGATTGGATCCGGCGCTCTCCTGTATCACATCATTTTCTGAAGCGCGGAATTCGAACAGTTCCGATTCTTTTGTTTTCTCTGGAATATCGAGAACTTCCTCTTCAGAGCTAGACATATTCATCAAGAACACACTGCGTAGTATTTGTCGCAAATCTGAAGCGAAGTTCGTTTGCAGCTGGTCTGCTACTCCAGCTATGCAAACAAAGAGTCGATGCAGCAGATTCTCAATGCTCCTGTAAATGAACACAATAAACGGTAAAGACTACTCTATACATCAAATACTTTTCAACCTACTTGAATTTATGTCTGCCGGCGGCTCTTAAAGCCATTGAAACCTCATGCGAATCACCGTCAGACACCGACGAAGCTGAAGTGCTATCTGCGCTAGAGATGTCCTCGATCGAAGAGTGTTTGCTGACCCAATGTTTCGAGGTGTGTGATTTCTTCAATCCCCCTTTTGCTGTTGTTGACCCGTTTGTGTCTTGGTTCATCTCGCCCTCCCTTTCGCCCACTACAGTGGAACGTGTCGATTTTGAATGCTGATGGCGATGATGATGGTGGTGGTGATGATGACGATGGTGATGATGCCGGTGTGCGTGGTGATGGTGATGACGTCGTACCACCTCATCACTAGCAATGTTGCTGCTGCTGCTCTCCTGCTGATGCTGATGACATTCTTGCCGCCGGCTACAGCTACAGCTGCTGGTGCTGCGAGAGCTTCCGTCACTCTTGCTCACCATCGAACGCTCCGACTTGGAGGATGCTTTGATGGTCAACTGTTCGCTTTCTTCGGAGGTGTACGTGTGCGTGCTCGTTGTGCAATTATGCGTCGACACCGTGCTTGTGCTCGGCAAATCTGTGAGTGTGGTGGAGGTATGTTCGGCATCGGTTTGGTTGCCAGCGAACTCATCTTCACTGGCTACGAAGTTATCGGTCAAGGGAACTTCTTGTGGTTGCAGCAGGTTACCAAAGTTGGTGTTTGGTATGAGGTAACCTGAAGCACAGTCGGCGGATACAATGTCCTGTTCCTTTGGCAACACCTCGTCTTCATCCACGTCTTCATCGGCATCGGACGACTTATCTTCGTCGTCGTCTGTCCATTCGGTCGGGGACGTTGTGGATATAGATACAACAGAGGAAATCGATGCAATCGAGTGCGACGGAGTGGGAGATGCTACAGGCGATACGGTTGGAGTAGATGTAGCGGAGCTCTCCGCAGATACCGAGAAGACGGGGGAGCATGTCGGGGTGCCCAGAACAGTGCAGGCGGTTTTTAACGAATGAGTGGCGTTACTTGTAGATTGTAACTCTCTTTTGTGGCTGCTGCTGCTGGACGCCGCTTGATGGACTGCATTTCCTGAAGAGGACGTGGGGTTGTTGTTGTCCTTAAGCGGACTCTTGACTGTTTTGTTTGGTCCTCCGTTATCCCCGCTGAATGAGTGGCGTTTGTCATCATAGTTACTATTTTGGTTCGTTTTAGTGCAGCCGCTATTGCTTCCTTCGTTGTTGTTTTGTTGGTCAAGACTCGGAGGAGCTTCAATGCTGCTACTGCCCACTTCGACCTGCAAGAAACAACTCTTGGCACTGATGCCTACGCTAAATTCATCCCTTCTTACCTTCAAATGGATATCTTCATTCGTACATAACAACCTTTCCAATTGGTGCAACTCGTTCTTATTCAGGCTCCTTAACAGATTGCGAATTTTAATCAGTATTGTTCTAAAGGGCCTAAACATTTCCGAAAGCTGATCCGCGGCCATATCCATGTTAAGCGGACCTCGCTGATAGATGACTAGGCCGCAGATGATCGCTAAACGTGGTATTGAGAACATCAATGCCGGGTCGAAGGAGTCAACTTTATCCTGTTCTAAGAGACCGATACTCAATGCTCGCTGTAGCGTCTCAGAGAAGAGCACGCAAATCAGCTCTTGCATTTCGTACTCCTGCTTCGTTTTTACCTGCACCATGGCGCTCACGTAGCGCAGCTCAAATTCAGCGAACAAGCGATCGAATATTTTAAGGCTTTCGCACAGCTGCTCAGTGCTGGAATCATTCAGATTTAAATGCAAGGTTCTGCTGTTGGGCACGTTGTTGCGAAGACACTGATCCCGCAACAGGTTCCGCACATTTCCCAGACTCTTGGTAACAGCCTGAGCAAGTGGACGCATATCTTTGCTCTCCTGTTCGCGGTTCATGATGGAAGATCCAGCTGCCAAGCATTCGGCACCGAACCAAAGCTGCCCACCGAGATTCTCTTGCAGAACTTCTTCGGGGAATTTCGCACGAAATGAACGCGGATCACGATCGTCACCAAGTAGTTCATCCATGATCAGGTTGGTGATGAAAAGAACTTTATCCTAGCGTGTGTACGTGCAGTTAGAATTAATAAGTTCTGGCATTTTCAATGTTTACACTTACCTGACTCTGTCGGAGACGACTGACCAAGCGTGAACAACGATCTGGTTCAGAGCGCCCGTCGAAGCTGTCGAGTTCGCTGGCAACAGCGGCGAGCGCACGATCTGCATGATAAAAGCGTGCAAGTAAGGATTTATCATCCGCCTGGAAGGATGTAAAAAGAAACGATAAATTTAAAGAAATGGATTAGAAAAAGATCCGTTGTTCCCAAACAAGCTGGCCATAGAAATTTAATTTAGAACATAGTAATAGACTTTAGAACATAGTAATATAATATACTCGTATAATATAAATACAAACACTTAGTTCAACAAACATACTAAACAAGTCAAGAAAAGGACAGACCAAATTCTTGATTAAACAGATAGATATTAAAAATCCATTAAAATATTGATTTAATTATAATTTTATGTTTTAGCCATATTTGCATAGTAAGTGCTCAAGAACAAAAGCGAACGAAGTTAGAGCAAAGAAAAAACAGAAACACTAAATGGTAAATGTTTTAATATCTAACACCAGCTCAAATCAAAGTAGAAACACTTCAAAATAATGCACATTTTTGCAATCGTTTACATTTCACCTGAAGCGGTGCTTCTGGTTGGCAGAGTCGCGACGAAAGCGACACACAGCGGTGGATATAGCAATTAAAAAATTGCTGCTTAATGAATTGGCAGTCAGTGGCAAGCATCCTTGCCATAAGAGGACAGGGGGTTCAAGGGGCCTTCGTTAGTGCCAAGTTTTACTCCGACATGCCTTAAAAGCAGTAAGACAGGTTTTCATTTTATTTTCATACTGGTTTAAATTAAATAATGACAAAAGAGAAGCGAAAAATAACGTTATCCACGTCAGTTTGACGTTGAATGAATTGCGCAGTTTGTTGCTTAAAATAAGTTGAGAAAAACATAAAACATGCTGAAAAAGTAGGAGAAGGAGGCGGCGACGACTTAAACATGCTCCAAGCACAATCACCTTGTTCAATAGTTCACTTACATTACGTCGGGTTGACGCTTTAATACAAGTAAAAAGAGTAACAGAGGATCACGAGAACAGAAGAATCCCTGTTCTCTTTAGGAACGAGAAAAACACCAAAGAACTAGGTAAGGACAGGCACAAAGCTCTACTTATTTAGCACCACCAAATTGAGAGCGTGAGGGCAGATGGTTTGAAAGTATGCAAGAAGTTTGAGCATTTCGCGGTTTCAAGAATTTAATATTTGTTCTATTAACTGATGGCGTAATTCTATTCTATTGAATTGAAGTAGAAACCTGTTTATGTCTCACCTACGCTTCGTTCTTCTTTTTTGTGTCATCTGACGTGATTGTTATTTATCTGCGTATTTCGTGTTTTGTTTACTTAAAGCTTTAATGATTTTTCATGCAAATAATCTACTTAACAACTTCAGATAAATTAAAAGCTTTTAACAATCCGGGGGCTGGTCGACTCTCAGATTCAAAGTTCAAATTCAAACATTTTTAAACAACCCATTTAAGTATTTAAGTTTAATTTTAATTTAAAACTTTGAAGTTATGCTCCACAGATTTCACTCAATAAAAATGAAATGCTGAATGAGTCATATGCGTATATTGTGGTAATTACGGTTTCGTCGTCAGTGGTTGTTCTCAGTTCTTCGAAGGTGAAACTAAGCAAAATGAATGCAAACGAAAAACTTAGGCCTGGCCGAAGATCATGTGCCCTACTCTTGTAGGATAAAATATGGTTGACTTCCAATAATTTAACGGACCAGCGTTATCCGGTAAATTATTATTGCTGATCCGAAATGCTCCATTTTCAATCCCAAATTTTATGACCATACTCTATTCGTTGTAGTATGATCGTGATTTCCACGGACGGATAGACCGACAGACGGGCGGACAGGGTTAAATCGACTCTCGAGGTGAAGCTGATCAACAATATATAATTTTATTACCTGCCACGCCTCATTTAATGTGTTATAAACGGAATTATTGCAGCCCATTACTTAGTTGTGGCGCTACACTTACTAAATGTCGAAATTAAAATTACGTGTTTTTCAGATTTATTGCTGACAACACCACAAAACAAATCTCCATTTTGTTTTTCTATATTTCAGTTGCATTTTAATTGAGTAAAACGTGTGGAAGATTAAATTGCCTCGCAGAACAGCAGCTGATATCAACAACAGCAAATTGAAGGTCGTATAAAACGACTACCAACTGCAAACGGACCGACCGTAGACTGTAAATAATGATTAACTTTAAATGGTGATCATTCAAACAATAGACTGAAATGATTCGAGAGATAGGTGCCCAAGGAGCACGAAGGCCAGACACCGCCATCACCACCCAGTTTTGTACCAGAGCAGTCATCAACAAAAAACACTGCGTATTGTTGATGCCCCTTCCACCGAAAATTAGTGGTCTTGTGATATGCAAAAATTATATATTCTTTGTGCTAAAGTTAAAAAGAATGCGTCATCGTCGAAGCATGATAAAGTTCCTTACTTAAAGGGGTAGCTTCGACTTAATTGAAAAGGGTATTTTTACGACTCTGACCAACTTGAAATACTAAGTTACATAACTCAAAATACAAATCTTTAAATTCAGTTCAAAAGGCAGCGATCGAAGTCGCGGTTAACGTTCGAATACGTAAATGAAATCTGGGAATGGTTTTTTGAACCTTTACGAGTACATATACAAACGCAATCTTATATGCGTATAAAATCATGTAACATTTTATGTGGTGAATATTTTTATTTTATCCAAAAGCCCCCGTCGATTTAATCACAATTCTGAGGAATATTAAATCGCACGTATTTAAAAATTTACATCTTAATTACTTCCCTTTTCCTTAATACATCACAACGCAGAGAACAAGCCAAAGAAGACAGAGAGACAGACAGCCAACAGGTTGGAATAACTAACTAATTAACAAGCGACAAGTTAAGCATAAGCACAAAGCGATAGAAAGCACAAGGTTGGTTATTTATTCTAAACCCGTAATAAGATTTTAAATTGGCTGAAATGAAGTAAAATAAGAACTAGTTACAACAACAACAACAGCAACAAGACCAGTTCAGTGAATGTCGCTCATAATATACTTGTATGTAAAGCAAAAACTCAAGGACACTATTAAGCCTTGTGTAGTACTTAGTACTCAGAATTAGTACTCGGTCAAATTAATTATTTCAAACTACGATAGTTATATATAATGTGCTAATTATCTAAAAAGTGAAACTATGAGAAAAATTATATTGTTTAAGTAACTCGTTTATGTTATGTTTTATTCATGTATTTTCTATACGACGAATTATGGATAAATGTAGAATTAGAAGTTACATTATCCATTGTATTAAGTTAAAATTTAAATGTATTTAAATTCAGACTTTTTTATTTCTATTTTTCTTTATAGATTTACACTTTGCAAAATTCTCACGAACAATAAAATAAATATTAAGTAAAAGTGGATCGGATCGTTCTTGCAAAAAAAGTTACTTTTAATTGTTCACAATAATATTGAAAGCAATAAAAATTTCTCACAAATCAAGGAAGCTCTTCTATTTCAATGAAAGAAATTTCTATAATTTGTTATATTGGTTACTTAATTGATTTCATTTAGTTGGTTATTCTGCAAACTATTGACATAGACATTGAATGAATCTATTTATTAAGTTTAAATTGAAATCTAAACATTTAACAAGAGCAATTTAATAAAATAAAAAAGTGCAAAGTATCAGTATTTAATTAAATCATTTCTATTATACTTTTTTATTGAATCTTGGCAACAATGACAATAAAATACAAATGATATTAATTAAAGAATATTAAAAATAGTCATCAAGTGAGAAAAACCCGAGGAAGAAACCCATAGAACAGGAATCATAGAAGTGTGTATGTTGTTTCGCTCTTTATTTTGTTAATTTACTTTTCTTCTTTAAATGTTCTAAGTATTAATATACAATATTAGAAAAATAAAAACAAAAAAATATAAATCATTATCATTACGAATATTATTGATGCTGTAATTATATGGAATGATTATTACATGCACCCCAATATCAACCACTTAAAATAAATAATATAATATAACTCCTGTTCATAGTTACCATTAACTATAACTATTTACTTAAGTAAATGTGTTAAAATGTTTGAACTTTATTTTATCATTTTTTCAGTTTTTGTTTAAGCTTGTTAAATACAGAGATGTAACAGTTCAATACATACTCCTTCCTTTCTATAACTAACCTCAACCTTTCAATTAAATTCACCATTTAAACTTAAATACATAAGTACATTAAAATAATTTGATCATAAACAATGCGTAAACATGGAAATAAATTAATAATATAGTATACAAATAAAGAAATTTATATAAACAATGGTTTATTCCATTATCAGTTCAAGTTGACTTTATTATTAAAATACAAAAAATGTAAACAGTCGGCGATTCATTAAATTATATGAGTCATGGTCAAATATTTTTTAATAAAAGTATTACATACATATAACAGCGAACAGTCGAAGTGATTGACATTTATTATTTTAGCAAAGAGAGATGGATCTGTATCTGTATATTGACATTGTTGATAGAGATAACGTGGTGGATGACCTAAAAGGGAGACTCCCTTCCGCCACCTTCTCGCCTTTAATGAAACAGCTTGCAGATTAATTTTTTTATTCATATTGTGATTATTTGTGGTATTCGAAATCAAGTTTGTTTAGTCTATATATTAACATTGTTTTTATTGGAAAAATTCGGATGAGTTTTACTGATATCCTTTACTCACTATTGTTATTATAGTCGTTGTTGTTTAATCTTTCTTGTTATTTTATAACGACAACGGATTGTGTAAGTAATCATCACTGTCACTGAGTGAGTGATTCTGCTCGATTCATGACTTACTGTTGCTTTGATCTGATTAAGTATATACAAAGCAATCAAAAATATATATTATTAGGTTTATTATTTTATATATTTGTTTATTTATTGTTTGAATAAATTAAGAACTGAACACATATTTTATTGCAAGATATCTGCAACAGTTGTGCAACCACAGTTATAAATGAAGAACCATCATATTAAATAAATTTGTACGAGTAAAAATATCAAGTTTGATATGCATTCCTTTTTATTTTAAGGGAGGTATTTTTAAATTAACTCTCATTTCCGTTTCCTTTCCAATTAAACAATGCAAAATATTTTAAAAAAAGAAATCCGGAAATTAACACTTCAATAAATATTAATGAAATATTTCCTTCCGACTTTTCAAATGATAAAAAATAAACAGAATTCGTATTTGGAAAAAACATTAAATTTTAAAGCCTTCTCTAAATTTCTCTTTTTAATATATTATTCTTATTTTTATTATTACATATTTATATTATTTTTATTTTTTTTTTTTTTATTATATTTATTCTTATTATTGTTGTTGAGACTAATCTTTTAAACCAATATTGTTTTTACTGTCAAATATTTGTTATCTTATCACATTTGTTGATGTTCCCGAAGTGTTAATAGAAAGTCAAACATTAAATATTTAAAATAATTGTTTTAATATTTTCGAGTGTGTTTAAGTATGTGTGTGTGAAATGGTTAAAAAACGATACGATTCACATACGATTTTTTTCTTGTCTCGACTCAACCTACAGCCTAGACATTGTAATACAAATAATACAAACACGATTTTGAACTCTACTTCAGGTGTATCACTTGTTGAGAATGAGGTTATTTACGTATTAATGTACTACACACACACACACAACTAATCTTGCAACGCAACAAAAATTATTCTGTGCACTTCATAAGTTTATTTTTAAAAATTTCTCTTAAATACGTCCAACTCATTCATTAATTGATATCCATCAAAGATTACTTTATCTGTCTTTAAAACTATTTAATTTGTCTTCTGTTTATCTTTCACAACGTAATCTTCGAACAGAACGAGCATAAAAGCACGTAAGCACCTACTTTCAATGAAGTATTCAGAATCTTGTCTTCGGTATCGAATTTAAGTAAACCAAAACAAATATTAGATAGAAAATTTAAGGATTGTAAGAAAATCAAAAAGTTTAAAGATCGCTGAAAAGAGATTAAAGAATGAAGCTACATTAAACAGAATGAGAAATAAAAATCAATCAATCAACATTTTTATTCATTAAAAGATAACGTTTGACTACGTAAAGATGAGACGCTACTTTTTTTATTTTTATCAGGAGACAAATTTTCTTTTTGGAAAAATATTTTTAAAAAAATTCAGTTACGTTGACCACGTGTGACTTACGTTGCTGGCCAGAAATTCAATATTCCACCATTCACCAAATCTGAGTAAAATTTGGATTACTTACATGTGCAGGAACTACTATAAAACGCATGTCTTCACAATCGTATGGTTGGCAATAAACAAAACTTTCCAGCAAACAGAACAACCCACACATTTTTCATTGAAACTACAATTGTTACAGTTATTGTTGCAATACCTACAATATACACAATCACTATAACAATAACAATAAAAAAATAACAATAACTATAACAATAACAATAACAATAAGAATAACAACAGGAAAAGCAACTACAATATATATACAGAAAAAATATTAGTTTATTGCTGATTTTGCAATACGTAGACACAAAAACCAACCAGAGGTGGCTCAAAGATACAATCAAGTATCCAACGAACCATCCGACCAAAAAACCATCAAACCAGACAGACAGCCAACCAACGAACTATCTTTAAAAACTCCTAAAGCTCATTTCGATTAGAGAGACAAGCACCCAGAAAATTAACCAACTCATCAACGAACCATCCAAACCACCAACCAACGGTTCGACCAACCAAACCAACACCGTCCAACCAATCGTTCATCTAACCAAACAGCCAGAAAGTCAGTTGGCAAACATGGCAACAAATCGAACAAAAACATTGATATAATGTAACTTTCACTTTCTTTTGCACTTTTAAAGGGTTTCTTAAATTATTGTTTTCGTTTTTGTTTTTCATTTGAACCTAAGGTTTCAAATTTCATAAAAAGCGATTTATTTATGGTTTCAAAAGCAAATCATGTAAAACTACAAATTATGGAAAAGAAGTATGAATGCGAGTAACTTTTATAAAACCTAATCTATGATATAATGTCTAAATTTTGGTGCATTCAAATTCTTTCCGACTTCAAGACATAAAAATTATTTTAGATACAAGCACAAGTAGTGCTTTTTTGCGACTTTCCGAAGCTGACGGCGTAAAAAGTGTGGGAGACAATAAATACTCGTCTCTGTGTCGAAACACAGTGAAAGACTTCAAGGAAATATTGAAAAACTGCATTAAACTAGATAAGTTAATGTAAAAAGCACAACAAAAAAAAAACTGAAACAGAAATTAAAACGTTTTAGTTACTTAAAAGTTCGTGGAGGGAGGGGGAGAGGGGGTCGGTTTAAAAAGCAATCGCTCAGAAGAGATACTTTGTTTTAAGTTTTTTTGCTAGTTTCAAGCTTTCAAGGCACGCGACTCATGAACAATAACTACACAACCGCAACAACAACAATCAACAAACACGTTGAATACATTCATAAGTAAGTCTACAAACAACACGTATCCAGCGAACGAACGAACGTAGGTACCACCGACCGATTGACTGTGTGTTCAAACGTCTAGGCTGTTGTGTAACTTGTTGCATCATCGCTGAGAAGAGGGTTTCTATGACTATGACGATTGTGAGAGTGATGAGCATAGCTAAGACTCTGAGTATAGTTGTGTCTGTGTATACACTGTACCTATCTAGCTATCTGTCTGTCTGTCCACCAGACTGTCGATGTATTCACACACAGGTATTATTATTAACTGGATGTGTGTGAACTGAATACATAAGAATTCCGAGCAAGCATTTCCTCTGCTTTTTTGAAACCTCAATCAAGTCTTTACAATAAAATTGATTAATTATCAAGAAATCTTTAATAATAAATTTCAAATAATTAGTTTAACCGATTTAAAAGGTATCAAGCTACAGACAAGGCAACTTTTGAAGGGATACAAAGAAGAAGTAGTAAAACGCAGGTTTGAATATTTCAAAATATTGGCAATCAAAGTGAAATAAGTACATAAGTAGAAAGAAAACTTTTTACAAGTACTGGAACATGCAAGATTTTATTACTATTTCATACGAATAACTTAGAATAAAATAAATAAGAGAACTCATGATATATAGAGTATTTAATTTAGTTGTTAACTGCCACGTGTTGTTCTCCAAAAGGTTCCAAAAATAACCAGGGCACAAAAGTTACACGTACTGAAAACTTACACAGCTGACAAGCCGACAAAATACATTATAGATTAACATAAAAAATTGCCAACTTTATCAGACAACACAGTTATCATGTTCAGTATCAGCAACATGTTGAAAACCAACGCGCAGCACAAGTTAAATTAATGAATAAATAACTCTTTATTTCCGCCATAACTTTAACGCCCTATTTTTTGAGAAATAACTTTACTTATATTTATAGTATTGTATTTTTTTAGGTTGTGATACATCGCTAAAATCCAAAATTAGATCGCGTAAATAAAATTCCATTTTTTAATATTAATTAAAATGTTTATTATTTATGAGGAAGTAAATGTATTATTATTATTATATTTATTATTACTGTAGTTAGATAAGATTTCATTCGGCAACGAAAATTCAAAATTTTTTAAGTACCCATTAAAATAAAAAATACCTAAACTACGACGGAAAATTTACTGATCATTACAACTGATTTAAGACGAATGTGTTGTTTGCTATGTGAGTAGCACATGTTTTTGTTATCGCCAAACTATATCAACTAACTGATTTTCTACAGTTCAAAAGTATAATAAATGTATATAAATAAGAAAATGTAATATAATATATAAGAAATCTACCACCCAGCCAGCACATCAACCGACCTTCGCAGAACCTAAATAAATAAACGAAGTAAATAAATAATAAAACTAAGTAAAACAGTTTTCACAACTTTACAACGCTCGAGAGAACACAAATCATATAGGAAAAGATGCAATTATAGATAACCAAAGGAAAAGAGAAAATGTTCTGCTAAAAACATACTCTCCAGCAAATCCTATTGCATTGGAATATTTTTCATCCCGAGTTACTTCCCAACGTAAGTAAATAACTAAGTAAGTAACTAAACAAAGTACTGAAAAACCCAACAAAACTGACGATGAACAATTGTTGGAATGTGTTGGGGAAAAAGTCTTGCTTAGCGAGCGTGTTAAGAAAGCGTGGAACGTAAAGAAATTCATGTCAAGTTCTGAAGACTTTTTAAGCTGATTTTTGAACGTAAATGTAGTGTGAAAACTATGTCAATCCACGGACTCTTGATATGTGATAATCTACACAGGTTATCAGGTCACGCTTTATGTATGTATGTATGTATTAATATATATAACATATATGGCCATATACGGGAGAGGTGACCAGAGAAATACTGGTCAGGTGATCGGACCCACGGGGACAGCGACCCGATCACAGCGAGGGTCAATTGGCATCCTTCCGATACCTTTAAGACCGTCCTAGGACATGTCTAAAAGATTCTGTCCAAAAACCGGTCCTGAAATAACCCGCCTCAAGAAACCTGACCCGGGACTTGTCTTATTGGGTGAATTGACACATATAGTATTGCATACTATATTATATATAGTAACAACGTAAACCTTTTTGACATCGTTCATTTAAACATGATTAGGCAATTTTTTGTATTTTCATCGCTTCATTAAAAGTGAAAATACTTAATGTGTCCCAATCTCGGATTTCGGTCAAATTTTATTTATCAAATAAAAACTTTTCCCTTTCACATGTACTTCACTTAATTAATGAATTTCTTTTAAATAAAAACATTTCACATTCAAAAAAAACAGCAGCTGAATTTCATTACTTTTTTTTACTTGATTTCTTTGCTTTAATTAGGTTTTTTGGCATTTGAACAAATATTTTCTTACTATAAAAGAAAAAAAATCGTTTCTTACTTCACTTTAATCACCGGCTACTTTTTCTTTTTTTTCATTATTCTTTAATATAAAGTAATTAGTTGATGTGTAATTGTATACTTGTGTGTAGAGTAGTTTAAAAAAATTAGTTGCCTTTGATTAAGTCCGCGGTTCCCATCAAGTGGAGAAAACACGGTAAAGTTGACAAAATTTCTGGCTTATTAATAAAAATAATTAACCAGTTTTAATGTCACCAGAAATGGTAACTAGTTGTAGAGATGTTGTTCTGGGTAAATAAATTCAAACAAGCAGTTTTAAAAGAAGTCTAAAAAAGCTATAAAATTACTATTACAATATAAAAACGTAGAGCTTTAAAAATTAACTCAAAACAATAAAAAAATTAGAAATTAACCAACCAACTTTGTCACTTTGGTAAATGTTAAAACCGCAAGTTTACAAAACTTCCAAAGTAGTCTTTATTTTGATAACAAAATCTCTTGGTTTTTGAGATATATTAAATTCAAATTCCAATCGATATCACGTTCAAGTATGAAGAAAAAAGCTATTATCAAAAATATAGATAAAAAATCACTGCAAAAATAAAAGAATTTTATTCAATGCCAAAAAACACAAACATCTTTTAATTTAAACCAATTATGAAAATTTTAAGAAAATAATTCTTTTTCGCGTTATTTTAATTTGCTTTTGTTAACTTCATTGCTTTACTCTATACTAATAAACATTTACGTATACATATTAGCTTTAGTGTTAGTTTATTTATTATTATAATTATTTTTTGCACCTTAAAATACAAGTAAAAGCAAAGAAAACAACAGTTTCAATGAGTACAAAGTTTTGTGCGTTTCAAGTTTTTAGTGCGTGTTATAAAAAAGCTTATAAATATAAGCTTAAATACCTGATGAACTTAATACAGTATAAAGAAAAAGGTTAAAACAATACGACTTTATTTCAAAGAAATATAAAAAGAAACAGAAAAAAAAAAATTAGAAAAAACGTAAATAAAAATGTATTTCTCTGGTACATACAGTGGTGAACAAAATCGTTTAATCGTTTTTATTCAAAAAAGTTTTCACATACAACATTTTAGTCGCATACGATTTGTCCACCACTGTATGTGTGTTTTAAAGAAAACTCTTAGAAATAAAATTAGAAAAAAGACCAACAGAATCACATCCATGCAATTTATTTCTTATACTTGTGTATATAGTATTGAATTAAGTATTTGTGTAAAATATGTTTCTACGTAGGGTGAAACACAACAATTCGATCCGAACATAGCTCGAGAGTTTAGTAATCTTCTATTAATATCAATCTATACAGCCAACTCTATCTCAAGGAACACAACCAGCTCATTAATTGATTTCAACACAACTGCACGCACACATACATACATACATACATATGCTCTGCGTATATTCACGCAAGTATTTTTATATTTTGCATCCTACTTCTGCGGTTTCCCAGTTTTCAATAAATATATGATTCCATTTAAATACTTTCCATTAATACTATAGTATATACATATCATAGTGTACAATATACTCTGAGCTACTCCAACTCAATACTGAAACTTCTCCCGGCCTGAAGAAAAATTGGGAAAAATAATGCCATATCTGAATAGTTGCATTCTTTTCAAACTTCATACTATTTTTATCTAACCAGAACTCTGAATACGAGTTGTATTGAAAACTAAAAAGCATCACAACATGAAGAACAAGAACAGAAAAAGTCGTGTGTTGCTCTATCAAGCAGATGAATAAAGGGCAGACGAATGACTTGCGAGCTCCGATAGATTCTGTTTCAAAGAGCTATTTATAGATATTCTAATTCGGATGCAGACGTCTGGGTGGTGGAATGCTTTTTGTCAAAAAACAAGAAAAATACATCGAACCAAATACTCAGTGAAACTAACAGTGAGTTCAATACAACGTGTGTCGTATTTGCATGACGCATGAAACTGGTAACCAAATGAAATTTTTTTATGAATAACTGTAGTATTGTAACTGTATAAGTTTCAGTATCACCTGCATTAAAATATATCTGTGCATGTTAGGACGAAAATGAGTTGTTGCCACCATTGAATTCAGCTGATTTGAGTCTAATTTCAATATTTTTATAGTTGTAGCAATTTTATTATAGAAATTGCGCTATAAAAACAATATAGTCCAAGTTGAATTTACAGAAACACAATTTTAAAAAAAACGGAGCCTAACTTAACAGAAATTAATAGCTTAACTTCACATTATATTAGCCAATCCAGTATTGAATTTTCGGAACAACTATTTGACATAGGAACCTAATTCAAAAAGGAGGTTGAGGTCCAAATATTTTGCTTCCAAATTCAGTATTTAGGAATGATCTAGATTCACTCAGTTATTTTGTAATATTTTTTTCTCCGATTTTAAGTCGGGTTTTTAGAAATTTTTTACCACCCGCCTAAACGGTGGTAAATCGACCCGCCCTAGTCTTTTGTTCCCTCTTATACGAAACACCCTGCATAAAACTTTGGAATTTGATACATGAATATATGTATATACACATATATTCAATATAATTATTGCTTCTGAAACTTTTTTTCTTCATTGGAATTTGTTGATAGTATTAAAAATAACAAATACATAACTATACACATATAAACAGTGTCTATGTGTTGTTGGTGTTTTTGTGTCGCTACCCAACTTGACCTCATTTCGTTGTTTTTCTGCTGCTGCTGTTGCACTCGTCACTGCACAGTCACTTGAATGAGTGCAGGCGTCATCGACGTCATCGTCGTCATTGCTGTCGGATGAGGCTTCTGCTGTACGTATGTATGGATGTAATTACGTCGAGTGCATGAGTACGAGTACGAGTTGGTACAGTTTTCACTGCAGGAAGCTCCAAAGAGTCGAGAGCGACGGACGTCTGACTCCTTCATGGTTCCCTTTTCGGCTAGGTTTTTGCCACCGTTGCTCGTGTGTTGCTTGTTGATTGCTGCTTGCTCACTCTACCCTATAAGCTGGAATGACTAACGAACTCAGTATTGCAGCCATGTGGCAAAATCCGCAAAGAACTTTTAAATGCAAGCAGCTACATTCAGTGATGTACTGGAATAAATACGAGTACGCGTACCATCTCTTGTCTCTTGCCCCCTGCCACTCGACCCACACTCGCAGTCCAAAGGCCGAAATCACAGACAATCTTTCGTTGATACTCTTTAATGTCGTATTCGCTGCATGTATGAATGAATCTCTTACATACGAATCGTGGGCAACAGGAACGCCAAGCAAAGCGTAGGTAAGAAATGTGTAGTGAAAAGAAGTCGAAATGAAGAAGAACTGCAAGTAACAGCGACTAGTACATGGTTACAGTTGCATATTGATGTTGTTTTGGTCTCTCTAACGTAAAGCTTCTTACACTACTACGTATGTACTGTAGTATGGACGGCGTACGTATACTACACACAATGAACGACGTATTCAGCACAGAGAACGATGCCTCGGCGAGTGCTGGGCGTGAGAGTGAGGGCGAGATGAAGGGGAAAGATTTTTTCGCTGTATTCGTTGTTGGTGGCGTCCTCAATGTTCCAATCATTGGCTTTAGTGTAGAGAAGAAATTACGAGAAACGGCGAGCTGTCGGAAAATATATCTGTCAGAAGCAGAGTTGTTTCCTGGACAGATTATCTTCTACCTCGTCTTAGATTTTAATTAATGTAACTTTACAAATTCTTATGAAATTATAATCACAACTGCTAAAATTTAACGTTTAGGCTATAATATTTAATAGTTTCATCACAACTTTCATAGCTAATAATAGCCTCGTTGGATTAGCTTTAAACTCTGATTTTAATACAGGTTTTTACAATGCATCATCAACAATTTAACTAAAATTGCAGTAAGCAATCAACCTTGAAGTCAGACAGATAGATAGACAGATAGACACACAGCCAGCAACAAAGATTAGTTGAAAGCCAAGCTTTTAAATTTAAAGTTGCACAAGCAAATAATACGAGAGTGTATTATATCTCTATTTCTCTCTCGTCATTACAGTGTGATTGTCTGTGATACTTTGCGCTACTATTTTATTGAAGCATTTAAATTCATAAATGCACGACTAATTATTGTGCTAAAAACAGAACTTTTATCTACAAGATCCTGAAATTCTTTGATGTCCACTTGATTTTATTTTATTTTTCTAACTAAAATCTAGCTTGGATTTTAATAGTGCTTAAATGAATTGGGAACTAAAGACAAACACATAACAGTGATATCTGGTGGGTGGACTTCAATAAATTTCATTATTGTGAAAATATAGCACGAGAGCGAAGCAACTAAATTAAAAAAGACTTTGTATCTGTCATGAAGCCATTTAAACGACTTCAGAAACAGAAACTGAAACAGCTACAAAAGCGTTAAAAACTCTATGATGTCAACAACAAAGAAGCAAATTTTATTGCGAGCAAAAACACAGAGCGAGTCTATCGAATCGTGTGAGGGAGACAAGAAATATTATTGTCACGGAACTAAAAATCTCTGTTCGCTTAATGAGTTTCTCCTCTCTGCTCCACAGAATTTCATTTAATTAACAAGAGTATAAAAAGTAATTAGAATTGAAATTTTAAAGTGCGCAATTCCAAAAAAGCGAACAGCGATGTTTGTTTTATATTTAGACAGATGATAATGACCTCGAGGTCAGACAACAGTTCAAATACAAGCGTCTTATATAGATTTGTGTGCATGTATGCACAACACAACAGACTTCATTTGTTTTTCAGTTCTGTTTTAACATCAATTTCGTAATAAAAATAAAGTCAGACAACCAAAACACTAATTTTCATAAAACATAGATACAAAAACAAACACACACAAACCGAAGTTATAGCATGCTAACAAAGCAGCAACAACACGACCCTGTTATGGTGATGTATAGAGCTCAAATCCGAAAGAAGCATAAGCATAGACACCGCCAAATGTGGAAATGTGTAGTGGAGAAACCGAGAAACGAAGCGCTCGATTCATAGCATTTGGTGTACATTCATATGTACAAACATTTATATAGATATTGTATTAGCTCTTAGACTCGATTCGCCTTTGGTTGTCCATAAATCACACTTTAGAAGTGAAAATCTAGAAACATGACACAATAAAAGCATTTTAAAACAATGAAAATCACAAGCAAATTATTTTATAATTTGTATGGAGTTTTGTCTCAATACTTCTTCCGGCAGAAGTTTGGAAACACAAACAAAACTCGGCGTTTTGAAATTCTCTATCGAGGAGTCTCCTCTTTACGCAGGCATTCGTGATGTTTTCTAAATCGTAGTTTCCCTTGCATCCCTTCCCCTCTGCCTAAACAATCGAATGTCCTTTTTGACGGCTTTTGTTTTTTTTTTAAAACCTAAGTTGGCAACTCTAACGAATGTTATTGTTATTACTCCTTTTTTGGGTATTTCTGAGATATCAATTGTCTTCGTTCTGAAAACAACCTCTTCAAGGAAACAATTTCAAATGGAAAATAATTAGTTGGCAGCTCTTGTTTCTGCGTGTGGCTGTTTATTTCTTCTGCTTTGTTTTTGTATTTTATTGGGGTTGTTGGCAGGAGTGAGCGACTTTCAAGTGTCAGTTCAGGTTACTTCTGAAATCGACCAACAACAAAAAAACCAAAACATCAACACGAGAAACTACAAAAAAAACTAACTGACTGATAACCAAACCACCACCAGAAAAACAACGACATATAAAACCAGCCACAACAAAAACAGCCGATAATAAATTATTATATTTGAAGAAAATCCAAAAACATTACCAAGTTGAAATTATAAACTGAACAAACAAGAGTCGATATGAAATTTTAATCAATCCAACAATTTTGTTAATAAATTTCTGTTGTAGTTACTTAAAACCTCACCTTGGGTTTGTTTAACCATTTTCTAAACGTGTCCATTTTCGGCTGCTCCTTCTCCTCGTGCTTCTTGTTGAATTGGAAAAAATGTGTATTGTTAGAAAACGAATCCCTGTTTGCAAGGCGTTGCTTCTGGCGTGTTGCTGTAGTACGTAGTGGCAACCACAACGAGGAAAGTGTAAGCAAAACAAAGCAACGATCGACGGAAACACAACAAAAAACCGATGCAAAATAGAACACGGAATACAGAAAACCAATAAAAGCACGCACACGCAAGCAAAGTGCCAGGAATTTTCGACTTTGTCTATCCACTGTTTTCTTGAGCGATTGGATTTTTCGCTGCAGTTCAATTAAATTCGATGCTTTTACAACAGATAAATTCTCTTAAAATTCACGCTCAACTCACTAAAATCCATGACTTTAACGTTAACATCTATAAAATGTATACAAATTTAGGCAATTTTAACGTTTTTCCACCTTACTTCGTCAAACGCGTCTGTTGTTGTTGGTGTGGCAGTCTGAAAAACTGCCCTTTCGCTTTATGCTACTATGCCTTTTCTTCCGTGTTCACTATTCCTCGCTTTTTTACATATTCAGCCAAATTTATTTTGGCCACGTTAGTGGAAATATTAATTCAAACAAAAAAAATTTGAATTGCACTTTTTTTTTTTTTATTTTTCAATTGGGTAGCAGAAATTTAAATCAATAGCAATAGAAGAAAACCGTTTGCTATCGAAACCACCACGTTCCGACATTCCAACGACAAATTTATGAATGATGACAACATTCGACGAATCAACGAAGGGGCACGTTTAGAAATTACTGTAATTTGTCATCGGAAAAGTGAACACCACTAAGATTGTACAGCACGTGTAAAGAGTTTGAAAAATTAACCTTATGGACAAAAAACATGAGCACATACATGCAGTGCTGCAGTTAAACCGTGCAAATTTTCCTTTTGACATTTCTATGCATAGAATTGAAAAATTGCCAACAATACAAATTTATACAGGTTTATCCAAGGCTTTTTAGAAAATATAGGGAAATTTTAAGATTTCTCCCTTTCTTAAAACGTGGCTGCCTCACTCATTTCGAAAAACGTTAAAAAATACAATTCAACATTCTAGAGAGAGAGGTTGAGAGGTTTACTAAAAAAACGCAGCTAAAACTATTATCATTAATCTTGTTAAGATTAACTGGAATGGTACAATGGTTTGTATTGTCAAACATTATAATTTACCTGTGCGGAATCACACCAATCACTCACTTTTGTTGATTACAGCAACATTTTTTCTCTCGTATAGTTATCGAGCTATAGCCCGTCGACAATTGACATTCATATTATTAGCTTGAAATATTAAAGATATCCGGATACGATGGGTGTCGTGAAAATCAAAAAAACTAAAACAACAACAGCTCTGGAAACATACGAGAACGACAAGAAATGTTGCTTTTGTTTGAGTTACCTCATAAAACTACAACAACAAAAAAGCAACAACAATATCGGAGCTTTCGAGTAACATTAAGGCCCTTATAAACGATAAACGCTATGTCCGTTTAACACCCGTTTTGTTTTGTGCTTTTCGTATTTTGTTGGTATTTTGTTTGTTAGTAACGTCAAAACTACGAAAAGCACAAAACAAAACGGGTGTTAAACGGACAGAGCGTTTATCGTTTATAAGGGGGTAAACCTGTTCCAACTTTTCTTCATACAACTTTTCAATTTTGTCATTTGTACCGTGTGTTGTGACCCTAGTGATTTTAGAAATACTTATTGACGTAGATGCGCAGAATGAGACCACTTTTCTTTGTTTACTGGCGCAACCTTTTATTCTATAAACCTTGAGTTTACTTATGTTGTTTTGTACTACCCCGTTCTCTCTTTTACACAAAAAAATGCGTCCGTGAATTGCAAGTAGGACTTTTTCTTTGTTCTTTTCAGGGTTCGGAAATGCTCACTCTTGCTCGCTAGCGCTCTCGAAAACAAACGCTCTTTCGAGCTCGAAAGAGCGAGCAGGAGCGGAAAAGAGCGCTCGCTAGCGAGCGATTACGAACCCTGGTTCTTTTGTGTATAAAATAGAGAATGGGATTTTTTTCAGTTCTCAACACACCGTACTCACCGGTGTACTCAACCCAGCGTACACCGAGTAGATCGAGTACAATGGTGTTGCTTAGTCTCCATATTCACAAAAATATTGAAAAATGGAGTGGAGTGGAAAAATTGAATGGACTGATAAATTTATCAATTATATTCCTCTGATTTTCGTATTAAAATATTACGTCTTTTGCATATATTAAGCACATATCAATTAACATTTGATCTTCCATCGCGTCGAAAACTACAGCTCAAATAATCGTTTTTTGATTTGTGTATTACACGGGATACCGTTGAAGGTGAAAGAATTACCTATTTTTGAAAACAGCAAGTGTGGAATTTTCGGATCGTCTTTCTCTGAATTCTCAAAAAAGTGACGTGGTCAATCTTCAATTTCGGTCGATTAATTTTCTTTTTGTGGGATGTTTTTATTAATGTTTTTTAATTGTTTAGTAAATATTGAAATTATATAAATGTTAAAATATTAAATACATATTAAAATTATTATTTTGAATATTTGAAATTTATTATTTCAAATTGATTTTGGCCGATTTTGGATTGATTTCTTTTTTAATTTGACAATTTATTTTCCAATTTATTTATACTTTTTTTGGAGAAACTTAAAAAAATCGTATTAACAAAACAATAACAAACGTTATTTCACATTGTACTTTACAGATTAATAATTAATAATTAATTAATAATAATAATATAATTATATAAATAATATACATAATTTCATAAAATAAGAATTTTTCTAGAAATGAATCACACGTTTAGTTTGTTTGTTGTTGTTTCTTGAATTTGTTGTTTTGTGAACGACGCCAGTTTTTTGAGAATCGCCGTGAAAGCCAGGAATTTTTGTAATTTTTGCATGGCTTCGTTTTTCCATTCCTTTTTTTATTTGATTAATATGTAATATTTTTATTTAAAAATGTACTGATAATTGATTTTAGGTGCATTTTTGGTTGTTTTCATTTTTAATATTTTCTACTTTAAAATTATATACATTAATATCAAAAGTAATATTTATGTTTTGAATTAATTCTTTTGAATGTGATTAAATTCTTGATTGAATTTATTAATATTATTAATTTAATTTAATTTAAAAATTCAATGCGAATTAATTTATTCAGTATTTAAATTAATTCAAACGTATTCAGTTTAAAGCAGACAGCAAAATATTTTTATGATTTTTTTACGTTTCCTTACAAAAAATAGTTTCAAAAACTATTTTTTTTATTTGCTTAATTTTATGTGCTCTTTTGTTATCTTTTTGTTTTAACAGGTTCATAATTAATTCATAATAAAACGAAGAATTTATAAAAGTGAAAATTTGATGCTTGTCGAAGACGAGAACGTTTTTAACTGTAGACAGAATAGTTTAACATGTTATTGCCATGTTAATGATGACGGTGGTGATTACGATGACGATGATGATGATTACGTTGACGACGACAGTGATAATGATAATGATAACATTCTCTAAGCTCGGCTAACGAGAACGCTTTAGGATCAGATGAGTCGCGATCACAAGTTTAGTTGATCGAGAACAGCGCTGGGTGAAGATTTAGAATTATAAAATCGGTTAAGTTTTAAGCGGACACGATTTCTTGTGGTTCGTTTGCTTTTTTAACAGAGGAAGAGAAATATTATAAATTCCATTGCATTCAGTTGACGAAGTGCCAGAAAAAAAAAATACAAATAGAAAACAAGTATAAAAAATGGCTGCTGCTGCTAATGAAAACAACGTCGTCGCGCCTGCGTTAAGCCCATCAAAATTGAATTATTTTCAAAAACTGTGGCAATACAGAAAATATTTGGTAGTGGAACCGTTCTTCTTCTTCTACGTGATGGCCAGCGTATTTAACGGTGTGGCGATTCAAAACTTCCCCCTCGATAAGGTGTACATACATTAATAAATTAAATAAATAAATAAATTCATATTAAATCCTATTGAAGAAATAAGAATCAAAAGTCTTGAGTTCCATTGAATGGTATTTAATTAATCAGCCTTCCATTTCATCAGGCTTGCCGCGTTAATTTGGGTTATAGTAAAATCGTGTGCGACACCACTTTGGATAAATCGGTGCTAGGAATCGAGTGCGATGAATTCTCCTTCGAGAATTCCACCCTCGGCGCCACACCGGAGCTGGTTAACATGACCTTCGATTCCATGGGATTTAATTACACCGTCTGCAAGGCTGAAGTAGAGGCACAAATATTGGCTTCAGATGTGTCCGGAAAGCGTGCTCCAATCGGTTCGTAGAAAAGATTCAAAACATCCCTTAAAATACATGTTTAGCTTTAATATAAACATATATAGTTGTTTTTGAGGTTCAAATAATGTTAAAGTTTTCAACAATATTTTTATATAACACATTTTTGTTCAAAATGTGTTTATTTATGATAATATTTTAGTTTCGGAAATTACAAAGTAATCCATTGAATATTCCGCTATTTAAGATTGAGAAACAGGTTCTTATATAATTTTTGCATATTTGTATATTAACTACTGTACTTCATTATTATGTACTTCATTAATATTTGTCTTGATGATTTAGTTGTTTACTAGAAATTCCTGTTTTAAATTTTTCCCATTGGCAACAAACAAACGATTATTTAATGAATACCCGAATATTTTTGTCATTATAAATACATACATACTTATGTACATACATACATACATATATACAAAATTAATAAAATCACAATATTTTTAATTATATTCGATTGAAGTTAAACTTGAATAAAAACAACAACCACAAATTTTATGCTCTGAAGATGAGATGCTCTTCGAAAGTGTGTAAAATTGTGTTTTTATAAAACGATTAACGATTTGTTTTAATAATTAAGAGATTATTAAGCTTATCCACACTCGTATTCGTTAAAGTTTATTTTTCTAATCTTTTCCTAACTATTCCATTTCTCTTTTATTTAATTTCCATGTAATAATAACAACTTCATTTTAAGTGTAAATTGTAAACTAAATTTAAAGTCCATATTATTGAAGACTTCTTATTGAAAAAATACGATACTTAACTTATTACTGTTATTATTGTTATTATTCACCAATTATCATTATTACAAATTTGATAATTATTATTACTATTATTATTATATTTTATCCTTATAATTTTTTTAAGTACAATACTATTATTAGTCTTATTATTATTATTATTGGAAATAATATTATTTTAATTTGATTTTAGTTTTTATTTATTAGTTTAAAGTTTAAACTCACTAATTTTATTTTACCTCTCCGTCACTCGACTTTCCCTCTCTTGCAGCCGCCATTTTTCCGTTAATCGTGTTGCTCTTCGCCGGCGGCTGGAGTGATCGCTACAATAAACGCAAACCCTGCATGATTTTGCCGATTATTGGAGAAATGATGTCCTTCGGATGTACGATCGGCTTTTAAAACATGTCTTATGAATTATAAACTTCCACTTGATGAATGTTGTTTCTGACTTTCGTGCAGGTCTTCTCGTCTCCGCTCTGTTCTTTGACGTGTTGCCAATGGAATTCGGGGCCTATCTCGAGGCCATTGTTCCCGCTCTCTTCGGTGGCATCACCTTCTCACTGATGGCGATTTACAGCTACATCACGATCGCTACCCCTGAAGAGGATCGCGTTTTTCGGTAAGTCTATTTCTTTGTTTATGCTTCGCTTCTGCTCCTCAGCTCATTCTTTGCTCCTCGATAGATTCGGTATTTTCGCCATGTTCGTCACAGCGGTGCCCTTCATTGGCCAGCCCATAAGCGGCTTCCTCTTCCAGAAATTGGGATATGTATGTAAGTTACGATGTAGCGCGATACTTTGAATGATTTGTACGATTTTCACCACGTGTTCGTCTTCCTTTTCTTGAACATTTCAGGGTCCTTTATGTTGGCCTTCGTCTTTCAAGTCATCGCCATTGTCTATGTAATCTTCTTCATTGAGGAAGTGAAGCCAGCAGCCAAGCCTAATAAATCGGTTGGCCCAGATGTGCCACAGGTGATACCTGCCCCACCTCCTCCTTTGGAGGGCATCGATAACAAAGCCTACGAAGTGACGAACGTGGAAGAAGCAGCACAGGGAAAAAATGTTAGTTTTGAATTGAAGCCACCCGCGGTTGTGGGGCCCAAACATACCACGCCGTCGCCAACCCAGGAAACAGCACCCGTGAGGCGGTCTTTTCTACGCGAGTTCTTCGATCCAACGTTGATCATTGATTGCATTAAGTTTCCGTTGGTTAAACGTGAGAATAACGGCCGAATGTTGTTGGTTTTGTTGTTGTGCGCGTACTTCTTGACCATTGGCCCAACACAGGGTGAGTACCACTCTGGAAACACAGAGTGTTGGGTTCCATTTCACATGTTTTTCGATGTTTCAGGAGAGAATGATTATTGGTACCGTTACACGTTAAAGAAACTCAGCTGGAACGGCAACGATTTTAGCCTTTACTTCACCTTTTTGTCCGCAGCCGCTTTGGTGGGTAGGTAAAGTTTTATAGATCGGATTCTCGGTCCACTTTAGAGCGAAATTTCAATCGATTCATTTCTTTATCTCTCTGTCTGTGTCGGTGTTTCTCAGGTACTTTTATTGGCACCGCCATTTTTAGTAAGTTGCTAAAGTTCAGTGACTCCATGATCGGTATTTTATCAGCCACGTCCATAGTATTGTCCAGGATACTTTTTGTAAGTTTCTCCCTCGATCTTAATCAAAGCTCGATCAAAGTCAAATTATGATTCTTCGACTCTTCACTCTCCTTTAGGCTTTCTCCAAGGACACGACCACTTTTTACGTGGCCGGCTTTGTGGACATGTTTGTGACTCTACGCGTCATCGCCATCAAATCGATTGGCTCAAGCATCGTTGAAGGCGAAGAGTTGAGTGAGTTTCTTCGCAGAGTTTTTTATAAACATTGCCTTTGCTAGTATTTATAAACTACTCATTTATTTGAACTTCATTCAGGTAAAATGTACTCTATCTTCGGCATAAGTGAACCGATCGGACAGTTTATATTTGCACCGATCTTTAGTGTCATCTACAAAAGCACCGTCGACTCATTTCCGGGCGCTATTTTCTTGTTCAGCGAAATCTTTTATGTGCCAAATGTTTTGGTCTTTGTGTATGATTTATAATATATCCAGCTTACCTTTCTTTGTAAATGTTCTTATTTATTTATCTAGGCTTTGTTATATAATCTTACGACGTAATAAGCGAAAGTCTGGCGATGTGAAAACTGCTGACGTTATCGAAAATGCAGCCCATGGAAATTCAGCGACTATAGACTCTGAAGTTACTAATCTATAATATGGTGATATGATAATGATTATGATGATGGTATTCGGTGATGATGGTATTGATGATGGTACCAACATTCTGACCTTTGAGCTTCGATTAAAGAGATTTTTTGAAAAGAGATGAGATTTTCTATTCATTCACAAATTGAATTTATAAATTTTATATGAGTTGTAATATCTGTTTAAATAGTATACACTATGTAGTTTCAAAACAAAACTTTCGAAATTTTTTATTAAAAACTTGAGTCAAAAGTGTATTTCTCTAAAATTAGAATTCTTCAACTTTTTGTTGTTTTAAATGGCTGCTTATTGAGTAAAAAATACACTCAGACACACACACACATGAACACACGACAGCCACGGACACTTGTGTGTGTAACTTGTTGCTTGTTTGGAAGCCACTTGTTCAATCCTTCGGGCCACCTTTGTTCCTAAAGTGGTAATTTTAATCAACAAATGCATTGATTTTGCTCATCCAAATGTAAGTAAAACTAAAGAAGTATGTAAAGAGCTAAAGCTTTATTTGTATTCGTACATAAGATGGTGTTTTTTACGTGGGTGAGTGAGTGAGTGACTCTACAAGTAGACTCCTTTTCAAGTAAAAGTCGCAGCTTTAAATTCAGCTGATTCAAGCGGATGCTGTAAAATATACAAAAACAACAACAAAACTGATAACAACTGAAAACAATTGCGTCCTTAATAACAGTTAATCTGCGTAATGCATAGAAAGCGTATGTATGTGTATGAATCGTCTGTAGTATGTATGAATATACGCTTATGTGTGTAATTGGTATCCTTAACACTTGTTTTTGTTGTTATTTCTGTGTTCAACACTCTTCTTATTTGAATGAAAAGAATTTCGCCTGTGAAGTTGTTTTTTTTTTGTAGGAAACTCGAAACACTATAAAAACCCATCAACATCAACGATGTTCATCATTCAGTTCGGTGCAACATTTCGTGGTGTTTGAAGTTCTAACTAACCTCGCCTTGTATTCAGAGAGAAGAATCTTAACGGAAAATTAAAAGTTTTGTAAGTTTCAACAAAAATTGAATGCTAAAATAAAAATTAAAGCGGAAACATCGTTAAAATAATTAAATAAATGAAAAATAAATGAATAAAATAAATAAAACTAAAAGTTTTTAACAATCAAAATTCGGAATAAACTTTTAAAGTGAATAAAATTAGTAGTATTTTTTCTGTTCTTTTATATTTTCAGCTCGAAATAGTCTGAGGCTGATCAGCTTTAGGTTATAAAATATAAGTATCAAATTTTTTAATACTTATCAACATCATTTATCATTTTTATTACTCATCAGCTTCTTGAAAGAATAGATGAGATATCGCCATGAAATTTGGCACAAATACTCTCTTATATAGGCCTCGCTGATATCGAAAATCGGGCAGCTGTCACGCCTATTTTTGAAGTAAACATTGCATTAGACTTGCGAGCTGAATTTCTGAGCGAGTAATCCAGATCTAAAGTTGGAATTCTTAATATTCCCATTCTTAATGTGTCAGAGCAAATTAGCCTACAAAAGATGGGCGTGATCACTGGACTGAATTGAACTTTAAATGTATCTTCTTATAAAATAGGATAGGCAGAAGTTAAGGGCTTTATTTTTACGAGTTTCGAATTAATTCTACAGATTAAAAAAATTTTAATTATATTTTTCCAAAAAATAATCAAATGAAATATCAAGCTTTCGATTCGTTACTTTTGAGTGGAGCAAAGAAACAGCGAGCGTATTTATACGTACAGTACACATCTTAGACACTTTTCACAGCAAAACTTTTATGTTCAGTGTTTTGGAGTGGTGTGAGTCTAGACTGACAATTGTGTGGACTCTCAAAGTGTTGTACATCACAAACTTGTTGGTTAGCAAATATAAAGGCATCTTCGAAAAATAACTCCAAATGGTGAAAAACTTAATTGGAATTTAAACCAGGAACTGATTTAAAATGTTAAGAGCGACTGTAGAGCTGCGTGATAGTTGATAAATAAATAAAATAAAATAAATAAATTGATGAAAAACTCAACTATTATTGAAAATAAGCAATAATTTCTTTGTATTTCTAAAAAAGAACAGAACCAACTTTTGGGATTACCCTCGTACATGATATTAAATTATTATAAGTAAACATTAAAGAAAATAATTAATCATTAATGTTAATAATAAAATTAATTTTCAGATTTCCATTTCTTGCGATCGCTTTTTCTACACGCACTCAAATATGCTGCGTCTGGTCTTCTTTCCTCTCCTATTGGTCTTCGTCATCACCATTGCTTCCTCTCATGGTCAGACTTTCCAGTACTCACGGGGCTGGACTAACGGGAAACGCGGATGGACCTCAAACGCCGCCCCTGCTACTGATGTTCACCGTCGGGGAGACGAGGAGGGGCTGCCGGAACTGTTCGAAACGCAACAATGCGAGCGTCGATTGAATAAGTATGGCGAAAAAACTGTTATGAAGTATAGATTAGATCGATCCGTTCAAAAATGCCTTCATTCACAACAATTCTGTTTCAAGTAATGAAACTCCATTGAAATCTCCATTCTTGAAACGTCGAAGCCATTTCCTGCGTACTTTAAGAGTTGAAGGAGTGTCACAATAATGCAACTCATAGCGATATAAGCTCCATATTATTAGAGGATGTTGACCTCTCTGAAACCGTAAGAATCAGCTGTTACTTTGAACCATTCACAATAGCGGGAGCAATCTTTAGGGAAACGGACCGAGCTAATTTATACACCCAATAAAAATTTCCTTAAAAAAACAGAAAAAACTCAACAGCTTCATTTTCTTCTATCATCGCTACAGGTGTTTACTACAAATACAACATTTTATATACAAGCAGTTAGAAGAGCGCTCAGCTGGTGGCGGCGTTGCCAAGTTTGCTGGATCAGGAGGCATCAATAGAAATAAGAACCATAATAAAAACAGCAACAACAACAACAAAAACTTCTTTGGCAATCACCATCAATCAAGCGAGTTATTTGAAGATAGTAACTACAGCGGTGATTCGAGTGATTATTTGAGACACTAGAAGGAAACAATTTCGGGGATGGTCGATAAGGGGTACCTTGAAACGAAAGGATGAAGAAACTACGTAAAATTGGAATTATTAATTAGAGCTGCTCTCTCAATTAAATTCAGTTAGCAAATCAACAAAAAATGGCTGCGAAAATCTTTGTACCAAAAAAAAAACCAAAAAACCAAAAGTAACAGAAGTTGTATTAAATTAAAATGAAATAATAAATACATGTTAATTAAATTAAATTAAAGTAAAAGTATGTATTGTATATTCAAATATTAAAGCATAGAAATTATATAATATTAATTAATGCAAGTAGTAAAGATAGTAATGCGTGTATTAAATAAGAATCAGAAAGAAATATCTTGTTGAAATATGGTTGTAAATGAGAATGCATGATAATTGAATGCTTTTTAAGTCTAATATTATCACTTTTATCATTATTTTTAGTTGTTTTTACAAGTTTTTCACATTTTTTATCAAATTTTTATAATTTTTAACAACTTTTAGTTAAAATCGGTTTCCTTATTTTCTGAAGAGTTTTATTCCTTTCCCATAGATGAGTATTTCATTAGATGCACTAAATTCTTTCAGTGCAGCGAAGAGATGCTTGAAAGGATAATTTTACTACTTTTGCTGGCAACATGTGGAAGCTATAAAAAATATACTTCTTCATCTTCCACTTCTTTACTTCTTCATACTACATTTTTTAAACATTGTTGCATCTCTTATTTCAATGAGAAATATTCGAAAATTTGTATAATTTTGGTGATTCAAAATCTTTTCAATTTAATGAAAACATAACAATAAATTGCAGCAATAAAACTGATAAATTTGTGTAAAATTATCATGCGTATTAATGTTGTTTCATCAGTAATTAATTTAATAAGCATTAACTTTTTTAGAACATCGCATTTTTCACACCCTTCAGGCACTTTTTTCCCCGTGCTAACTTCTCTTTCGCTTCCCTCTTTTATTTCTTCCTTTCTTCTTTATTTCCGTCTCTGCATTAATAAGACGCTTAACGCCTGGAAACATGCAATAATTTTGATGTAACCATGAAATTTTCGTTACTTCATAACAAAGCAAACGCCAGTCAAGCAGCTGGTAAAACTTTCGCCACCCTCTCTCGCCGCCCCCGCGATTTAAATGGCCACACTGACGACTACTCCAGTTTAGTCTTCTTCTTCTTCCTTTTATTCGGAGTACTTGATTCAATAGCATATTTTTTGGAATACGTATCATTTATAAATATTTAATGCTTCCTCTTTATAACCACTCATCCAACCAGCTAAAACCACCCACCGCATCATCTCCCTCCCGCCCTCACACCGCTATTCACCCTTCCCACTCACTTCATCCACGTTTGTCAAATTTGCTGGCAGTCTATGAATTTCAAGATGTTTTTCCGCTTTGAATGAATGAAAGAATGAATGGCAAACAATTTAATTCACTTTATTATTAACTTGTTTCTTGTTGTTTGTGTTTTTATTCAATTTTTATGCGGGAGAATGATTTTGTTTTTGCTTCCCTTCAGTTGCAGTGTTGATCAAGAAATCAACTAGACTTGATTCAATTCGAGGGGTTGTTTTTTGGTACTCTGCTGGGGTTTTCGCTGTGCTTCAAGGCAGAGGCAGTCATACAAACAGGGAGACAGACAATCAACCGACCATCGTGTCACTTGCCACTCTTAGAAGCAGAAATTAATGACATTCAAGTACGAGTTGGTTGGCACTCGACGTGCAACCGAGCACCGAGCACCGGAGTGGTAAAGGAACCATATGCACGGTATCAGGATTTATAATAACTCTTGTTGCCGTAGCGAATGAGTCTGCAAAAAGGCAACCAGGTTGATTACCATCATTAATCAAACACCACTCGAGTTAAATAAATAAATTATGCTTTATTTTATTTTTTTAATTTTAAACGACGATGCAGCGAGAAGACATCGCGTGATCGGTATTTGTTTCTCCTTATCATAGGACATAATGATTGAGATTTAATCATAGATATTATAGATGTAATTCTTAAATATGATTTCTTTAAAAAATCAAGAAAAAATAATTTTACTTGAAGTAACAGTAAAATGGGCTACAAAATTGGCAACAGAACATTATCTTCTAAACTCTCTTAATTCTTAAGAATCACAAATGAAGGAATTCCTTTCTTTTCCCAACACGTTTCTTCTAATCTCGTGGTATCAAAATCAAATCGAGTCATATAACACGCTAGCCAAGGTTACTATTAAAGGTAAGATGAGGTTTTGATAAGTACTGTGATGGGTACAAAAGAGACACGCCCTCCCCTATGCTCCTGATTGCTTTCTGATTGCCTTCGTAAGGCAAGTTCGTGGTCTAAAGGCCGTCAGGAACACCTAGCGTAAGACCCACCCTAGAACCTCTGTCCTCTGTATAAATGTCCGAAGCTCATATAGTCCAACGACAAAAACTTCTGATATGTACTTATTTCCTCCGAAGTAGCTTGCTCTCAGTAACTGTGAGCGTCGTATATGCAGGGCAGGATACAGATCCTTGCGAGACAGAGCAGGTGTCGAATAGATTCTATTTATTTATTGATTATTGCTAGCAATATCACATTTAATGCCATATTTATTTATTGATTATTATTAACAATAAGTTTATAAAATTATTGTTTTAAATATCAAGTAGTAGTATTTGATATATTTATAGATAGATATTTGATATATAATATTTATTGTAATCTAAAATTATAATAAATATTTATACAGCACTAACAGCTTCTTCTAAATATCAAGATTAAGTCCTAAGATTGAATTCGCATAATCGAAGTATCTTATATAAATGTTGATATAAAGCAAATGTGAATTATAACCAGTGCGATGATGCCGAATCAAAATCTATTGTGAAGCAACAGTTTTTGTGAGGAATAACAGTTGCTAATGTCGTTGGTGAACGAGCAGAAATCGAGAGGATACGGAGAGGGAGGGAGAGAGGAAAGAGAGACAGAAATGTGCTTTTATATTGAGTTGAGTTCCTCTTCATTGAAAAATGAAACCAATAATATTCTAATAGAATTCGGTAAATAATAATCACTTTATTGTATGCATAAAAGATTCATTATCTTGATTCATTATCTTGAAAAACCAATTCAACTGATATATCCAACAAATTTCGATACAAAGAGAAAACACTTTTCGGAAATTCCCCGAACACGAAATGCATCTCTTGAGAAACATATTTTTCTTGCCATAACACAACCAGCAAATAGACAATCAATCGTGTCCGTTATCGTTTTATGAATATCCTGTCGCACAGACACCCACACAGAAGGACGCGAATATAGCTAGAGTACCAGTTGGAAGGGGAGAGGGGAAGGACGCATGGGAAGAACCTTTCGCAATTGAATTCATAACAAGCTAATCGATCCTCGGGGATGTGTTCATCCTCGTGAGGTTGGGCGTGTTGTCTATATACAGTACTCTGTAAATGTGTGTGTGTGTGTCGAGGGATTTTGGGACCATGAAAGATGGAACCATGAACCATTCATATCAATTTTTGCTTAATCTACACTGCAGTGGGTAGAGAGGGTGGCAGAAACACTCGTGGATGGATTTTCGGTTTATTGTCATGAACTTGTTGTAGTTGTAGTTTATTACCAACTCGTTTGTAAGTATGAAGCCTCAACTGCTGCTGTTCGGCTCGTTTCTGTAATTGCATTAAAATGCAATTACAATGCTTACAAAGTGAAAAGGACTCGCGAGTGTCCTGGCAAAAGTCAAAGTGAACTGATGCCGAACTGTGACAAGTTGCGTTCCCAGGATGTTGATGGTGCGATGTGCACGTGTGTGTATTAATGTATGTATGTATGTGTGGGTGTGTATTTGTGCGGAATGCTGCAGAGAATTCAAGTTGATTCTGATGGCCGATTCGGATGCTGTTGCTGCTCTCCATCAATTTAATGGAAATGAATTTTCATATCGTGCACGCTGCGCATCCTGTGGTACTTTATTTGTGGATGGTGATGGTGATGTCGATGGTGGTGGGTTGTGCGCCGGTGTGTGTCGGTTGTGTGCTGCTTACAAGTGCCTACAAGTGCATTTTGTTGTCAACATCGTTGTTGTTTTTGTTGTTCCTGTCATTGCTTTTAATGAAATTAAATTTACATTCTGCCTTCAATAGCAACGCTTTCTGCGTAGACGAGCAGCAGTTCCAATGACGCAAACTGAAGCATGGATGTGATGCTGATACCGATGTTGATATTGTTGCTGATGTTGCAATTCATATCAATCGATTCCTTCGAACTCTCAGAGGAAGTGAAGCCTTTCGATTGCATTCGATTGTGGGAATTATTTGACGATGATGCTGGTGTTTTTTTTGTCGGTTTTTTGTCACATGATGGAGGAAAGGAAGGAACGAAAGAAGGACGGAAGGAATGAAGGAATGAAGGAAGGACGGGCGACTAAATTGAATTTTAAAAGTGAAATTCTGAAATTTTTTAATTAATTTAAGTTGGTTTTTTAAATACTATTATCTGTTGTATTATGATTATTATTAATTGATATATTAACTTATTATTAGTATTAATTTTATTATTATATATCTATTATGAGTTAACTAATTCTAGTTATTATTTAAAACGATACTTAAGATATTTGAAGGTAAGATGAAAATTCATTTAATTCCTTCTAAAATATACTAAATTATATTTTCATGTCCTTTGCGCCAGATTCGAACTCATGTAAATCGTGTGATGTTTTCCATCTCTTGATATTATGTAATTTTGTCATTAATATTCTCACGTTAATCTTTACTAATGGATGGATTTAGGTACCGTTTTGGTATATTTAATCTATTGAACATTTTATCGATCATCTTAATGCATCGATTATATCCATCAATGGAATGGAATATGAGACGGAACTCTGTCTCTCCGTCCTCTCATCGACAACTTATTATCCTCAACTTAAATCGACGAACAATTAAGCATGACATAGTCAACAAAAACAAATACAAGCTCTAAACTCAACTACTCTAAATCCAAGTCATTGCGATTGTCAATTGAATTGTCACTTCTTTTGCAACAGGATACCCGTGTAACCGCGTAATCCTTCGATTCGCAGTCGCCCGCTTCCTCTCGCCACCCTTCATGATCACCCGACGGTGAGCCCTCGACAGCCAATTTGAAGTTCAACGGGGCACACAATCAAACAAGTTTAAAGAATAAAGGACCACGCATAAAATACACCCTTCCGATTATTCTCAAGTACGGAACAATTACTCACTCACTTACTCGGTTGTTGTTGTTGTTGTTATTGTTGCTCACTTTGCAGGTTACACTTCCTGAGTATTACATGTTGGATGTTTGGTTTTTCCTTTTTAACATGGGTTTGTAACACGGGCCAAGGTTTGGCAAACAACCAGCCGTTGGTGTTGTTTTTGTTGTGATTGTTTGTTGCTGTGACTGTTTGTTAAACTGTGCAAACTCACCCTCTCACATAGCATGCATTTGAAAGGATGTCAGTCAATCTATTTTCAATGATTTAAACCTAAAACTTGGACCGAGAAATTCCTTTCGCAGCGGGTCACGAAGAATACTCTGGGGAATTTTTTGGCAGCAGCGTTAATTTCGTGTATCTGCTGCTTGTTTTTTTAGAGGCTAATAAAAATAAAAAAGGAACTTAAATAAAAAACTGACGCAGTTGTTTTCCCATTCTACGCCGTTTTCCACCTCCACATTCCGCCCTCAAACAAACATTAGATTTGTTTTCACGTCCGCTTCGAAAGTGTCGTAAGTCGTTTAGAGTCGTTGTTGTAGTCTGTGTTATTATTTTATTATTGTTCGTTATTATTCTACCTTTCGAATGTCCGTTTCCCCACCCTCTTCCCCCTTCCCCCACCTGCTATTTTTGTATTTAACTTTTCCCTTTTTTTACTGTGCTTGTGTTTTGTTTGATTGCTTTATTTTGATATTCATTGGGGAAAAATTCATTCAGCTTGTTATGAGAAGATTTCTTCTTGTTGTTGTGAAATTTTAAATAAATAATTTTTGTACAGACTCGAAACAAACGATTTAAGTTGATATTAATTAAGCATTCTTTTTATAATCGGAAATCATCATATAAAAAAATCAAAGGTGTGTTGGTTGTTATTTAAATAAAGTAATTAATCATGTCTTGTGAAGTATTTACAAAGATTTCGTGTAACTTTCGATTAACTTACTATGCTTGTAGTATATGATGTGAAGAAATGCGTATACTTTTATAACATTTAACTAACTATAAAACCCTTTATGAGTTTTTATAAAATTGTCTGCAATTTAATTTGATTCGAAACTCTATTAAAACACACTCTACATACTTAATAAACATATGTATATACGCAAAAACGTATCTATGGCTTTATTGTACTTTTAAAGCGCTGATTTTACGATCTCGTTAAACGTGAGACAGAGAGAAGATAAGATAAAAGTTACCCAAATCAGTAGCAGCTCAAAAAAGACATTTAAACCAGACATAAAATAAAAATGTACCAGCCTGGCACCTTGTCAAATGTCTCAGTCAATTCTAAAGATTCTCCCTTCAACTCTTTTGAGTTCTTTAGTTCGCCTTCTATTGAACATCTTACAAGTTAACCGTAACAATTTAGCTTGTAATCCAATAAATCGCACTTTTCAGCACCGTGAGTTGTTTGTTTTTATACAATATTATTGTCATCTATTTCAAGAAACACTTACCTCGTCAACCAAGTGGTCCCTTTCCCGTTCCCCACCCCGCCTCCTTCCAACCCACTTGGATATGGTACCACATTAGCTGCCATAACTCTAATGGAGTTTGCAATAAATTTGCACGCTTTCAATTTTTTATTGTTTTTCGAATGGACTCATAAAAAATAGGAATGTTTGGAAAATACAAAAACAAAAAACCACCGGCACAGACACACAGATACAAACACAAGTATACCAGCAAATAAATAACAGTTATAAAATGAAAAAAGGTGCATACATACAGACATACGTCAATATCTGGCGATGGATAAACACGTGAGTTGTTGTTATTGGCGATAAAGAAGTCCGCCATCGATTTGCAATGAGAGGGCGGTTGGGGGCGCTTTGTTGGGGTGTCGTAAGGACCACATGAAAAACATGTCACGTATGTTTGAGTGGTGAGAATGGGCAAGCATCCGTCCTTCTCTTGATTCATTCTGCTGGTTGACCTTTTATGGCCTATTTTCGTCGTTTTGATTCGATTTGATTTCGCACTCAATTGAAAAATCCCTTCAAAATTCATGAAAAAGAAGAAAAGCTCTATTTTTACTTTGTTTCTAGTTTAAAGTTTATTTATTTATTTATTTGTTTCCATTCTTAACAAACAATCATCATGAGTCTCCTGCAACTGAAGTGATTTTTGACAGAACCAAATCGAAGTTTGTTGTTCGATGTTGATGTTGACGTTGATGTAGATGACTGTCACCAGATAATAATCTCTGCAGTTCGGGGATTCAATTAAACTTTCGTTTAATAACCTTAATATATTAAATTATTTAACCCTTTGATGAATATTAATCCTTTCTCATCGTTAATCCAACTATAATTAAATTATAATTCAACTTCTTTATTAACCTAATAAAAATGGTTAAGAAATTGTTTAACACTGATATGAAGGGGATGATTTTCAGTTACTTTTTAAAGTATTATTTTATTGAAATTTAATGCAAGTCTTTTTATAAACTTGATAAAAAGAACCAGAAAAAAAAAACCCAAGAAAAGTAAACTTTTTACATCTCTTAAATTGTCTATAAAATTGTAAAGTTTTTAAACGAAACAGTAAAAGTGAAGCACTAAACTTACACCAACTAAGAACTGTATTGTAACTAAGAGTATAGACATTATTATTATCTCTAATTATAATTGCTTTATTGTTTATCTGTTTATTAACGTAAGCACAACGTAACAAACCCTGAAAGTATTCAAATGTCAACGTAAATTCATTCGGAGAACAGACAGATTAATGAATGTTATGTTTTACTTCTTCTTTTTCTTGTGTCGTCATTACGAGCAACATTAAAACAGGAAAACAACAAGAAAAATTATACATTGAGTACTACATCGAGTGACATGAGAGAAGAGTCACATTAGAAGACGATCAGAGGAGGTGGCTTTATAAAAATGGTGGGCTGTTTTGGCCCTGTTTGTTTGCTTTGGTTAACCATCGTATTTAAAATGACGGGGGCTGGTGAAGTTTCGTGAGTGTGGCACGTTTTTACGACTGTCACATAATAATAATGACAGTCCGCATGCATGTCAAAGAGGAGAGACAGACACTCGCTTCGTCGCCTGTCTCCGTCTTCTACGCTCATGTTTTAAGTAACGCTACGCTTGTGTAAATGGATGTGGTATGTGTGTGTGTGTGTGTGTTTCCGAGTGGTTGTGTGTGTGTGTGTGTTTTAGTGTAATTATGTTAGCATGACAATTTATTGGTAGAGTTCTTTATTCTGTGTTGTTGTTGTTGATATGATATAAAGTTTAATTGGAGTCTCTCTCTTTTTTTGTCGGTGCTCGTTTTGTGGTAATTATGAGGGGTTTGGTTCCTGAATATCTGACAAAATTCAATGCTCAGCTGTCAGGTTGTCATTTGTTTGTTATGTTGTTTTTGCTTTTCTGTTTTTCCTCTCATTACTATCACTGTTGTTATTGTTGTTGTTGTTGTTGTTGTCATTGTCATTGTCATTTCTTTGTTCCGATCTCAATCGTTGTTGTTAATCAAAATTTACTTAACAATGTAACAATGAGGGTTTTTACAAGTTAACAATTTAAATGATTCAACAAAAAAATCAGAAGCGTAACAATCAGCATTCAAAAAAATAACTAAAAGAAAACACAAGAATATTAGAGGAAAAAACAAAAAAAAAAAACCGATGAAAACACGGATGACAGGTAGAACACTTTTTTGTCTTTATAAAAGATACTCCAGAAGATAAAATTATTTTTTTAGTCGTAGAGTCTTTAAAATCAACGTATATTTTGCTATGATAATAATTAAGAATGTTTACAATTAAAGTACCCAGTATTAATGTATCATATTCAAAATAATATGTTATATTATGTATTTTTTCTCTAATTAATTTTCGCCCCTTTAATATTATTATTGTTGTTGTTTTCTATGCCTGTCAACTTTTATCATCCCTTCATTATTCTTTCTCCTCAAATGAAATCAAAAAGAATCCCTTCCACCAGCACATCCTATACTCTCTTCAATCCTCCTCCTCACGCCTCACTCCATACTCTTCACTTCTTCTCTTCTCACTCTACAATCTTCTTTTAGTTCAGTTTAATCTGGACTCTTCAGTTGAATTTAATTTGTTTTTCATCCACGAAAAATATGTTTTTATTCATCTTTTATTTCATTTCTCCTTTTTATGTTTCTTCAAAAAAACCATCAACATTCAACGTTTGAGTTCAAGAGCAAGGAAATCCCCAAAACAGTTGGAAACTAGATCCTATCAAAATAAAAGAATTTCTCCAATCGCAAAATAAAACAATTTCGAAACTATATGTAATCAGACAAGCTTCAGGTCCTGTTCTGTCGAAACTCCTGTCCTTCTTCTGTCGTTGCTTCTCCGGTTAATCCTCAAATTTTTCCCTTTTGAAATCCCATCCAATTCAATTCAATCCAATTGAAATGGTCTACAATCGGTCTCATTCAATTCTTGAGCTTCCTTTTGTCGTGTGTCGTCCTCCGTCCAGCGTCCGCCCCCTGGCCATCTTCCTTTACATCATCTCTTACATGGATTTCTCTCAAGCATTACATTAAAAGGACATAAATCGATTGGTTGACCAATTGGCTGTCCACAACTTTTTGCGATAATCAATCAAACTGACCACTTTTAGCTTCCGTTTCTTTCATTTATTTATTTTGTTGTATTTCCTTTGAATTTATTCTCCTTTGTGTAGGTTTGTCCGGGAAATGATGGAAAAGAAAGTGATTTGGTTTAGTTTTTGTCTTATTTTTTTTTTGTTTTTTGTTCTTTTACTTTGTTCTTTGCTACTCTTTGCATCATTTTTTTAAGGATGATTCTTGGTTGTACTAATCTTTTGGGGGTTGGTTTTATTTTCCTTTTTCGAAGTTGGTTTTGGTATGTGAATAAGTTTTCTGAATCATTTAATGAGATTTCATTCGAAAATTTAATCTAATTTGTATTTATTTTTATCTTAATATTTTTATTTTAAACTACAAGCAAACGTTTTCTTTAAAATTTTCTTTTAATCTTTTGATAAAAACTATATAATTTGGTTTTTTTTCTTGGACGAAGGATCGATTTTCTTATAATTAATTTCAACCTACTTAAAGTTAGTATACAAAAGAATTAATTCTATTTTAATTACGGCAAAAAATGTACGTACATTTAAGTAACCCGACCCACATGTTCTTCAACAACAACAACAACAACACCAACCTATCGAAATTTCCAAACGATTTCCAATGAACACTTTCGCTTCACCTTTCAACAACACTTCATCATTAATGATCGATCCGATCCTCCTCTTCGAACAAAATAATAGTAGCTCCGAGTACATACATTCATATACTATATATACGGATATACTATAATAAGGAAATACTTATAAAATAATAATAAAAAAAACAAAAAAAACCAATAATATAACAACAGAAACCAGTCAGTAAAACAAACAGGAAGATGATCGTTCTGCTGATGATGATCCGTCAAATGAACACTTTAATTATAGGGTTCGAAGGTTCCGTATGTTGAACGACGGCGTTGGAAGCGCCACACTGAATCGGCGGCATTGGTTCCGTCCAGTTTAATCGATCGAAAGACCGATCGTTCGTTCATTTGTTTGATCGATTGAACAGCTGAACTTCCTGAAAAATCAAAAGTTTCATCATATTGAGTTTTTTTATATATTTTTGTCGAGTTATCGACATTATTGTCGTTGTTGTTGCCTCCTTTGGTATTCCGATTACGTGACCTTCTATAAAAAAGGCACAAAAAGATGACGCATTCATCGAGCCACCATCGAAATTAAAGTGAGCAAAGCAGACACTCAACTCAAGCCAGGTACAAGCTGAGGTAAGGGTACATTTTTATGTATGCATATGTGTGCACGTATGTGTCTGTGTATATGTGTATGTATGCCGCTGTGTGTGTTTTAGTCAATTTGTCCGATTATTAGGCGCTGGTCATTCATTAAAGATCGCCGAAAAAGATCTTAAAAGTGAGGCCGACGTTTTGTCATTTATGTTGGTTTTCTGCTTGTTTCTTGGTTCGGTTTTGGTCGATTCGTAGTGTTGACGGTATGTCACCACCATCATAGCCGCCCGCCCTCATACACCTTGCAACGATCGAGGGCGCGGTGGCAGCGGCAGCGACACCGACAGCAGCGGTGATGGTGGTCGTCTTTCACGTTCGTGTCTGATCCCGATTTGGGTCTTATTTTCTTTTTTGATGGCTGGTTGGATTTCGTGCACAAATTGGCTCAAAAAAGTCATAATCATACCATCAAAAAGACTAGAAAATATAAAGCGGGCTCCTCTTTTCGGAAGGATCTCTTTTCATTCATTCATCTTTTGACTGATCCAAACTTCGACCTCTTTAAAATTAATATGACGAGTATTTAATTCACTTGAGAACTAATGAATGATGGATGAATGATTGATGGATGAATGGATGAATGGATGGATGGATGGATGGATGAATGAATTGAAATACGTTTTTAATACCCTCGAATAGCATGCTTTCAGTGTTTTAATGTTATCCAGTTTATCGCGTCCATCTTTCGTCGTTGGTAGACATCACTTATGTGCATTTTATTGCAGACACTTCGAAAGGTTTATTTTAGCCGTCGGCGATGATGGCTAAAACCTTAATCAGTCGGAAGCTTCCTCAGCTACACTGCTTTCTTCAGAAGTTCGTCCGCCACAAATGTTTTGTGTCAAGTTTGTTCTGTTGCTTTGATGTCGACGATGAGTTGTTATCCACATCGTCGTTATCATGATCGTCGACACTACCATCTCCACCATCTACATCATCATCGTCATCATCGTTGTTGTTGTCGTTGTCGATGTCGGTGATGATTGCCATCTCCTTAGCTGACGATTGTTTTTTATGACACGGAGTCGTCTTTTAGCTTGAAATCATTTATAAATTGCGTTTAATTGGACAATTTCTGTCTCTTTTTATTTTCTCCTTCTTTTTCATATTTTTCGTCTTCTTCTTAGAGCATGAAGCACCTCATCATGTTGCATGTTCGTTTTAAAACAGGACTCAATTGATATCGTTTGAAATTTAATTTGAGTCTACTTTGTTTATGATCTCTTCAATGGTAAAGAAGAAGAAGAAGATGATGATTTTATAACATAAATACCCCAAAACACAGACAAACAAGGACATAACTAAACACTTCTCTATCAGGTGGTTTTGAAATGTTGATTAACTTTGTAGTGCTCGAGTTCTTGTAGGGTATAAAATCGGGTGCATCATGAACCTGATGTTGGCAGGGTTGCAGTGGATGGCGGGAAGAGGGGTTAATGAGAAATAGATCCATAAACTCTATTTTCAAGGGTTAATAATAAAAGGATTGATAAGGAATTTATTTATAGATTTTTGAATATAATTTTATTTTCAATTTTAACGCTAATACATTCGGTTATAGAATATAATATACACGAGTACATAAACTAGTGTCTTAGTTTAACTAAGCTAAGATAATAATACAGTAAATTTGCACAAAAGAAAACCAAAATTGATAAATAAATACAGATTTTTCAGGACCTTAAAGGTAAACATAATCATTATAATAATAATCGTAATAAATAAAAGAATTATGAAAATAATAATTAAAACAATAATAAAACTAATAACTGAAATAATAATGAAAATAATAATTATAATAATCGAACTGATAATAAAATAATATGAAAAAATACAATGAAAATAATAATAAAATAATACAAATTATGTAAATATAAAAAGCAAACAAATAATAGTAATGGTTATAGTAATAAAAACAATATCCAAACAGTGATAATATTAATACTAAAAATAATAAGAAACCAACAAAAAGTTGGAGTGTTCAGAAGCAATCAATTTAAAAGAAACCATTACAAAAATCGTGTTCTTAGAGATCAGATCATTACACTGAGTATAATACATATAATAATTTTTTTAGATGCTTTTCTTCATTGCTAATTTTTAATGCTTTTCAAGGTCGATCGATTGCTTTCGATTGCTTTCGATTGCGCAAATTTTATTTAATTTGTGACTTTTATTTAGGGTTATCTGTTTACTATTGCTTCAGTGTTGAAAAGTGTAGCGTTTTTTGGCAACTCTGCTCATGAACCTTGCAGTGAACTTTAAAAATTTCATCAGTCGATCGTGATATTTACCAAATACATCGAGATACAACAGGTTCGAGAGATAAGCTGATGTAATAATCAATAGAGGGTTGTATTTGTATTTTACACTTAGTTTTATTCTGTTAGATAATATATTAATTATAGTTACTTTGATGTCTATGCATGTCTATTTGATTTTACTTACTTTTATATTACTTACTTGTTTAAAATATTATTTTCTATTGCGTTGTTTAATATTATTTACCTTATTTAATGTTAAACTTAACTCTATTATTATTTTAAAGTTTTATTTCTGCGGTTAAAATGCTCTGCAGCTTATTTTAAACTTTAATCCATTTAATTTGCTAATTTAAGTATTTTTGCTTCTCCTGTTTAGTGATTAAAACTTATGTTAAACGTGAGAATTTTAAGAAATGTTGTTGTATATTTTACACTTGTATCTTAAAATGTAGCTTTTTATTTACAGTTGCATATCACAAATGAACTTCCGGATCCGGTTCCGATTGGTTGTTGCAGTGACGCCTGTTGCTAGTATTAGCAGCCGGCGGCATTCGATTCGGCCCACGGTTGCAGACCGTGCAACGCTGCCAGCGGGGCTCCGTTGATGTGCTGCGATCCCAACGGCGCTGGAGGCGGTGCGAATCCTTTGCTAATCGCTTCCGCCTGCAGAGAGAGCATCAAACGATTTGCCGCTTGTCGCTCGGCTTCGCGTTCTTCCGCCGTCTGTCGTCTGAAAGGCGAAGGATTTGGCAAACAATTACTTAAAATATTGGTTTTAATTTGTGTGTGAAATGTTAACAAGGAGAGTCAGAGTTTAGTTATAATCTTTTAAATTATATAAAGAAACCAGCCGATGGCATACCATATAGTATAAGTAAGTAATTATGCATGTCTGCAGGTATAGATATGTGCATAAGTATATGTTTGTATGTATATATTATATCTCTATAGAAATCCTAATCTAAAAAACAACGAATGTCGACATTAATTTTAATTTAATGTGATTCATCCAGACGGCCTTTTAATTTAGTTTTTTATCATTTGTAAAAAAGTCGTTAATCTTCAATAGAATTCCATGTTTGATGATAAATTAATCACAAAATGCAAACCAATAAATGGCCTGGTTTTATTGCGCTATGATTTGAGGTTTGTTATTATTATTTTATTAAAATTTTTTTATTATTATTATTATCATCCTATTATCCATCATCCTTGTTAAGAAACTCATGCAAAGGACATCAGAAATTTAAACCTATAGAAATCTCGTCTCATAACATAAAATATCATTCTATTATACAATATGAGCATCATTTCAACACGTATGTACGAGCTTTCATTACATCCTTATTACATGAGCTGAGCTGTCATTGAGGCAAAACTTTAGCTGTTGCAAAAAGTAACCGCATCAGATGAATATTTAATGAATGAGACGATTAACGATTATGAAACGATATTTGAAGGAGACGAAATGAAACTATTATTTCGAACTCTATCAACAAAGAGTAATTATAACAAACAAACACACACAAATACTCTGACACATTCATTCTGACATGTGTTTGTATGTTTTTTATGCATGAACTCGTATTTAATCTAAGAAATTTCGGAAAACTATGCGAGTGATGCAAGAAAACTTTAGCAATGCTTCTGACATTTTCTCCCTCTCTTTCTCTTTCCCTTTCTCTCTTTCTCTCTATATCTCAATTTCTCTATATCTCTTTCACTGCCACCCTCTCTCCCCCCGCCATCAACGAAGACTCAACCAATATCGGGATGATTTGGGATGGTTTAACCAGGAGTTGAGTGATTCAACATGGCGCAGAATCTTCTCCTTTCCTGTTCAATGCGCATGCTCCATTCTCACACACACATGCACATAAAATACAAGAAATACAACAAATACAATAACTACAACAACTACTCTAAACACAACAAATACAGCAACAAATGATTATGCGGCTGTTTCTCGCATCGCATCGTTGTTTGTGTTGCTGCTGCAGTCGTTTTCGTAGTCGTCATCATCATCGCCATCATTATTACTATCGTCATTGTTAGGGGCAGGTTAATCAACTAAAACTGTCATGGTTCTTCACCAACTCATACCACACCCACAATCGAGCATTTATTCCAAGCCACCACCTTTCACATCCCCCTTCCATCCCTCCCCTTTCCGGCAACACTTCCCCAGTCACTCCCCCCCCCCCGCATTCGTTGTTAATTGATGCGCTGCATTGTAATGAATAATTAATGTGATGATTCTTGGCTGATAGCAAAATCCATTTAAACCCCATTCTTGTTGCTGCACCATTGAAATCATTCACTCAGCCAGTTGTTCGGTTAGGACGGGATGCCCATCCCTTAGAACGGCCCCTCCCCTGCCCCTCATTCCTCCACCCCGCACAGTTTATAACTGGAGGGTGCAAAGAATTTACAATATAATTAAACTGAAAACAAATGCCAGCAATATAGCAATTCAGCAAAATTAATTTCAAATTATTTTCTGCATATCTGTAATTTAATTGTTGTTGCTATTATTATTGAATTTGCTTTCTCAGTTGTTGTTGTTCTGCTATTTGTTAGTTTGTGTTGTTTGTGGAATTTGATTTGAATTCCTAAGTGAATCATTTGAATCATTGAGTGACCATAGAAGCCTTTGGGTGACCTCTTCTTCCCTTTCCCGCTTTCTCTCTCTCTCTCCCACCATGTCCCCCCTTCACTCTCATCTACCTCTTTATTGCCCTCCGATTTGATTGCCCCTCTTCGATTCTGTTCTTGTTGTCGTTGTTTATTCATTAATATTCAATGTGATTACTTTTAAATGGGGGCAAAAATATTCACTCTAAACAACGCGATACACAACTCGTGGATTTTGTTTCAATTTTGCGTGTGTTTTTGTTGTTTTTTCGTTGTTGCAACACTGTTGCAATTGTAATCGTTTGTCATCCACTTAAATGAGGTACGTTGAGGGTCGTCGAGGTTTTAGTACCGGTCATTTAAAGCAAATGATGATTACGGCGCTATTAATTCGGGTGCTTTTTATTCCGTCAGAAAAGAAGCCATTCTAGAAAATGTAAATTCATATCGTTTGAAATCGAACTGAATTCTAACTATAAACTTACATTTATTCTTTAATCGAAAAAACTAAAATCAAACAATATCAATCCTTCGATCTGTCGTCTAAATTTTCCAAAAAATTCCGTGTTTGAAGTTCCTAAAATTTTTTTCTCGTGACACAGCAGCGCTGTCATCGAATGTCATCGGATTTTCGAGTCTTCGAAGTCAGATCTGGTGACGCAGTGAATGATACCCAGAAAACGCATTTCAAAGTGTTTGTTTATCAGCATCTCCCTGTCTATCTGGCGCTCCGTTCCTCTCCCTCACTCCCTCTAACTTCTGTTATATGTACGAGTATATGAAGCATTTATGAACGTGTGTTTTTTCCGCTATGGTTTTAATTGAGTTGGTTTAATTAAAATTGCAATCGAAATTTATTACCACAGATAGTAGTTGGGTTGTTGTTGTTGTTGTTGTTGTTGTTGTCATTATTGTTGCTGTTTCTCGGTTAATTTAGATTAAAAACAAAGCCTAAAAACGCATTCAAAACCGAATTTCAAGCTGTCTAAAATGTGGTGTTAGTTGAGTGTAAAAGTTGAATTCTTGTTCATGTTGTTGTCATTGTTTTCGTTCTTGTTGTTGTTCTTTTATTTGTAGTTGTTTTCGTTCTTATTTTTGTTGTAACTCTGGTTGTTGTTGCCGCCTAAAAAATCGCGGACCTCTACTCCAGTTTTGGAAACTTTTGTTGATTAAATTTTGAGCGACCCCCGCCACTTGGACGTCATTGCAGTTGCCCTCTTTGTCCCCTCTGCCCCTCCGCCCTCTGTACCACTTCATTTCACTCCACCACCAGGCAGTAAAGCACTCTATTCTCTGATAATTTATTTCATTTTAATTTAGAGTCATTTTTTCCCACTGTAATTTATCTCGTTCGTGTGATTTACTTCATGCAACCCACACTTTTGCGGGTTGTGTGTTGGCTACGATTTGCATACTTTTGCTACCAAATTTTTGTTGCTTTGCAATCGCTACTCTACTCTTTTTCAGAGGCTGGAAGTTTTTGTTGTTGTTTAAATGGTTTGCAATTTGCAAAGCTGTTGAAATGTTTTTGCTTTTCATTTTCATTTTTCGGTTTTTGTGTGCGTATTTTTGTTGTTGTTGATGGTGTTGTTGTTGTTTTCTGGAAAAGTCTCGTAAATTACTCGCTGTCAAAACTAAGTTCTGTTTCCAACGGATGGATGCTGGCTTTTTTCCAACGCCAACCGCCCCGCCCCCACCCCCCCTCTGCTCCTGACTGCGATATGGATGAACTTTCGTGTGAGTGGGTGAGTGAGTGAAATGAGGGAGATGCTGGTGAGTGGGACGGCAGATTGATGTGCTTTTTAAAAGCGTTGATTGAATTTTCCTGTTTTTTGTTTAAATACAAAGAACAACAACAACAACAACTCCAGGCAGCAACGACTCTCGAGGGAAGTATTTAGAAAAATGCATTAAATTTTCATAAATGAGTGTGTTTAATAGATCTGTGAGTAATGAAAAGAATTCAGATTTGATACACCAAACGATGTATAAAGAAGGAGAGGAAATTAAAATAATCTTATTTAATAGAAATCTCGACAGAAAAGACAACAAAATAAGGACGCAGAGAAAAATGTCAATAATCTAAGTTAACATCCAGAAAGAGATTATTTCAGAAAGGCGTCTATTACAATACAGTGGTTTGTGCCACTCCTCCTCTTCCATCGGTCGTTATTCCATTGCTAACTATATTTTGGCCTATTTAAATTAATGTCTCTTCAAATTGCTATTTTAGTCAGTTACTTAAAACACGTCTTAGCGCATTTAACTCGGTAATTCAACCAAAAGAAGAATCTTTATACTTTTATTGTAAGTACAAAATTCGCACCACTAAAAACAAAGCCCATTCTGGACTTAAGACCAAAATAACCCTAAAAGAATATTCCCCGAAAAAAGCAACCACAACAACAACAGCACATCTGCAAAAGACGACGACGTTTAAACGATAGAATAACAACAACAACAACAGCGGTAATTAAAATCATTTTGCACAATCTAAATAACCACTACAATAACAACAATAACAACAATAATAATAATAGCAGTAAAAACAGCAACAACAACGAAAACAAACCAGCACGAAGATTAATATTAAGAGCAACAAAAGTAATTATCTTGTTGCCCATAACAATTAAGAGAAGAAGAAGAAGGGGACGATGAAGAAAAGAAAGAACAACAAAAACAATAACAACGACAGCACCAACACTAAAAGAGAAAGTAAAATAAAATGATTTGTGTCAACGAGATAAAGAAAAACCTCTTCAACCGAAAAAGAGTCGAAAAGCTTTTATTACACTTCTCAGAACACAGAAGTTCCTTCCCTTCCTTTCTGTCTTCCACTTTCACATCCACAACCTTCCCCATCTACGGCTACTTCCTCTTTCATTCGGAAGGACAGCCGAAATCCTTGAAGTGAAATGGTACCTTTTCACCGCCTTTCTTGACGCTGAACATCTTTGCAACAGATTTTAATCTTCTCCGAGAGAAGCAAACTTTCTCACGTTTCTTTTTGTTGTATTTGCTTTGGGGTTTTTTCTATATGTATAAGGATCTGACCGGATATTTATTTATTTATTTATTTATCCAATCGTCAAATTGTTTGGGACGTTTTGAATGAAGAAAAGGCTGACGCTGATTTGTCAAAAGGATTTTGTAATTAAATTTAATTGATTTCCCATTATTTGGAAAGACACAAGGAAGGGCAAATGAATGGACAAGTGAAAGAACAAAAGGAAGGACAAAAGAATGGAAGACCAGAAGGAGATGAAAGAGAAGGTAAGCACTTAAGATGGTCAGCTTGAACACACTCAAGAAAACTTTATTTAATTCTACTCTAGTCTTATATAATATATGAAGATACTTTTGAAAACTTTTGATAACTTTTGAATTACTTAAAACCTGAAAGTTTTTACAACTTCTTGTTGATCATCCTCTTTGTTTGTGTGTGTGTATGTTGTTTTTTCTTGTTTTTGTTGTATTTTAGTTGCTAACCATTTGTCATGTCAGCAACCAGCTGATGGCATAAATTTACAATAACAACAACTTGACATTTGGCCAAAATTGTTTTAGCAAATTACAATCGTACGCCTGCAGGCAATTAATTTAACAGACGGACAGACAGACATTCAATTCCATAGACATATATGCATATATGTAGATATGTGTTTAGATAGCTTTATGTACATTAAAGGTTTCCATATCCTTCGTTAGCTTTCTCTCATGTGTGTTCACCGTATCGTGTATTGTGTTCATCTCCGTCTCTTAGAGACAACTTTCTTTGCCTTTTTTACCTTAATTAATCAGCACAAATTAAGCGATTTAATAAATTAAAAAAGGTTTGCTTCTAACGGGGGTTTCTTTGGGGGAATGATTTATTATGTGTTTTCTGTTTCACTCCTGAAAAGGGTTGGTTTTGCCTAAAGTGACAATGATTTTATAATGGATGACCTTCTCACCGAATAATATACATAAATTCGATGCGAATTCATCAAGTTTCTCGCAGAGTGTGTTTTGTAGGGGAAAAAATCTGGAAAATACATACATAAAATATTTTGTTTCATTTTTAATTTCCTTTCATTTCATTTAAATTAATTTTTATTTAATTTCGATTTGTTTTTCATTGATTTAACTATTAAATTTGATTTTATTCTTTTTTTTTTTTGCTTCCGTTACGCTTTTCCTGCTTTTTTCTGAATCGTGCTTACAACTCAATTTAATTACATTTTCCTTGCGTTGTTTTTCCTGTGATTGTGATGTGGAATTTTTTTGTTCATTGGTTTCGTTTTTGACAGCAGGTTAGACACAATCGTTTATAACAAAATAAACAACAACAACAAAGCACCAACATACGAGTATCCTTCTTTGTTTAGCTTCCTCTTCTTTTTTTTTTTAGCTTCCTCATCTTTGATTAGCTTCCTCTGAACTCTGCAACTTCTGCAGCGTCATACGAGGGCCCACTAAAACGAGCTGCGGTGTTTTTATTTAACAGACTCTTACGTATTCTTTCACTGTTCTTCTATTCTTTTTCTTTGGCAAAATGTTACCGATTTCCATAAGTGTGAATATCAGTAAATCAAAGCAACAACAAAAAACTCCCACTTTGAAAGAGGGACTTCGATCGGCTTCAGAATGATTCTATTTTTTTGGCAATTGTTTTGTTCTTTGTTGTTGCTGTTTTCGTCAGCTTCAACAAAGGACAATATGTGTATGTATCAAGGTGTGTATGTGTGTGTGTGTGTATATAGAACAGTCCCAATTAATTGATATACAAACACTCAATTGATAGAAACATTTAATTGAACAAATGAAGTTAATCTGAAACATTTGACAATGTTTCTCTCATTGATTCTTGACACTCGAATTTTTTATCTTATTTCAGAAAATGTTTAATTTAAAAAATGCACTTTCTATAAGCTTTAGATTTCGATTATAATTGAATCGAATTTATTTAATTCCTTTGCTTCTCTGGTTCTTGTTTAATTTACTTGAAAATCGTTATTTTTCTAAAACTTTATATTAATTAGCTATATAATAATGAATCTTATATTTAATCTATTGTTATTTATCTATCCATCTATCTGTTATTATTTATCCCTCTATTGTCTATCTATCTATCTATTGTCTATCTATTGTGAAATGTTTTGAGTATTATTTTTACCATTTCATTGTTTTGTGTGACTCTAACTCTCTGTGTGACATTTCGTGGTAATAAATTATAAGAAACATTAGTTTATGATCAATTTAATTTAACATCAAACAATGAGCAACAGCGATAAACATCTTGTAGCTATTTATTCATTTAGAAACCACAGCGAGCAGCAGAACTGGATTTTTATTTAGCGATTTGCATTTCATTTGACATTCATTTGTGTTTTTATACTCGTTTTTATAACTCAATCGGTTTCATTTGGTTTTTAAAATGTTGTTATTAATTATAATGTGTTGACTTTAAACAAAAACAGAGAATATTTTAAGTATGTATTAAAACGAACTGTAAACATATACATAGTTTATAAACTAGTTTAAGATATTTAATTCTTTAGAGATCGAAACAAAATAAAAAGAAGCAATGATTTATCTTCATTTTTGTAAATCTTGCTGCTTGCTCTTAAAAACATATCTGAATAATTATTAGAATTTGTTTAAACGATTTGAATCTTGAACTAAAAGTTAGTTGATAAAATTAGGCAATTATAATTAAACACGGCTTCCTTTTTTGAACCTTATTTCAATATTTAAACTACATGGAAACTAAACTATAATAATAATGCAACTAAACTATATGAAACTACATGAAAACAACTAAAATAAATGATGTTTTTCTTTTAATAGTTTATAATAATTCTTATGAATACATTAATAAGTTTTATTAATTAAGATTATTATAATGGATAATAATTGGAAAATATGGTATATTGTATTTATTTTATTTTATTTTATTATTGTATTTTTTTATAAATTTCTTGACCTTCTTGTAGTGTTAATCTTAGGGTTGTCATCAACAAAGAATTAAGCAATTTACATTAATGAGGTAATTTTCTGATATTGTATATCCGCTGTAAATGAGCAAATAGAGTGACCAGAAGTAATTTCAATTAATACATTAAGTCTGAATGGTGAATTATGTCAACTAATTCAGTTTCTATTTAATATGAGCTCAATTGAACACACCACTAAAAAAGGAAGAAAGAAGGGAAGGGGAAAACTTTTTATACCCCAAAATAAAGCAGCCATCTTTGAAATAATTTGTTTTTCTTCTTTTTATTTATTTTTCTGCTCTTTATATGCAACGTTAGTGGTTTTTTAGCCATTTTTGATGTTGGCCTCATAAAATGAGGGTTGAAAATAACAACAACAACGGCTGCAGGACAACTGCTAAAACGCGTCGACAGCAAAGCATTTCAACATTTTTCCATTTAAGCAATAACGCTGAGGTTAAAAGTCATGCATTGTTTCCTTTGGTCCATAAAACCAACAACTACAACAACAATAATAAGAAGAACAACCACAACAACAACAACGAAAGCGCTTACTTAAAACTACCAGCAAAACTCCACTTTTTTCTCTTCTTTGTCTACATTTAATGCATTCATGCATATTTAATGAGAAACATTGTTGCTGTTGCCGTTGTTGTTGCTGTTATCGTTGTTGCTGCTATCATTGTTGTTGTTTTTTATTTTCTCTAAACGTTTTTTTGAGGGAAAGTTTTCCGTACACGTTTATAAAGGAAAATAAAAACCAAGCGAATTTTACCAGAATTTTACTCACCTAAAAAAGCAACCAAAGAGTCAAACGATGTTGACACAATATTAAAATCGTGAGTGAAGAGTGTGTCGAGAAGGGGAGAAGTTGTGGAAGGAGAGGAGTTATAAGGAGAGGACAGGACAGGCCAGGAGAGAAGAAGAAGCATAGTCTCTGGAAATGTTTTCTGGCTGGAAGCATCGCCGTTTGTAGCCGCTGAGATTATCATTGCTCATTATGAACAACTAAATATTTGATGACATGTTTTAAAGCGAAGGAAAATAAAGATGATCTTTTTTTTTTTGTAAAGAATTCTAAAACCAGGGTGATTTTTTACGCTTTAAGTGGATATCAGGGAGAATATTAATAAATTATTATTTTACAACTGGTCAGCTTGACTACTTGACAATTTTCGGTGTCGGGTTGGGTTTTTGGGATCGAATGTTTGTCACCTTTAGTGATTCTTTAAAGGTTTTTATTTAAGAATGTAACCACTTTTAAAGTCACGAGTAGCTAATGTAAACTTACCTCCATTTCGTCCTTCGATTCTGGAACCACGTCTTCACCTGGGCGTCAGTCATTTTGAGTCCACGCGCCAGAGCCGCCCTCTCAGCGGATGCCAAGTATTTTTGCTTGTGGAACCGCTTCTCCAACTCGGCGACTTGAATTCGGGTGAAGGAGGTGCGGGGCTTCTTTCGCTTGGGCGGCGTACGGTTCTGATAGGGATGGCCGATGCGTCGTGTGATGGGAAAAGCCGCTGTAATCAAAGCAATAAGAGAGCTTAGATAAAAGTCTAGCAAATTCAAAGTCTAAGAAATTAAAAGTCAAAAGAAGTCATAAGATTAGAGTATAAAATGACTGGAAAATCTTCCGCTCGGATCCCTTTCAAATGACGTTTTTCAACCTGCCTCTCTTTAAAACCTAGCATATTGGACCTTTTAAAACCACTTAAGTACCTATGTAGTTCTATCGAATAAACTTCTTTCCAAACAATGGAGATAATATTGTAAATGACAGAGGAATTATTTATGCATGATATTTAAAGGATAGTTTCCGATATTTACTCGTACTTCCGGATGCTTGCTGTCCGAAAGGTGACCCTACAATTAGTTGGCTTGTTCTTAAATGATAAATGCTACCCTTAAAGTGTACCTGCTGTAAAATCAATTAGGGCTTTCTTCGTGCCTTAAGTAGTTTCCAGTCATAATTGGTTTTTTATTTTTGCTTCTTTTTTGTACTTGTGCTTGTGGTGTACCTTCTGAGGTGCCATCAGAGGCAACTGTATCATTCTTTATCAGCAGAGTTTCAGGCGGTTTATCACACGCGACACTACTTTGTAATGTCCTCGTATGATTCGTACAGACGCTTGTAATATATTTTGAAGAAATACACTCCCTGGCAGAAGACAAAAATGCATGCTTTTATAGAGTAGAGTCTTGGGACTGACGAGTGACTGAACGACAGACATGCAAATGTATTTGTGTGTGTGTGTTTACCAGCGCCACTATGTCACAATAATTGACGAACCTTTTAAAATTCCTTTTGTCTCATCATTCCATTTCAGTTCACTTCTCTAAAATGAATTCGGAAAGATAAGCGCGAGTCGGGCACCCAAAGTTGACCGATACAAAACCGTTGAAGCCTCTGGCGCTAACCTTTGCATAATCGTACATAGATATATCCAAGTACTTAAGTTAAGAGAGAGTCAGTTCACCGACGAAAGACTAAATAATCCTTTATTTCCACTCTAAATTAAGCCACGACTTAAGTGTTCAAATACTTAAATTTCTTGAAATTTTTAGTTTTAAATTGTTTAAAATAACCGACAAAACAAAATTAAAATTAAGCCACTCATAATATTATAACGATAATAATAATACGCGTAAATTTAACGATTTTATTCGACGATCATATCTCGTTACCCTTTTCTGTTACTTAAGTCAATACTCAATTTGTCGCTTTCGAAAAAATACTCGTTCTTTTCTCGTTTGCGTTGTTACTTTATTGGCTTTGTTGTTGTACGTTATCTTAATAGTCTTCGCGTCGTACAATTATTGGCGCCTCTGCGGCAATCGTTTTGTGAGTGCTTCACCGTGCTTGTATTTTGAGAAGTTGCCATATTGAGGGAATTTTTTTAGGAATTCCCTTTACCATAGCGATTTCACACGGAATGATCTCATTTCTTGGTGGTTCCTTTTATGTATTTCAAGGTGTATCCTTTAGCTTTACAGATACAAGTCATTTAAATATCAATGCCGAGTAGGTCTCTATTTTAGATATTGTATATATGTATTTATATACAAATATAGAAATACGTTTTGGAATTTTATCTAGTGACCGAATTTGTTCCGTTGATAATAATATTAATAAAAGATTCAAAGAATATTTTGAAAGGTTTTTCAGAATTCAGTTCAAAATATAAGATATTTTAAATATACAAATCATGAAATCCAATGAAAATTTTTGCAAAAGCAACAGCTTGTTGTATAGTATAATATTCACGATCATTATCAGTGCTTTCCTCGATATATTTCAATTGTAGAAATGGAGAGAGATGGAAAAGTGATCTGTAGATACAGTAATACAGTACAGATACAGTTATTGGATCTATTGATCAATTGATAAGCTATTGATAAAGGTACAAAATTTGTTGGGTCCAAGATATTTGATATATTGTACATAACTTCAATTAATAACTCAAACCGATCGTAAAATCTTAAAAAAAGATCTTCTTTCAAATCTTCAAATGGTTCCCAATAATAATGATAATGATTTTTAGCTCATCGCTTAAGTGCTTCGTCTCTGATACGAGTATCTTCATAATTATTCTCTTTTTATTTTCATTTCGTCTCAAGTGAAAATGAGGTAAATCAAAAACACTTTATTACGGTACAATGAGGTATAATATTTAAAAAAAGGGGGAAACACAGAAAATAAGAGCTTCTGAATTTATCACTTCCAAGAATCGTAACCCTTTTGCATTTTATGGTAGAAATTTAATATATTAGAAAATATTTTTGGTTTAAATTTATCGAATAATCTTGCATTGAGTTGATGTTTATTGGTCTTGAAAAGTTGTAAATTTCTCATGAAATCACTTCACAACCATTAAGCAACCATCAGGTAAAGGAAGAGTTCATACCGGCCCGAAATACCGTTACATCCAGGCGAAATGGGTTGTGCACACACCATGTCAATATTTTCGCTCAATATCCATTACAATAAAAATCCACTTATGGCACCACATAATCACCCCCCAACCCCCTGTGTATAAAATCATGCATTATTTTTCCATCCATAAGAAAGGGGAAAACAAGACACGCCTCACGCTTTATATTCCGAAGACTCTGCAAAGGTTACAGGTTACCCATGCCCATTCTTTCCCGTCCCCCTCCATCCTCTTTTTCGACATAAACGGATGTTTTTAGAGGGTTTTATTTTATACCTCATGAAGAACCTGTGAAAGCTGAAGCTTATATAATCCATTCGTTTATTAATATTTTCCTCGAGGAAACCATCGAAGGAAAGGAAACCCAAAGAAATTTCATGTCACTTCGTCCTTCTCAGTTCGCTCCCCGCTCTCCACGGGTAGTGAGGCTGTGCGTAGTTTGAAAATATGGTTTTTATGAGGATTTCTTTAGGATTTATGCACATAGCGACCAACACGTCTTTGAATATTCCAACAGAATGTTTTTGTTGGAAAAACAGTTAAGCAAAAAGCACATCATGTAGAAAGCTTTTAGTGTGAATTATTTATACTCAGATGTATCTACAGTATAAGGCTGTAGAGGGAGATGAAGCCCTAAGAGACTTCTACTGATGTTTCTGGAGCGTCTTCGTGCTGTTCCATTCCATTCTATTCAAGTCGGTTGGTTGAGTTGATGGTGAGGTCAGTGGGTGTGGGCAAGTCCACGGTGACCTTTTAGTTCTAAATATGTTTTGATGATACAACGTGATTTAAATAAACTGTATAATAAATGAAAAATGATTTCAATCTTCGTTCTCCGATTCAGATCACCATCGCATCGAATTCAAATTCTTGGTTTTTTCTGAATGAGAACTAAAACTGGAACTTTAAACAACTCGGTTATCCATCAAGCGTATTAATTGTAATTATGTTGTGTTTGTTGACGAACAAACATGCATTAAAATATTAAAGGTTTAAAATCGATTTAAAACCAACTGAAACGTAACTTAAAATCATTTAAAAAATTACTAAAAATCTATCGACTTGAGCCACTAAAGGGCTACTAAGGCGCCCTCCTACCGATGAGTGACCAACATTTCAACAGATGCAACTGTTATAAATTGAAGCTACACGAAAATAAGACGGCAACGCTTTGAGCTGCTTTACAGCAGCATGCAGCAGAAATGAGAGATTCTGAATTTAATGTATTGAATGAAGAAGGCGCCAGCTTATCAACGGAGACGAACGCCACAACAGGAGACCCTAAGAACCAGAACGACAACAACAACTGAATCCACAACTCCAACAACAATAGTAGCAATAAAGGTAGGTGATAAAAGGCAAAATTAATAAAAATACGCAGGTTAAATTTAAGTAACGTGGGGACAAAAGTTTTCCGAGTCTGTAACTCAGAAAAAAGAAGAAACCATAAAAGTTAAAAAATTAAAAAGATTGAAGACATAAGAATGAGTAAACGGAGAGAGAGAGGAAGAAAGAAAAAGAGAGAGAAGAGAGAGATTGGGAGGAGGAAGAAGACAGAAAGAATTAGAATAATAAAGACAGATAGCATTTTGTCAATACATCATCGCCGGTACAGGCCATCAGCTCACTACTCTGCTCCATCCAGGTCAACGTCTACAGAACGCGATAACATTTTAAAACGCCGATCAACTACTTTGACTGAACTCAGGAACTAAGTGATCGACCGACCGATATCCATCCCTATAAATCGCCAAATTTTTTCCTCTGGATCGACCCACTTGTCGATCGAAGGACCGCCCAGCAAGTAATTAATTCCTTCAGCTCGAAATTAAAAAGTCATGTTAACCACCTAATTAAAATAACAGACCAGAGAAGACCAGAGAACTTGAGAGTGATAAACATTTTGCCGACGATGACGACGACGTGGTACATATTTGAAGAAGACCAGAATCCAGCAACGACATGACTATAAAAATCCCTTAAGTAGTTCAAGGATCAGGAACGTATTAAATTCAGAAGCTTATTTGCATTCTCGTATTTGTTGTTGGTGTCTGTCCGTCGGTTGGGCTTTCCGATCGATCGATACGATGGTGTTGTTTGCTAAAGCGTGTTTCTTGGCAATAATTTTACGCATGGTTGCACCATCGATATTCAACTCCAAGCGGAAAGCTGAATTGTGGAGATGGTGGTTTCGACGCAGACTTGAAGCTGGTTTTGTGACCAGATCTACAGAAGTGGATCAACAGATTCTAATATATAATTGTATATAGAAAAAAAGGATGGAGAATGAGGGAGAGCTAATATTAGAGCGAGGAGAAAGAGAACAGAAACGTAAAGACGTTAGCTTTTGCAAAGTTTGACTGATCTGCTGCTAATAATCTTTAAGTGATCCTCAGCGATATTTAAGTGATATTTAAGGTATCCGCAGTTGATGGTTCTTAAGTGCATTTCAGATGAGTTCCACGCATGGTAAGCAAACAGGAAAAAAAATAAAATCATCGGTAAAAGAATATAATAAGCAAAAAAAATTATTACTTGTTACCAAAACGGCTCGTGATCAGCACCCAATCATTGATGTTGGCCTACAAGTGAAGCGCATCATAAGTGTGTAAACAAATTAGCAAGAAGCACAAAATATTGCCAGGATTGAGTTTGAACATCGGTTGGGTTGAGAGGAGTGAAGTTAACAGAAAGAGGAAGAGAGGCTTAAACTATCCAATTCAATACAGTAAATACGAGTATAAATGGAACTTGATGTGGGCCCACTTCTGAGCACTTCTGGGAGGTGCTGCAGTGTTAAGACGGGGAGCGATTGTATTCTGAAAGCAAACATGTTTTTATACTTTGCCACGCAGATCGTCGAGGATCGTGCAGGATGCTCAGCTTATGAACCAAGGAACGAGAACGGCGAACGACCAAAAGAAAAACAAGGATTAATCAAACTCGAGGCTTCAGTGCAGATGCAGTAAAATCTTCGTCCGTGATCGTGTTAAGAGCGAAATCATTGAATGGACACAACCTCCATGTAGCTGTTGTTTGGTCAAAATGACAAGCCGATAGTTATGTTGGCTTAAAAGACTTCTCTGATCGAGCTTATTAGTGCGACGCGTTCTTTTATGAATACGAATTCTTTTCGATTTAATTGCAAGAGTGTGTGTGGATGTGTGTGTGGATGTGTGTGTGTGTGTCGACAGAGAGCTAATGCTTAGAATATGGAATAAGGTAGGGAAGGAGAAGGAAAAGGTACCCAGGACGATATGCCGCCGATTGACGCTTCGAAGCGAGGTGCCGTGGATATGCGTGCCCGATGCTAATCATGTTGCACTAAGTTGGACCTTGTTGTTGTTGTTTTTGTTGTTGTTGTTGTTCGGAGCTGGTGCTGGCTGCTGGCTGGCGCGTTGTTGGTGCTGCTGATGCTGCCACTAAATACGGTAGCTATTCGACTTTGTTTGCACGTGATTCACTTTCTAAGCCTCTCCTTTCCTCTCCCTTCCATTCCTCGCCGTGCTTGCGTTGGTGCCTCTCAGCATCTGACAGCTTGATATATGAACGCACCGCGAGTCGGCGTATGTTTTTATTTATTGCGTGGAAGCTGTGCTGGCTTGTGCCGTAATTACTTAGTGTCTATTGATTGACAACTCTGTTAAACAACGCTGTAAAGTGAGGAATTTTAATTAGGTATTATTTTTGTGTGGTCTGTACGAAAAGAATTGAGAGAGATCACCATCGTCGAAGGCGGTGGCTAAGTAAGGGGAATCTGGTGGTGGAAATGATTGTAATGCGGATTGCATTGGATGACCCTGTGACGTCGAAAAGGAGCATCAAATCCAAGGGAAACGAGAAGCACTTTGATTGGTTTTAAAACAGAATCTTCAGGAGATGAAAACTGAACTGATCAGGAGATGTAGAAAGATCCTTTTTAGCCTCAAACTGTGAAAGTATAATTTTTCGTGATACTTGAATAAACATAAATGCTTAATTAATTCTTAAATTATTTTGTGATTATTATATTGTTATTCAATTTCAGTTAAATTCAAATATTCGAAATGAAATATAAAATAAACGAGTTTCTCTTGCATTGGAATGAAAGATTGAAATAAAATCTGATCTTATTTTGAATTCTTTACTTTTTTCCCATTTTCATCTTCCTTTTTATGTGGCATCGATCTGTGAAACTATAAAATCCGCCGAGTTTCGGACAAGATCGAAAAAAACAAGCATGCACAGTAGTCAGTTACTATTAAATATAAATACACATTTTAAGGTCTTTAATGAGAGCAACTAATTTCGTGCTGTTTATTTAACGATTGTTTTAAACAAGTTGCCCCGCAGCTCAACAACCAACTCTTTGCTCCTTTCTTCTCTCTCTGCCCAACCCCTCACTGCTTCTCCATCCCTCCCTCCACCCTTTTGCAGTCATCTTCTTCATGACATCCCATAGCGGCGAATCATGAATGAAATTTTCATGACTTCTTTTTTTTAATGATCACAAAAACTTCACGGAAAAGAAACCCGAAGGCAAGAGAATAAAACTTTTTGTTGTTCTCTTCATTTATTGCAATTTTATTCCATGCTTGGGTTTTTTTTTTTTGCTTAAAACCACGAAGCGTAGACCATTCACTCGTACTTACAGTGGAACTCACCTGCCAATCGGTCCTTGACAGCCTGATGTGCCAGCGCCGCGTGATGCAGCGGCGGCAAGGCCCACGTTAGCGGTGTCCTTTGTGGCGGCACTCGTAACACATGTCCTGCCGCTGCAGCCGCTGCTGACGGATAGAGATGTGGATACGTGTAGAGGGCGCTGGCGTTGTACGTGGACGTGGCTATGCTTGTGGCCAGCTTGTAAGCAGCCAAATCGTGTTCGCTCTGAAGGTCCTTGTCGGGACTTTTGTTGCTCTGCTCGAAGGGTTTGGACAGTAGACGCGATATGCTGAAGGGCAGGTTTTCACTGGACGAAGAACGGGTCTGTTCCGATTGCAGAGATTCGCTTTAAGAAAGGGCACAAATATAGAGAAAGGAAAAACGAAGCATTTTAAATTTGAACTTATGTAGTTTTAGATTACATTTAAATGGAGTTATGAATACGAAAAGAATTGTTTATAAAATATTCCTATATAACTCATGATCATTTTTACTATCGAAATAACTTGACTTTTTACTTCTAAAAATAAGCTAAAAAACAACAAGAATTGACCACTTATTAGAATTTTTTTGATCACTAATCTGATCTGTCAGACAAACCATTCAATTAATGACATCTAGTGTTTCAATATCCATTTCATTAAAGCTTCAAGCTGAAAAACAAATATTAACAAATTTATGAACACTAAATCATCTTAGTTTATAATCCCAGCCTTAAAACAGTCCGATTTTATAATCAGTTAAAAGTCCGTCGAGACTACAAATCGCAAAGTTTATTGATTAAAGCAATTCTTTAGAATGACAAAACAGTTTCAGATACTTAAACCTGACATATAATTAATTCGCATAAATTAGACGCATCAAATTAACACTTTAAAATGTATAAATTAAGCAAGAAACGAAAGCGGATTAATTCAAATATATTCAAGAGCACCATTCAAAGTGGTTTCGATTGAATTACTTTGCAAGAAATAAAAATGTTCACGAAAATCAACGAATAAGAATTACAAAAGAAAGAATCTTGTGTTAATTGACTTTATTTAAGAATTAATTAACGAAATTGCAATAAATATAAAATGCTTTTAAAACTCAATAAAAACTTTTAAATTAATGTCATCGAAAGTAGTTAATTAGCTAATTAAGTATCCAGTGCAACAACAACAACAATAACAACATAACAAATATAAAATCCAAATCAATGAATAATAAAAAAGTTAGAAATGAAATAAAATCATATGATAAACAAAATTTGCTTATAAAAAGAAAGGAAAAAAAAAAGAAAAATTATTTGGTGAATATTCTGAGGGAGAGAAGCTCAAAGTCAAAACTTTCTGAAGGAATCTTTTGGAAATAAAATCAGCGAAACTTAGAATTGAAAGAGTTTTTTGATAATTTCAATTTAAGTTTCAGTTTTAATATTAATGTTAATGTTTTTTGATGATAAACTTGATAGCTTTGATTACTTTCTAAAGCGATTGTTAAGAATGAAAGGAGCCACCATCCTTAAGGATAAAGTTGTACAGTTGATTCTTAATAAATGATCATCTGGACAAAATATTTATGATATATAATATTTAGCAAATCCATGAATCCATTTTTCAAGTTTATATGATTTATGAGGTTTCTATAAATCTCGTAATTATATGTATGTATATAGAGCTATATTGTAAAAAGATATCCAGCCGTCTTTTAACACTCTCTTTATATGTATGTATGTATATATACCTCTAAGTTCTAATAGAGGTCTTCGTACATTATATTTAAATGTCTGATAAATATATTGCAGATGTCTATAGATAAATAGTTAAATGTTTATATGGATATCTGTTCGATGATAACTGTGTCTGGATATTTCGGTTCATAAAGTTTGTCAGATTTACGAGGTTTGTAATATGCATAAAGTTTAAAGAGTTTATAGAATGTATAAATTTATGAGGGTACGAGGGTGTATGAAGTTTACGGCGTTTTTAAAGGTTAAATGCTTTGTTAAATGTTTAAAAATGGTGGTGTACATTCGTAGATATCCACTATTTTCCCTCTTCTACCAGTCTTTATTCTTCTGTGTTCTACCGAAGGTTTTCGTATGTGACTTAAATTTGTTTCTTTATATCCGTTAAAATTCCTCTTCTCTCCTCCTCAGAAATATTTTCTTCCATCTCGAATACTCCATAACATACCTTAGAGGCGTCTCCGATTCATCATAACAACTGCCGCCATCCATGTCCACGTCGGTGCCGCTCCCACACGACATCCTCGAATCGGAATCAACGTCCACGTGAATCTCCTGCTCAATCTCATCGCGATCATCATCTTCATGCGTGGACGACATACTAACGAGTGGCGCCAATTTGATTTGCTGACGGTTTCGATGATGGACACGTTACTGTGTTAATAAAGTCTAAGAACTGTGAGTCTCTTCGAGGTGTTGACTTGAAAGTTTTCTCGATTCTTGAATGATGTCTGTTTATTTGTCTATCTATCAATCCGTCTGTTTTTCTGTTAGTTTTTCTTTTACTCAAATATTGCACTGTGATTAGGCACAAAATATCTCAAATCACTTGAATCACTTTCAATGTATTTACAGATTGCACATCGTTTCTCGAATGAATTAGTATTGAGTGACAGCTGAATGTGTCAAAATGCTAATTGGTTAGTTTGATCGATTGTATGTGTGTATGGGTGCATCCATTTGGTATGTGTGTTTTTTGTGTTGTTTATCACTGTGTATCGTTTGTAATTACAGTTCACTTAATCACATCAAATGTCAAATTACCGACGTGAATCCGAATTGCGAATCGGATATCAGATCAGATCACGTTACGTTACGTTGCCCGTTTGTTTAGTTTATGCCACTTTTAGTTCCGTCCGCTCGCGTACTCGTCGATCGAACTTGCCAAATTGAGGTGTCAACGCCAACTAAACACGACTTCCCTGTCCGGCCAGCGGCAATCTTATTGTGAACCACTGCGACAACAACACAACAACAAACACAACGACGACGACGACGACGACGACGTATGATGGCAAATAAACGAGCTTCCATTTAGTCAGTCATTCAGTCTCGGTTTTAAGCCGTGCACCGCACGCAGGAGTTGAAGGGGGTCACTCGAACCAGCAGCACAGGATGGTGGTGAAACCTGTTAAGCGTTGTCGGTGCAATATTCTTAATGTTGTTGGTGTTGTATACACACTCACAGGCACACACACACTCACACATGTATAGTGTAAGCATAATCTCCACCATGGTAATGGCTCTTAAGCGCCGCCCTCTTTCGAGTTTGTTTTTTCCCTCTTTTCTTTTGAAAACTGTTCCCTTGGCAAGTTTGGAGGCGGAGTTTGAGCGAGTCTCTGAAATGCTGCTGATTGGCAGATCGCATGCGCAGTTCGACGCTTTTGCCTTTGTTGTTGGCCTGGAAACAAGTGTTGCTGCTGGGGAATTCGACGTCATTTTAAATGGAAAACGTTTGGGGTCCAACGTGCCCGCGAGCCCCCTTTGCTTTTGTTTTGCACTCATTTTGTCATTCTTTTTGAATTCGTCTTTCTTTTTGAATTCTTTGGAAAATGCAGATTAAAAGGACGGTCGCAATTGGAAGGAATACAACGTGGCCAACATCAGCACTGCCAGAGAAAGAGAGAGAGCGTGAGAGAGTGGAAAGAAGACGGGAACAAACAGGCAACGCAGATGGAAAAAAGGGGAAAATTGAGGAGGTGGAGTTTGCGGAAGAAGAACGAACCCATCGCTGTTGGTTCACTTCTGAGACCTCTTCTCGAATAACAACCAAAGCAAGTCATGAGTGCGAATAACTGCAGTGTGTCACTTAGCGAGAGAAGAATGTTTCTCTGTCTGTCTGCCTGTCTGTCTGTCTGCCTGTTTGTCTGTCTGTCTGAATATCTCACTGTCTATCTGTATGCCTTAAATATAAGTTAATTTCTGCCAACTCAAACTCACACTTTAAAAAAGTCAAATTATGAATCGGAACACTTCACAGCTAATCTTAATGCTGTTGTTTTCCTTCTTATTGTTCTTGTTGTTGGTGTTGTTATTTATATCTATTCTCCTCCCATCGCAAACTTCCTTCACGTCTTCCCCTCCCCTCAGCCTACTTTTTATCGTATTGAGCCCTTTATTACATTCCTATATACATATTCGCGTAAATGTTTTCATTTTGCTGGTAAAAAGTTGTTTCTTTGATATGCTAAAATAGAGATATTCCACCGTGTAAGTTTCCAGTGCTTTTGGAAGAGAGCAGAAGAGGGGTGAGCGAATGGTGGTGGGTGTGTTTCCTGGTGTTGTTGTTGTTGTTGTTTATTAATCGACAGCTTTATTGCTGGTGCCATTAGATTTCTATGTTGTAATGCAGTCATTGTTATTCAATTGCTTTCCTTACTTTTCCGATTACGATAATAGTTTTCGAACATGCTTTCGAACATGCCACTTGGTGGTGGTTTGTTAGCCGAAGGAGAAAAGGTGGGGAAAAGGTGGGCAAAAGGGAAGAGCAGGGAAGGGAATGAATGTATGAGGCAGTCAATGTTTTTACTTTTAAACTCAATTTAATACCTATTAAATTATTGCAGTGACCTGTTACTGTTAATTGTAGAATAAGATTACAAAATGAAACAAAATGAACAGAAAATAAAATGAACAGTGAAACTTGGACTCTTGTTGTTCATTTCCTCGATATTAGATTTCAGAATCATAAAAATGCAAATAAATATTATAATACAATAAAATTCTTTAAAGATCTTAAAATAAGTCTCAATACAAACACAATAATAATTCAACTAAATATTTAAAAATCAAGCACTAGATTAGAAGCACTGAAACAACAACGAAGTAGAAGAAACAGGAGAAGAAAATAAAGAAGAAGAAGAAGAAGAAAATAAAGAAGAAGAAGAAAATAAAGAAGAAGAAGACAAAGTGCAACAACAAGCCATTAAAATAATTCAAACGGGGGTAAAAAAGTATTATTTTCAAGTGCCATTTTGCAGCCATTTTGAAATATTCACCACTTCGCGGATTGGTTTCCAAGCAAGAAAGCCAGCAAGCAAGCGAACAGCGAGTCGAAGCAACACTTAAGCGATGATGGAGCAGCTTCGCTTTTTATGTCGTTATGTCGCATGTAGTAAGGCTCCGTTTATGATTCAGGGAAACAACAACAACAACAGCAATAGTAATAATAGCATGAACACGACTCTGTTGCAAACAATTACGTGGTGCAATGAGTAACAACAACAACAACAGCAGCAGCAATGCACGTACAACTCCCGTTGGAGTTTCATGGAGGAAAGGGACGAAACGGGGAGAGTCTTCTTTTTTACTCCACCGATCGATCGACTCCTTCGATTGTCCACTGAGAAGAGATGAGTTAAAAAATATCTCTCTTCTCTACACAATAACTATAGTCATCAATTAGCTTCCTATTCGAGTTAATATTGATATTAAATACAGTGTAATTTATTATAATAATTTTGTAGCTTTAAGAAAATTACATAATTTCTCAAAGTTCGACGTTCATCTAACGACGTGTACGAGACGAGAAAACCACATAAAGACTTAAGTGATTTGGCAAATCTTTTGAGAGAAACTAAAACACCAAACACGATATACAAGCAAAGCTCACAACACCATACGAATGCCGAATACATGCGGAATCTTTGAATAATTAATACGATAATTTATTAGACACTAAATTGGAATTACATCGAAAGAGCAGGAACAACAACAACGATACCAACAACAACAACACTTGACTTAAGTATACTATAAAAAGACATGAAGAAATCTTTGCCAAAGGGTATTTTCAAAGATGTGATGGTTAGGAAATCAGAGCACACGTAACCAGAGAGCTCGGTAACCACAGAAAGGGTGTTAAAATTCACGAATTACTTCAGACATAATTTAGTGTAATTATTGGAAGGCATGAAAAAGCTGCTTGCTGCTTGTTAAGTAAATGAATTGAATCTGAGGACATCGAAGAGGGTGTTTAGTGGGGGCGAAAAGGATGCAGAGATGAAGATTTCAGTAGATTAACGAAGATTTCGTTTGTATTTTTTGTGGAAAGTTACTACAAGAAAACCGAAAAGAGTAGAAGTAATAATCATTAAAATCCAAATAATATAAATAAACATAAGAATAAAAATACGAGCATAATAACTAAACGAAGAGGACATTTTTATTGCTTGTATTCAACTAATTGGATTTTATTTTATAACCAACAACAACAACAACAACAACAGAAGATGGTGCAATTGAAATAAAACCACAACATTTCGTGGATTTCTTCAATTCATTGCAGTAATAATGCAATAGTGAAAAAAAAGGTTTTTCTTCCACTTTTTTATGTAATATTAAATGTGAAAATCCAATGAAATCAGTTGTTTACAATAACAACAATAGCAAGAAGAAGAAGAAGAAGAGAAAGAAGAGGAAGAAGAAGAAGAGGAAGAACGAGGATTGTAGAGTTGATACTTGTTATGAATACGAAATCAGTTTAAGTTCTGGATTCAATGAAAGCGTCCACAAGTTCTTTAGTCAGTTTTCATGTACTCTCTCGCTCGCTCACTCTCTCTCTCCATCTCGCTTTATCTCCACTCTTCTCTCTCCCACTCGCTATCTATCGTTATTCCGTTTCTCTTCTTAGATCACCGTCAGCATCATCGTAGAAAATACTTCCTTCGTGTTCGTCCTCTTCTTCTGCATTTTCTGCCCTCAAGAAGCTTCCTTCAAACTACAAACTATGCACGTAACGTAGAGGATACTCTCTCATGTCTCCTTGTCCATGACCTGAGTTGCTCTGAGTTGATGAGTTCTCCACAACTTTTATGACCAGACTCATAGAATATTTTAGATGTTAATTTGGTGTTCTTGCCACCAACAGCAACAACAATGAAACCGACAATAGAACCACTCATGCACTCATTGTTTTTGTTGTGTTTGTTGAATTTCCTGCCACTTTGTATCCCAACCGCGTCTAGAAATTCTGCAATTTTATTTGGAATCCTTCGAAGGAGGGATCGTATCATTGCTAGTCGTTTCTTCTGATTTCAAATTCATTTTTATGTCTATCACAAGCATGACCGAGAAGAGAAAATGTCACTTAAGAACCGAAACCATTATTGAGAGTGACTTTTGTGACGGTGTCATCGGTGAGGGGATTTGTTTTAGGTTGTTTGTTCGAAAAATAACAGTGGTTGGTTAGTTTCTATTCTTCTTTGCATTCTCTGTTTTCTTCTCCGTTCTTCTCTTCTTCTTCTTCTTCTTCTTAATCTGTCGAGTAGAATTTTGGTCAAAAATAAAGTTTTCTGCAGTGTTTAAATATTCGAGATGAGTTGTTCTTCGATTTGGATTTAAATAAAGATTTAATAGTGTTTAGTTTTAAGACATCTCAATCAATATCTTATCTATTTTAAAATAGAAATCAAAATTCATACCTTTCGATAACTTTTAACCGAGTTTGATTGATAATATTAACCTATTAAAAACTCTTTTAAAATCCATTATTATTAATACCGTTTAAAGCTTGTTTGAATTTTTTGCACTCTAAATTCGCTTTTTATGCATTTCATGAACACTTTTTTAAATACCTCCTCCCTCCCACACTTTCGCATCCTTACCCACTGCCTCGCATGCATCACGTAACGCATTAAAAATTAACACAAATTAATTTAAAACATTTAAAATGACAATCAAATAAAATACCCAAAAACGAAAACACTACACAAAACATTACCAAAAAAAGGCAAAAACGCCCATATTTAAAAGCTTTTAAAATACCTTTTGTTCAATCAGATGAGTATAAATAAAAACAGGTATTTTTTGTTGATTTTTTCTCCTCCTCGTTCTCTCCGCGGTCCTCACTAGCCGTGTGTCTCTGCTCCTTAATTATGCAACCGAAATAACAATTCATAAAAGTGTCGAAAACACTCAAATGACAGACGAAACGAGCTCTTAAAGAGCTCTCGAAGCGCAGACATCCAAGGAATTCAACTGATAAGAGTACAAACAACAACAACAACAACAATAATAATAATAACAACAACAACAACAACAACAGTACACAGAACGGATATCGGACATCGGACGCGAGACGACTCCGTCCAAAATTTATGAATGACTTTGTGACTCATCCGGACCTCATTTGGATGTGGTACCTCATTTGATCATACAAACATACCAACATGACTCTAAAGTGCATCATAAAAGACGGCTCAAACGCTAATCGGGCACACTTCACCAGACATCGGTCGGGAAATCAGGTAGGTAGGTAAGGTAAATGGTACAAGTACCACGAGACGGTTGTCTACTTTAGTTTTAAATGCGACTGTGGAGAGAGAGAGAGAGAGAGCGAGAGAGATGGAGAGGGAGACAGAGAGAAGCGATTGTTATAAAGATAAACTAATGTCATCATTTCTAATGCTTTCAAATTGTAAGAGTTCAAGAGTTTTGATTAAGCCAACAAATTAAGCAATTAAATTGAAAACGTTTGTTTGTATGTTCTTCTTAATGATATTTTTATTGAAGCGACTGCGTATTTAGACGACTTCTAATTTAATTACCTTGAAGGGTGTTACTTTAACGTTCCACATGAGAGGAAGGTGGGCGGAAGGGGGAGTGGATGTCCACTCAGGTTGTTAACTTAGCCATGTCTGGCATGATATAGAAGTATCTTTCCTAATCGAATGATTTGTATGCCCTACAGAAGGGACTACTGAACACTTGAACGCATTCTCAATGAAGTCGATCACATTCGGGAATCTAATTTAAAGGTCATTCCTAAGGAGGGGTTTAGTAACTCATTTAAGTTCGCTTATTGAAGGAGCTTATAACCCACTTAGTTTAGGAATCTACAAAGTAATGTTTTTATATTAAATATTACTTCAAACTGGAACCTCTTGAGTTCAAATCTTCAAATATTCCATATTCAAAATTTTTATGATTTTTATGATCTTCAATACGTTGACAATATTCACTCGAGTGTAGAGTGTATTTTAAAGTCGTATTATTCTATTCGAAGTCTACTCGTTCCAATAATGCTTTTCCTATAACTCTTAGTGTCTGTTTTTTATAGGTTCTCAAAATTAACGATCGGTTCTGTTTTTACGATACGTCACTGGAAATTATTTGTGAACCAATTGTAGAAAAATGTTGTATGGTTAAACTCTTAAACAAGCGAGCTCAATTTATTAATAATAATATCACAATAAAGCCTTTCATTTTACGAGGTTGTATTTTGCGACTCTTTTATATACATTCAAGTATTTAATTTGCTTAGATAAACTTTAGTGCTTTGGGATGGAAACTGCTATGAATACTAACAACACGAAAGCATTAGAAAAAAGAAAAGCAATAAAACGTTAACTTAACAGCAAACTTAATAACAGCGAGTAAATTAACACATTTGTGTTGTTACACGATAAATTCATGAACTCTGAATTGTATTATATCTGAAGTAGAATTTCAGTCAGTCGAATGTTGTAATAATTTTACACTTAATTCAATCTAATTGTTAATATTATATTATTTATTATATAATTGTTTATCTAATACTTAACATAACACAGAATATAGTATATAATACTTCATTTACTACCGAGTATTAAATTCATGTTTAATTCAATACTGAAATTAATACTTCATCCATAAATCTATGGTCCAGCTTAATTGGATTTATTTGTATGAATTATAATGAAGCTTATCAAATATCTATCGTCATTTCAAGGTATAGAAGGGAAAGATTATTGAATGTATGAAAATAATTGAAAATTGACTCATCGAAAGATATACATAAGATACGTTTCGTAGAAGCCTTGAACTCATGAGCTTCTGCGACCTCCGTCGAGATATCGAGCTCGGAAGTTAAGAGGAGGTCCTTCGAAGAGATCCGAAAGCTGTACGAAATTTTAAATACTAAATCTTAACATTGATTGAATATAAATGAATGATGAAAAGTGAATAAAAGTGTCGCTTGAACAAACGATGCAATTTTTCTAGAACTCCATTATTGCGGATCTCAGTTATTCGAGCATAAGTTAGTCAGCACTTAAGTGTGATTAGTGTTTTCTTAACAACTTAAGTAGCCGATGATGAGTGGTTTCTTGGCTTTCTTCTTTAACTTAGTTGAACGAATTGAGTACGAATGAAAGCGAGCGAACTCAACGGCACAACATTAATTATTACAGTGATAAAAAAGAAGCAACAACAAAAACAACAACACAAATATAAAGAGATAAGCAACATTTTAAACTTAATTCACACTTTTAACATTTTAACTGAAAGTGAGTAAATTTAAGTGAGTAGGAAGGACGGAGTGATTCCAATCGCGAGTGATTTATTGAAGTGACTGCGCCGTAGCTGAGCCGCTTTTCCGCCCACACTTCAAATGAGTCCAAGCAACCACAGATTTACATGAAATACACGGAAATTTAGAAAAATTCTTCAATTTTCCTCGTTTTTATTGGTGTTTATTTTGGATTCGAAACATGTTGCGAATCCTTCGACAAACTGTTGGTCAGTCTGAGCGAATGACGGACCACAACGGACCGGGACGAAGCGAGACGGACGCCTCAAGCGAACCTCCGCGATAAAAATTAAGTGATGACTTTGTTTTAAGCACAACGTATAAAAAAGCGCAACGTTGCCAACATCAACACCAACACACACACATTCTGTTCGAATTGAACTCAGTGACAAACCTGGACAGAATTCGTCGTCGTCGTCTTCTTCTGCGTCGTTGTCATCAACCACTTAAAATTCCAACGAAATGTTTTCTGTTCGCTTCACTCGTACCTCATGCAAGGCACAATTAAGCCTCATTTGGAGCAAATGAGGTGTGGGGCGTACAAGCTGAGGACTTCAGCTCAGCACCGATGGGTGTCGCTTTGTGTGTGTCTGTGTGTGTGTTTGACAAATTGACGCTCTTTCATTTTTGCACTGAAATACAGCACGCGTCTCTAAGTCACAATGATCATGTAGCTACAAGCACACGTTAAAATCTGATTGATTGAATGGACCAGGAGGGCGAAAAAAGAAGGATCGTTCTACTTTTAGCGGGACAGGAGGAATACTTGGAAAGGTTGATTAATTGCCGCCTCTGGTCAACAATCGGAGTCGGAAGAGAAGATCAGCAGCAACGACAAAGGCAAAAGCTACCTTTGACTTTACTTTGATTATAAGCGGGTTAAAAATGATCACGTCTGTTGTTGACAACGTTGGGCGCCACGGGTTATTATTAGCTGTTGTTGTTGTCTTCGTCACATGGTTGATCTCCATGGAATACCCACAGAAAGAAAGGAAGAGAGGAAGAAAGAAAAGAATCTACAGAAGTGATCATCAGAGTAGTGAAGTCAATAAATGGAAACAATCAGCGAAGTCATAAATGCATAAATGAAATAGCGTGGATCTTTCCTTCTCTTTCTTCCCCTCCCTCTTCGCTCTCTCTTTGTCCCTTTCTTTTAAGTAATGTTATTAACCTATAGATAATTCATAAATACGTCAGAATAAAATAAAATCCTTCTTAAGATAAACAAAGTGCTGCATTCACATCAAAATGCTAATGATGGTTAATCAGGATAAACGGAGGAGGAGAGGAGGAAGAAGAAGAGGAACTCCTCCCAAAATAAGTAAAAGATGAGCAAGGAAGGAAGTAAAGAAGAAGAAGAATACAAAGAATAAGAAACTAAAGAATTTATGCAAAGAATCTGTTTGAGATAATAAAACTATTAATAAAAAATAAAATATAAAGAAATAAAAAAATAAAATAATACAATAAATAAAAATAAAATAATAATAAATATAATAATGTAATAATAAACAAAAATTAAATAATATTAAATATAAATAAAATAGGCAAATAAAAGTATGTAATATTTTTCTTTCCCACAGCAATGAAAAAAATCTGTTTCTTAAGTGACAAGAGAAGCACACGCAACGAAGGGAAAAAAGACTAAAGAACATAATTCTTTCTTATGTTTGACATGATAACAACGAAATGATATGACAGCGACGACAACGGAGAGAATATGAGATACAACAACAACAACAACAACAACATGTTGATGGTCGATAGTTGACGATCGCCACACAACTCGATGTCAGTCGTAGCGTTAATGTTATTAATGAGGTTGTCGAATGTCTTTAATTTTGGTTGTTTTGCTGTTGTTTATATTAATGTTTTGTTTACTTATAAAAGCTAGAAAAGTCAGCCATTAATTTTGAATTTATTAGGAGAATTTTCGAAATCAATCTCTATCCAGCCACAGATAAGGCAAACTTTAGAAATAAATACAAATAAATCAAGAAATTGAAAAAACAAATAAACCGAAATTCAAAGGTGATTTATTGAGGTAAATTAATTAAAAGAGTCCACATTAAAGAGCTTTCTAGTTTAGTTCGCGATTTAGAGTAGCCTACAAGCATGTAAAATAAACAGTGTTCATGCTATCGTGAGTGCACTGTAATCAATGTTCAATAAAAATCGCTAATATCGATTGACTGACTGGCTGAGTGATTGAATCACTGATTGACTAACTGATTGAATTTCCTTCTCACCTGCATTGAAGTGGAAAATCTTGTGTCTCTAATTAATGAATCATATTTAATAACGCGAATCGTTTTGATTGGATTTTCACTTCAATACGAATTGAAAGCCAAGCGATTTGAAATTCAAAATTCAATAAAAAAACCACTTCTGGGTAAATCGTGAAATGAAATAAATTGAAATAATTGGCTGTCGTTTATCCATCTCCAGCACAAGATTCACATAAAAACTGCAGGTGCTGCTGAAGCACAACAACAACAACAACAAAGACAACCGACAGCAATTCAATGAGTAAGTGAGTGAATGATACATCATCGATTCATCAAGACGCAAGAAAATGAAAAGCATCATCAGAAGGAGTGCCATCTTTGGCCTGGCCGAAGCTTAAATACCCTACTCTACATCGTAATGAATTTGATGGCATGTGTAAAAGTGGGCGGACCACGCCCGTATTCGGTAAAGTGTTTACTACTGATACAGTATCTATATAATGACCTCTCTCTGATCCACACATCCTCTTAGGATTTGTTATTTGATCATCTGAAACAGATAATGAATAGGACAGATAATGAAAATATGGACGGATCACGCCCCTCCCGCCTACACAGACAGTGGATAATCCTACAGGAGTAAATTTACTCAGGAAGTGGCCCTGCTCAGGAATACTTCTGTTCTTCTTCTGCGCGTTACAAATGGGGGAACAAACACTCTACACTCTGTCATCTTCGGATGTAGGGTATAAAGAAACAATACTCGGTAAATGGATTCAAATTGAAAATGAAATTAAAGTGACCGCGGCGCTAGTAGCCGTGTATTCGCCGTGCAGCCTCAATTTGATGCGAATCAAGCGGCAATAAAACAGGAGGGAGAGCAACAGAGCTGCAATAAAGAAGAGCTACGAGTATGAGTATCACAACAACAATAACAACAACAAGAACAGCAACACTAATAGACACACAACAACAATCATATAATAAAAACAAAGCTTTCACGCGTTGTCCTCACACGGAGTTGATTATCGTTGAGGTTACAAAAGTTGTGGAGATCGAAATTTGATTTGAACAACTGACACTTTGAATGAATAATAAATTTTGTATTTGTATTTCTTATGGAAAAGTTAAAGTGTGATCTTTAATAATAATGCAGGTATTATTTATCGATAACGCAGAAGTCACAATATGGCTGGATATTGTTTATTATTTATTCGATAAAGTCACAAAATGGCTGGAATCTCAGAGTGATGAGCCAATCAAAGGATTGAGAAGAACTCCAATTCACTTAATTTATCAAATCTATTTTGTAACTAAACCAGAAAGAACAAAAATAAAAAGTAACAAAAACTCTGATCATTATTTTAGAACATTGCAGAAAGTTTGGATACTCGAAAGAATTCGACAAGTTTTTTCTACGTTTTCTAGAACTCATAATCATCAACTTTTTCGAATGCTTTTTCAGACGATTTTTTCGCACACTTCGAATTATTGATTGCAGAAGAAGAAAAGAACGTGTTGAAGTCGCGTTTGAAAGCATTCGTTTCGATTGGTTTTTGTTGCTATTTAATAAAAACTTCAATAAAAACAATCAAAGGAAATGGTTTTCATATTTATCCATCCTCCGTTCAGAGTCGTTCATCCAAAACCGATTAACGTTTGAGAAACGTTTTTCGAAAGCGTCGTCGTAATCGTCATCATCACCGCCGCCGCCGCCGTCGTCGTCGTCGTACTTATTATTGACCACGTTTATCAATCTTAATGTTTTGTGATGCAATTCCTAGCCGAGTGTTGGCCAGCCAGCCAGTCAGTCGGTCAGTCCATCAGTCAAATGGTCAAATGGTGTAATTCGCTTAAAACGTTTAAGATTGGAATTGAAATTGGATTTCGAGATGGTAGAAAAGGGAAAAAAGCCATTTCAATACCTGTCTTTAAGGTAAAAAGGTGTAGCCACAGAGGGAGAGAGAGAGAGAGAGAGAAAGAGAGAGAGCGAAAGAGAGAGAGCGAGAGAGCAAAAGAAAATTAAAAAGCAAAAGCAATTGAGTCTCAATTTGTAGGGAAAACGTTTTCAGCCGCCAGTTTAACCAAATCGTCGAGGTTTATAAGCGTCCACGTCGACAGGCATGAAGTGGCTACAGAAAAGAAGAGAAGAGATTGGCTAAAATGCCAACAACAACAACAACAACAACAACAGCAACAACCACGTCAGATCATTCGAATGAAGCGTATCGAGGAAATATTAAATTAACCAACTTAATGCCAATTCAGACAAATGAAAGATGGGAACCGAGCGCGCCAAACAATTTGCATCATCCAGCTTCACTCTGCTCAGCTCCGCCCCTCCTCCCGCCCCCGTTGGCCCCTCTTTCAACGCTGTCTCTTCGATGTTCCTGCTCGAGCACGTTTCATATTAAAGCATGGCACACAACGAGTGTCTGCGCGTCGTCGCAGCGCAATTGGACATGAAATCCGAGTCTGTTAGAGAGTCGGCATCGCAGCTCAATTCACTGCGAATCAATTTAAAATAGCAATCAAGTCTATCATCAGCAGATCATTCATTCGGCATTCAGCAGATGCACAACAACAAGTCACACATCATCATCATCGAAATTGACGTCAACATCAGCATCTGCAGTCGTATTGTACATCATCAACATCATTGTAATCACCTCATCATCGTATTATCATCATTATCCTCATTATTATCTTCATATTATCATCATCATCAGTAATCTTTGCATGCAAAAGGATCTTTCAATCTCTTTGAGTTGATGAAAACGATTTTAAATCGTTGTTCATGTTTTATTACTCATTCTGCCGCTGCTGCTGTTTACTTCACTGCTCGCAGCATAGAAATCCAATAACTGACTTCTTTTGTTGTTGTCATTATGGAGAAATTATATATTTTCTACTTTAGCAACTTGTTGTTGATTCAGGTAAATAAAAATTGATTGCTTGCAACGATAAACGAAAGCACGGTTGGCAGAAATTGTATTTCATTACTAATCACAGAGTTTGCAATGAAAATAGAAACTGAAACTTTCTGAAACTTTTACAGAAATATTGCATTTTTTGTTCATTTAAAATTACATCTCTTGATGAAAGACAAAAAATCACAAGTTAATCGCTCCGATCGCGTTCATGTTATGGTAAATATTTTTGCACATATATTTTTTTAGTATAGTAATTTTCATAATTATTTTAAATTTCAAGTCAAGTCACAATTTTAACGTCCAAAGCGATGTGCACTATTTCGCATATTAATTGCATAAAATGCATAAAAATTAACTTAGTTGAATCTTTCGTACCGTACCGTTACCGTACCGTTAAAGTACCGCACAAGTTTTTCAAAATTCTATGTTGTAAGCCTCCGTCAACGTTTAAGGGGGCTCGGCTTAACGACATACAACAAACACAACAACATTTAAACAAAGTTTAACAAAGTTGTTGGTTTTCTACGTTTTTTTATTATTTTTGAGCCAAGGTTAATTTTGGTTTGGGAACTTGCTACTGGAACTTAGCTTCCACAATTATTCCCAACTATGGCTATAACTATTGGCTTGACTTTCAAGTTAGAACACCTAAAAAGCTTAAGCTTTTGCGTTATTTTATGAATTTTCCAAGGTTTGAGCTGAATCAACGAATAACGTTTCTGATACGATAACGTTGCACATCCTGGATCCAACCCAGATCGAAATGGCACAGAAATTCAACAGCTGTCATTTACAAGAACATACTGCACAAAAAACAAACCAACTCAGAAGTGATGAGGCGTTTTTCTAATCAATATAGTAGTTTAGTTATTTTATTTATTTTCTATTTTGTAACTATTATTGAAAAAAGAAAAAACTTATCAAACATTTTTGATTGCTTCATTTCAATCCGTTTTCAGTTTTTCAGTTTTCAGTTTTTTCTCGAAAATTTCTACGAAAATTGTTTAAATCAAAAAGCACTGGAATTCTATGACTTTCTGAACATTAATTAGCAAGTTGACCTCCTGGAAACTCAGAATTTCGGTTGATGAAGTGGAAAAGTGCTATCATAATTTTACTCGTTTCTATGAATTCCTTGCAGTTTCTTTATTCAAACTTGTATTGTTACTCAATATGCTGAATTCAGCAAAATTGAAAGTAAAAACCTACACGGTTCGTGTAGCAGATGTGGTTTGTGTAGAAGATTTGTTATTATTTTGTCTTGTTTTGTACAATATACGCAGTGCTTCTTAAATGCTGAATCAAGTTGAGATTGCAACCGACAATTATTCTTAAGCGCCCTCTGCTGGCGAATAGAGCAGACAGTAGAAGAAGCTTCAGTTTATTAAAGCAGCTTTATCTGGAGTAAAACCTTTAGATAGCGCCCTCTATTGTTAAAACGGAATTCCAACGAAAATGAGACCGGAAATGAAGCTTTGGTAGGAAGCATTTTTTTCCGGCGAGAAACGTTAAACTGCTATTATTATGTTAAAACTTAAAAAAAATCGCAACAAAGAATTTAATGAAGAGCAAATATAATATATAGTTTTTCAGGTTAATATTATTACACTTATATCTTTATGTATTTTTCTATTTCGTCTACTGAATAATTAATTTATCAAAAAAATAGAATAATAAATATAATAATACATGTATAATTACAGTTACTTTTTTATTAATTATCTTTATAGGAAGAGAAAATATTTCAGTAGAATAGAAAACAAATTTATAGAATTTCTTAGTAAAATAAGAAATATTACTACTCTTGAGCCATGTGCTAGAAATAAATACTGACGTGCAATATTCATGGGCAGAGATTAAGCTAAACTAAAATAATTGTTATGTTTATTTTTCGCCTTTCTTAAAATGAATAAAATAGACTTCCAATAGTCAATGGAGTAAATGGTTTATTTCCCGGGTACACCTTCAATTCAGCATCCTTTTTAGGCGCACAGCTGCTCTCATGATTTCGCTCATATTTCGGGGAATTCCTCCGCTTCGGAAGATGAGCTAAATTAATGTGATTGCATTTAATTAACTGTTGCCAACAAATGCATTAATTTCGCGAGTGCATCCCACCGCAAATCTGGGCGTAACTCATCCATGGCGCTTGTCAAACGATGTGACTTCTCTGTGGGGCTGATCGAGCCCCAGCGATCGAGCGAGTGGATAGGATGCGATGATGACTTTTCGGAAATTCGAATATAAAAATAGCTCAAATCTCATTAAGTTAACAACGACGCGTCGCAGCAAAATTAATGAGACAAGCAAAACGGCAGCAACTGCTATAAAACCAACAACAACAACAACAACAACAAATCAACTTCACATGAAAAATTATTACTACAAGAATAAACTATTATAAACACCCAACGCGCGGTACTCGCATCGTTCAGCGACTTGATTGCAATTTAAGCAAATGAATTGAAACAAATTTAGTGTGACAAAGAAATTCTTTAGCAGGCATAGAAACTCACACACACACACACACACACAACTAATTAAGTGCCTTCTCAATGCGCCTTCTTATCGAGATGCATGTTTTATTAAACGGGACTCGGGCAATAAATAATTTCAGTTGCCAATTTTGTCGCCAACAGATACAAGTTTCGAACACTTTACAGCGACTCGACTTTTATGATTCGTATCTGAGTAGGAAACGAGTCAGCAGCTACCTTTGATTGTACCTGAAATATTCCATAGAAATATTCGCTGAACATTTTTAGAAACTGGGCCAACGTAAAGAAATCTTAGAAAGCCATAAAACTTGCTCAGAAATACGCATTCATGTCGTTTCCTAGCTTATTGTATCTCAATCTATTGTATCTCAAGTGTTATAAGGAGTAAATATTAGAAATCATTTATTCTAGATACTTTCTAACATGGATTTTAAGTGAGGAAAGTGAAAATGATCTCTGAAAATTGTATCATAAAATATAAAGTTAAATGAGTTCAAGTTGAGTAATTATAAAATGGTTAAATTATACTTTTAAATACAACAGAGACTTTGCGATATATGTATATCGCAACAACAACAACAGTCACAACAATAACAAGAATAATTTTATTAAAATTCTTTGCATTTTTTATTAAAACGAAACCAGTCTGGAGTCTTCGAGTCTGCGTGCAGTCGCCGCCATCCTCCCAACTAATTTGCTTAATTATCAGCCAATATCACGCACTACACTTTAGCCAATTAATCTGCCATTTAATGGCATCACAAGTTATGCGCTGGAGTAGCAACACAACCAGCAACCAGCAACTAGCAACAACGATCAACCAACTCTGCCAACAACTAAAGCAACTACTAACAACAACAACAACACTCTGTTTTGCAAACACGTAGGGGACACACGTTGTGTGGTTGCGCTACTTTCAACCTCCTCGCTTCAAGTTCGCTTCAAGTTAAATGCAAGTAAATAGATTGCATGCAGTATTATTAGCCCGGTAATAATACGCCGTGGCCACCTCAACCAGCAACCAGTAACCATTTATTAGACAAGTGAACCACAAACAACCGACCGCAAACCTTATCGTCTAATCGTCCCATCGACCGCCTCAC